>CM062816.1:503302396-503687605 GCA_031772625.1 Pinus tabuliformis
AGGCTTGCAGTTCATCATTCCAAATTCGGAATCCAACTCCCTCTTATTTTGCAAATGAGAGGGTTTGCACCTGTCAAAAAGAGGTTGTTGTCAGAAGGTGCTAGTGTGAGAGGTCTATTATCCACAACCTTCAAGCAAAGGTTTGGATCGGCTTCACTCCTAGTGAATCTCAGCTTCATCAGACAACTATCAATCCTCTCATATCAAGCGCGGGGTGTTTTGCTTCAAGCCATAGAGGGCTTTCTTCCACCTGCATACATGAGATTCCCGATCATGAATATCAAACCCCTCGGGTTGTTCCAAACTTGTGGACCTGCTACATGAGGGGAATGGTCCCCTTGTAAGATTTTCCTTCGGTACATCTCAGACATGTACCTTCATGCTCTTCTTGAATTCAGGCATCCCTGTCACCATCTGACTCACATTGGGTAGGGCCCCATAAGTAGACCTCCGATGCTATAGATGAGATATGTCAATTGACATGATCCCCAATGGACCATCCTACAACTTGATACAAATTGCCAACCCTGAACCCATGAGTAAAAGCATCTTTGAAAATTCTATTTTCAAACACGTACCTTTCCATCGATGAATGCCACCCTGAAACCTTTGACTTCCATTGCCAAAATGGACACCAGGTTCTTCTTGCGATCAGGTACATAAAGAGATTCTCGTAAATGAATCGAGTTACCCTCATTCAATTGAGGGGTAACATTCCCTACACCCTTTTCGGGATAGGTGGAATCGACTCCAAGTATAATACCATGATTGTTTCCATCTCTACCAAATTAGAGAGAGCACCCTTCTATCCGATGAAGTGCCTTGAAGCACTACAATCGATAAGCCAGATTCCCAAAGAGTCTGAAGGAGAGGGCCAATACAAGATAATGCTTCTTTCTTATCAGAAACAACATTTGATTCTTCATACCTTGGGTTCCTTGCTTTCTTCAAGAGACGGTTGTTTCCTTGATGACTTGCATTACCTATCATTCCTCTGATCATTGAAGATGTCCGTGTAATGATTGTTATAATCATCAAGTGATGTGTCCCTACCATTCAGACACTCCTTTGCATAATGGCTGAACTTATTACAAACAAGGCATTTTCCTTTCCTTCCACCCTTAGATCTGAACTTCCCATTGAAGTGATCTTTAGGTAGGCCATCAGAAGCTTCCACTGCGCCATTTTGATAATATTCTCTGCTTTGATTTCACCCTTGGTGAATTTAAAGAGGGATGAGGAATCCATTGATCCTTTTGTCCTATCCCAACTGTCTTCAATGATTGCTCTTTCACTCTTGCTTGGGCTTTGTCTTCACCTCAGCTCTGATACCATGTTATTCTAGGTATATTCTATGCTTAGAGCAATTTATTTCAATTTTCACGGTTAGCTCAATATCTTTTCTAGATTAGCAATCAAATCAGCATTAAAGTAAATTGCAGATAGAACATAAACATAGATCGCAAAAGACAAGCCAAGACAAGAGGACACAAGACGTGGCACTAGCTAGGGACAAACCCCAATGTGGGGAAACCCTTGATCAATTCTTCTTATACGTTCTTCAATAGTTCAGCACACAGAGAGAGAGAGAGAGAGAGAGAGTACATTTACAACAGAAGTCAACACTTTGACTTATAATAGCATAGATCATCTCTAAGAAGATGATACATGAGGTAGCAGAACTCAATTGAAGACATGCTGCTTCAACTGATTCTCCAAGGTGACTCCATCACCTATCATTGTGTTGCACCTCGTCATCATGCTGCACCTCATTGTGCTACATCGTGTTGCACCCATCATCACTATGTTGGACCTCATTACCATGCTGCACACATCATACCGCTGCACCTTATGCTGCACCTTCTGGTACTGCAACATCTTGTTATACCTTATCATCTTGCTGTACCTACCAGTGCTGCCTCATCCTGTACCTTACGGTGCTCATCATGCTGCATCTCATTGTAGCATTTAATATCACTGTACTATACTAGCAAGTGCTGCACACAACATGCTACACTTCACATTGTCATGATGCCCATCATTGTGCTGTAGCATTTCATATCATGCTATGCCTTAACACAATGCTATCACTGCTCATACTACTGCACCATGATTGCTTTCTGTCCCATGCAAGCACCATGTCCTTGTTGTCCCATCTAGCATGCTGCACCATGATTGCATTTACTGCACCTTGCTGTTGTTGCTGTCCCGTTGTGCCATCATTGTTGTACCATGTTGTTGTCCTAATGTGTTTGCAGCACCATCCTATTGTTGCTGTCCCGATGTGTTTCACAACTCCCTTCCAACACTTTCAGACCTCTGTTTGCCCTTAAGACAGTCCTGAAATCCATGCTGGAATTTCCTTTCTTTGCTGTGGCCTAACTTAGAAGTTATCCTCCTCAACGAGCTCCTTTTTGATGTATTGTGTGTTGCACAATGGACTGCGTCTAGGGCTTCTTTAGGACAACGTCTAAGGCTTCCTCCATGACAAAGGTAAGGGCTCCTTTAGGTCAACGTATAGATCTCTTCCATAGCTTCATTGGCCTGTCTTCTTTACTGCGGCTAGGGAACCTCATTTCCTCCAACATCTTGGGCTTCCTCTCCTAGATTTCTCTTCCACTAAAGCCCAAAGCGAGTGGAGAGAAATCAAGAGAGAAGTGTATGTAAAATGACTCTCAAGTCATCTCCTTTTATACTAAAACATTGAGCACATGTGGGTGTTATGTAGGAATTTACAGGGTAAGTTCCTCAGAAAGAACACCAAAAGGACACCGCTCACAACCAGATCACAGATCAATACACCAGTATTTTTGACGTGGTTAAAACCCTCAAAGAGGGAAACAGTCCACGGCCTGAGCCAACGCGGCCACTTCAGGCAATTTATTAATCAAAGAATGAAAATTTACATAAGCTTCTCTCATGCACGGATTACCCTACAAATGACCCTCCATGCGCTTTAAATAGAATTCATGGACCAATCGGGTGTCAAGCCACGGATCAAGTGTCGGTAATACCGAGGAGAGAATGAACCGTCGGATCACTACATATCGTGACCGTCGGATTGTAAGTTACAAAATGTACAACGGTAAAGAAACACACTTTACCTAACTCTATACCTAACTCTACACTAGACCAAGTTGAACTTAACTATATCCTATGTGTCAGAATATCCTAACATCCCCCCTTAAGAACAACTTGGGATAGGATTGAAGGATTTACAAATATGACACAATAGGAGAAGGGAGGAGGCACTAGAGCCTATCCCCCCTTAGTGACAACTTCCTGAACTCCAACCATAAATCGAAGTTTAGTGAACTTCGCCTCTGTGAGAGCCTTTGTGAAGATGTCTGCAACTTGATCATCTGTTGAACAATATTTCACTTCAAGAACATGGTCGTGAATGAGCTTTCTGATGAAGTGCATGTGCAGTTCAATGTGTTTGTCGCGCTGATGTTGGACTGGATCTTTGCATAGCTGAATGGCACTTTGATTATCACACCAAAGTGTAGTCGGATGCTGCTGCTCAAAGCCAAACTCTGAGAGGATCTGACGAAGCCACAAGGCTTCCTTACTAGCTTCTACGGCACCACGATACTCTGCTTCTGCTGATGAAATAGGAATGGCACCCTGTTTCTTGCAAGCCCATGTAATAGGTCCTGAACCAAGAGTGAACACATAACCGGCAGTAGACTTCCGATCATCAGGGTCACCAGCCCAATCGGAATCAGTGAAACCAACCAATAGAGGAGATGCTTTGGCACTGTAATGAATGCCAAACTGAACTGTACCTCGAACATAACGAAGTATTCTTTTAGCTGTTTTCCAATGACTTTCACGGGGGTTTTGCATGAACCGAGCAACAAGGCCAACAGCAAAGGAAAGGTCAGGACGAGTATGGGTTAGATACAAAAGTTTTCCTACAAGTTGACGGTATAAGGTAGCATCAACTTCAGGAGAAGTACAAGTGACTGAGAGTTTGACTCCAGACTGAAAGGGAGAAGGGGCTGGCTTACAGTCTTCCATGTGAAAATGACGTAGAATATCACAAGCATACTTGGACTGGGAAAGGGAAATACCCTCCTTGGATTGCAAGACTTGAAGACCAAGAAAATAGTGTAAGTGTCCTAAGTCTGTCATTTCAAATTTCCTTTTGAGGCTAGACTTCACATGGTTTATAAGGTTGGGATCACTACCAGTAAGGATAAGATCATCAACATAAAGAACAAGGATGATAAGAGAGTTGCCCACTTTCTTGGTGTAGACAGTATTGTCAGAATGACACCTAGAAAAGCCAGATTCTAAAAGAAAGCTATCCATTTTGGCATACCAAGCCGAGGAGCTTGCTTGAGACCATAAAGGGATTTCTTAAGTCGACAAACAAGGCTGGAGTCTGTTTGTATGAAGCCAATGGGTTGTTCCATATAGATTTCTTCATGCAAGTCCCCATGCAAGAAGGCAGATTTAACATCCATCTGATGGACTTCCCATTTGAAAGAGGCAGCAAGGGAAAGAACAAGGCGGATAGAGTTCATTTTGGCAACAGGGGAGAAGGTTTCAGTGTAGTCAATGCCTTCAACCTGTGAAAAGCCCTTAGCAACAAGACGAGCTTTATGTTTATCAACTTTCCCATCTGGTCCATACTTGGTTCTGTAAACCCATTTGCATCTAACAAGTTTTCGTCCCTTTAGTAAAGGAACAAGATTCCATGTATCATTTGCCAATAATGAATGATATTCTTCATTCATAGCTGCTTCCCAATCTGGATGGCCTGAAGCTTCTGCAAAGGTGTCAGGATCATAATTTACTGGAGCTTGAGCCAGTAAAGAAGAGGCTCTCTCAAACTGAGAACGTGTGCGTCGCTGGTCTGTAGGATCACCGGCAAGATCACTTGCTGCATCTCGAGTAGCACGAACCCATTTTGGAAGCTCAGGAGCTGAAGGAGGATCCTGAGATGGTGGGGGAGGATTGTCATCCTCACTTTCATCATCTGAAGAAGAAATGTTTTCAAAGGTAGAAGAGATAGGGAGAGGTGGCACATCCGCTGGACTAGGCTCGCAGGCCGATATATTTTCATCAAATTTTACATCTCTTCTAATGATAACATTTTTGGACTTAAATGGAATAAGTCTATAGCCTTTGACATCTTCAGAATATCCAACAAAGGTACATTTTTCACTCTTAGGTTCTAAAGCTTTATGCTTTTCATCTGGAATATGGGCCCACGCTTCACTTCCAAAAACACGAAAGTGACTTACATCTGGTTTGATTGAGCTCCATGCTTCTTCTGGAGTGATATTCTTTAAAGCCTTAGTAGGAGTGCGATTTATTATGTAATTTGCACAGTTAATTGCTTCTGCCCAAAAACTAAGACCAAGTCCTTTAGATTGTAGCATACAATTAGCCATTTCCTTTAAGGTGCGATTCTTCCTTTCAGCTACACCATTTTGTTGTGGAGTATATGGAACAGTATGTTGCATTTGAATTCCATTCTCAGTGCAATAGTTGATGAATGTGTTTTTAACATATTCTCCGCCATTATCAGATCTTAACTTAAGAATTTGATGTCCAGATTGTTTTTCAACAAAGGCCTTGAAGGCCAAAAAAGTGTTAAATACTTCACTCTTGAGTTTTAAGAAGTATACCCAAGTGCGTCTGGAGAAATCATCAATGAAAGTTAAGAAATACTTGCAACCAGAGAATGACACAACTGGAAGTGGACCACATAAATCACTATGCACAAGCTGTAAAGGGGCTGAGGCGTGCCAAGAGGCACGTTTTTCAAAACTGTCCCGATGATGTTTTCCGAGTACACATCCGGAACAAACACCATCTCTGCAAGATACCATAGGAAGACCTGTCACCATATTTTCTTTACATAGATGCTGAAGGGAGCGATAGTTTAAGTGACCAAATCGCTCATGCCAAAGTTTGCTCACTTCATCATTATGAGCAACAAATACTGAGGGAAGATTTGATGACCCAAAGTTGTGAAACTTATACAACCTTGTAGAATCATCAGCAATGCCAGTAGCCAAAATCTGTTTAGGATCTTTTAAGTCCTTGATTACAACATCATGAGGTGAAAATTCAACGATTTTACCTTCACCTGAATGAGTTATCTGATATACAGATAGAAGGTTGCAGGATAAGGTTGGAACACATAATACATCATTAAATTGACCATTGTCTAGATGAACAGTTCCAGTCCCTACAACATTAAGAGATCTATCATCACCAACATATATATTTTTGGTGTTACAATCATTTAAAGAAGAAAACGTGGCTTTGTTTTTGGCCATGTGATAAGAAGCTCCAGAATCAATGAGCCACTCATGAGAATGAGAAGAAGAAGATACATTTAATGCATAGCCAGACCGAGATGCTTGACAACCACATGCAGAAAGTTCCATTCCTGAAGATGAAGTTGATGTTGAAGATTGCCCCTGTTGACCACTACTGGTCAACTGCCCATGCAGTACGCCTCCTTTCTGTTGGCAGAGAGGGGTAGCTCCTGAGCAGCATGTCCGTGCCATCCTGCCATCATCAGCAGTTTGATCTTTTTGATTGTAAACCCAGTCTGCATGTATTAACTGCAAATAATCTTAGCAGACATGAAGTCATGTATGTAATTTGCCTAGGTGGACCTAACTTTTTGATGATAATCTACGTCCCGGAAGGTTTTTTGTCTCACCGATCCACGGATCGGCAGAGTTTTCCTTCAAACCTGACCCCAAAGCCGGGATTGATTTTGTCATTTGAACTTTAGGAGAATCCTAGTGTGTTGATCTGCTAGATTATCGTTGTGTCGCAGAGTTGGGTGTTTTGTGAGGGTCTGTATTAAATGGGTTTGTCCCTTAAGATGTAATTTTGTAAAAGTCATGATGTAATGTGTCCTGAGGGTCGAGAAATGTTTTAAATCCCCTCATGAGTCCTAAGTCCTAGGTCCTAGGTGATGTTTCCGAAGGTTTAGTTCAGTGATCCATTTTAAAATAAATTAAAAAATTAAAAAATGAATAAAAATAATAAAATAATGAAAAATAATAAAAAATTAAAAAAATCAAGCAAAAACCCTAACTAATAAAATAATAATATTTTAAGTGAATAAATCGACGGATGAGATCAAGAGATGTCTTGATCCTCATCAACGGTCGAGATCATTTCTACATGGATCACTCGAACTAGCCGTTAGGATCATTTCCTTTATATAGGGTCTTAGGGGGTCATTTCAATTCATCTGATCTGTGAGTCTGTACTGAAAAAGCTCTCTTGTAATCTGATTTTCTGGTTAATAAAAAGACTTTGGGGTTCAAACTGGCTGGTGTTACTCTCTGGAATTGCTGTGAGATCTTTAATTTTCTGCATATTTCAGTTTTTAGCCGTTAATCATAGCTTGTTTTTTTTTAAGAGTAGTGTGAGCACAGGTATCTTGTTCACCTGCTAGGGTTTGAGGGCTGCTAGGGTTTCTGAAATAATGGCAGGTATCTCCATTATTTTCTAAGATCTAGCAGCACTCTTTCTCTCTGTGCTGATGGTTGCTTGAGGTGTGCAGGAAAACCTTTCTGAAGGAAATTGTGGGCGTTTGGGGAAGTTCTAGGCTGAACCAGCCGACTCCCACTGGCTTTTCTGTGCAGAGCCCAGCTGATTGTTCCCTGGGTTAATCATTCAAAGTTTCTTTTCTGTTTTACTTTGAGAGATTTTCTTTCTGCTCACAGTGAAGTTCAAGATTTCTGATATGTTGAAAACATTACTGCAATTATTGTCAAATCTGGCATTTCAGGGGCCACAATCTGTAAATTATTAGGCTGTCTCAGGGTTTCATATTTTTGCTCAATTTTTTTTTTAGGGTTTCAAAATTTTGCTTTATACACAGGTTCTCTTTATGGTTTTGTTCCCTTGTAATTGCAGGTATGGGGTTTTTCTTCAGGGGATTACGAAATATAAATTTGTGAGGAGCTTCACTGTTTTCTGGGCAGTCGGCTTGCCTGTTCACGCATAATATACCCTGTGCTCGCTGCTCTTCAATGCAGTCTCACTCCTATCTATCTCAGCAGCCTGCCATTTTCCCACACCACCGGCTCAGTCAACAGCATAAAAATCGAGATTTGTTTTGGGAAAAGCCTGTTCGTTGTTTTTCAGAGGTTATATGTACCTCCGCCGGCTTCATACGTCTGCATTTTTCCATGACAATGTCTCACTAGCGTATCACCAGTGCTAGAACGTTCCATTCATAAGCATTCAGTAAAATTTCAAAGCGATCCTAAGTGCCTGCAATCCGTCTGGCGTCTGCATATCTGTGTATCAACGCCATCAGAAACGTGCCCATTCCATCACCGGCAGCAGGGGATCCGATTCACCAAGCCGTGGATTACCTCAGGGTTACACCGATCAGCTTTCATCGCATCTACTTGCAAATCGATTCACAGCTCAAGGTATCCGCCGTCTTCATTCTCGAACAGGTAGCATCTGCGTACGGTTTTATTGCAAGCATGAGCTTCATTCGATCTTGTTGGGGCAGCATTTAATCGATTTCCCTAGTTTTATTGACGTATGCATTTTTTAGTTTTAGTTTTAGGAGTTTCTTTTATTTATTTAGGCTATATAAATGTATATGTTAGTTTTCGTTAGGTTTAAGTTTAGAAATTTTTTAATTAGTTTTCTTTTTTAAAAAGTCTTGTTTTAGATTAGAATAAAGCGTAGATTTTATTTTTTTTAATTAGATTTCAATTCGTTTTATTTTAGTAACGTATTTAGATTTTACTCCTTTTTAAATAGTTTCATATAAATCCATAAAAAATCAAATAAAAAATGTGACTTTGCCTTTTTTAGACTTAGGCTTTAGTTTCATTAACTTAGTTTTTATTTCTTTAGATTTTAGATTTTTTTATTTTTAGATTTGTATTTTAATGTTTAGCTTTAGTTTAAATTCTTTAAGTTTTGTTTTATTTAGATTTTAAAATAGCTTTAAAGTTTTGTCATAAAAAATCAAAAAGAAAATGCTTTTGTTTTAGCCTTAGTTTTTTTTTGTTTTGTTTTGTTTTTTTTTTTTTTTTTTAAGTTTTAGATTAATTTTTAAATTTCATTTTTTAAATTTATTTAAAAAAAAAATAAAAATGTTTTGTTAGATTTTTTAATCTTAATTTAATTTTTTGTTTAGTTTAGTTTTAAAATTAGATTAGTTTTAAAATTTTAAATTTTTTTAGATTTATTTTCCATAACATTGAAAAATAAAAATTGAAAAAGATTTAAAAAATTTTGAAAAAATAAAAATTTTGTGGAAAATCATTTTGCCAGTTTCAGTTGCTTTCGCGATATATCTTTCATGCTGAGATCTGAAATTTTCAAGTCGAAACACGAAATCCAATGTCTGGTTAATAATTCATGATGCTCATGGTGGTTTAAGGCATTTATCTCTTCAAAGCTTTCAGTTGCCGGATATCGTTTTGGTCACATGATTTAGCTGTGATAGATGGTTGCTGTTCATGGTCCATGTTTCTTTATCATTTAAAAAGTAATCATTTAAACATTGACTCCACAAGGCACTGGTCTATTAAATCTCTCAATCCATCTAGTGCTTATCATATCGTGTATCGTGTCTCCCACCCAACTGTTTGGCAGTTGGCCTTCACTATTTCGCAGGGTCTACCCCCCTTAGCCGCGGGAGACGGGCTTAAACAGAGGGATCGGGGATCAGAGTGACAGCCCCCGGTCCGAGCGTTGTCGTGCCAATCTGCGCGACAACAGCCCCAAATGGATGTTATGCTTCTTCATTGCTGCTTCCAAGGCTTCCATCTTCTTAAAGCATTTTGATTCTAAGTGCCCATCTCGATTACAAAAATTGCAATGTCTATCAGTCTTCTTCCCTTTGTTTTTATTTGTCTTATCATTTTGTTGAAATGATTTTTCATTTTGGGGCTGAAATTGCTTAGGACCCTTGTTTGGTTTAGGACCATTCTTTTTAGGATATGACTTTTTAGGATTCTTTGAATTTGGTTGCTGCTGGGCGGCTAACGCTTTCTTGGAAGATTTTCCAAGATTAAGAAGACCAAGGTGTAAGAGTTTTTCTTGTTCTCTTATTAAAGAATCACAAAAAGAGTCAAAGGAAGGGGGCTTGTAGTCTTTTCCTTGAGAAATGAAGGCTTCTCTTGTAGAATGGAAAGTGGAAACAAATACAGAGTAGGATGGTCCCAACTTAGTAAGGATGGAATAAATAAGGTTACTATCTTCTTTCTTAACCTTAACACCTTCCAAAAGATATCTAAGGGTCTTGAATTTAGACAAGAAATCTTCAATGCAAGAAAAATTATTAGGGTCCAATGTAAGCAACTCATTTTCAAGTTGATGGGCTCTAATTTCATTTTAATCCCAAAAACTTTATTGATTTGTTCTATTGCTTCATGAGGAGTTTCAAGTTCTGCAATATGGAATCTAAGATCTGGGGAAATAGACATCCCTATCAAACCACGTGCTTGATCTTGTCTATTTTCCCATTTAGCAGCCTTGTCTTCATCTTTCGGTTTCTTTTCTTGGCCTGTGGCTATTCGGTAGAGACCTTTACTTCTAAGTAAATCCTCCATGTAGGACAACCATTGGAAGTAGTTGGTGCTGTCAAGGGTAACTTGGTATTGACTTTCCATTTCAACAGAAACTGAAGCTGAAGATGCTGAAAGTAAGTGTTCCAATGGATAGATCTCGAAAAATTAGGCTGGTTTAAAAAAAACGGCTCTGAAAAAGGCTTCCGGATGAAGAAGTTATGGCTTTTTGAAAAAAAAGTTGTTGAAGTTGTCGACGAAGTGCGGGAATGTGCGGAAATGAAAAAGTCCGCCCCCACAAAATGGAGACTTGAACCCAAGACCTCTACTCTCTTAAAATAGCTTTGAACCAATTGATCTATACAAAAAATTTGAGAGAGAGAGAGAGAGAGGGGGGGGCTTTGGGTTGCGTGCTTGCTTTGAGAAAGCTCTTTTTCCCTACAAAACAAAAAACACAAAACCCAACACGGACATGCAAAGAAAACGAACCTTGCGGCTCGAAGTTAGCTTTACCCAAAAAACTAAATATTTTCAAAAATTGAACCTTGCGGCTCAAAGTTAGCTTTAGCCGAAAAACTATATATTTTTCTCAATGTTTCTGATTTTCCGAGATCACACTAAGGTGCAGGGAAAAGAGCATACGCATGAGAAAAATCCTTCATTTCTGTTTCTGATTTTCCCAGATCGCACAGAGTCGCAGGGCAAAGAGCATACGCAGAAATGAAAGGTATAGATCCGGTTAAAAAAAAGCTAAATAAACCGAAACCGAAATAAGCAGAGAGAAAATAACAGTAAACTGCAAATAAACACTGTATACCTCCAGATCTTAAAAATGACGCAGCTAGGGCTACCGGAAACCTTTTCACGTGAAACGAAAGGGGTTCCTCATTGAAACAGATGCTCCGAACACAACAGAGCAGTCCTCTCGGCCCGAAAGCAGTCAGAAACAGCAGATCTAGGAAACGACAGTCGGATGCAGTTCTACCGGCTTCAGATTTGGATCACCAACGGACGCGGCCCTCAAATAGCTCTGATACCATGTAGGAATTTACAGGGTAAGTTCCTCAGAAAGAACACCAAAAGGACATCGCTCACAACCAGATCACAGATCAATACACCAGTATTTTTGATGTGGTTAAAACCCTCAAAGAGGGAAACATTCCACGGGCTGAGCCAACGCGGCCACTTCAGGCAATTTATTAATCAAAGAATGAAAATTTACATAAGCTTCTCTCATGCACGGATTACCCTACAAATGACCCTCCATGCGCTTTAAATAGAATTCATGGACCAATCGGGTGTCAAGCCACGGATCAAGTGTCGGTAATACCGAGGAGAGAATGAACCGTCGGATCACTACATATCGTGACCGTCGGATTGTAAGTTACAAAATGTACAACGGTAAAGAAACACACTTTACCTAACTCTATACCTAACTCTACACTAGACCAAGTTGAACTTAACTATATCCTATGTGTCGGAATATCCTAACATGTTATTTAGTTGCTGGCCGACCTTGACGAATTGTCTTATAACACAAATAAATTCATAACTCCATGAATACTTATCGGAATCGGATGATCTTTAGATTAATCCTACACCTCTCGATGAGAGGGATCCAAAAATATATCAGATGCCATAAATAAAATGACCCACATGGAGTTTGGCCCTAATTGCCAATTTTAACACTAGTCACTACTGGCTACTGCGAGAGAAGCCAACATCATCTTGCTCAGACTCTGAATCAGATTCAGATGAGGAAACCCATGGCTCCTCCTCATCACAATCTCCAGTTGCAACTGTAGAAGTAGTAGCACTAGCAAGTGCAACAACTACACGTTGAGATAGACGAGCTATGTGCTTGTGTCGTGGCTGAGTAGAGGAAGTGCCTGCAACTGGAGGACTTGGGGCCAGGCCTAGTACTAGTGGATCTGCATTTAACTGAACATTATGTTCAACTAATGCCTCTATCTGTAAATCCAAATCAAGACCAATATCCTCATCATAATCAAACTCTGCTGGATGACTCTCCACTACCCAATTTGATGTTGGATCAATATCTTCCAATACAATGGGATCTGTATCAGGTCTTTTGTTCAACAATTACTTGCGTCTTAGCCAGAGGTTGAATTGGACATAGACTAGATCATTTAACCATTTTTGTTCCAAACGGTTTCCCTTCTTCGTGTGAATCCATCATCGAACGTTACATCCCTGCTAACTTCAACCTTCTTTTGACCAAAAATATATATTCTAAATGCTTTAGAATCTTTTTTTTTGTAACACAGTCAGTTACTTTTTATATATTGCAAAAAAAAAGAAAAAAAAAAAAGGGAAAGGAAGCTAGTTCCTTGTACATTCAGAGGAGGGCTGGTTCAAAAGTAGTGCGCAAAATGGGAGCGCAGTCCCCACAACTACTTTTACAACCTTGTTTCTATAAACTTCAAAAACTATAGTGCTGGTGTCGTGGTTCTGAGCTATGGGATAACTTTCCAAATTTTGACTTGATCTCCTTAAGCCTCGCGTGGTAACCAAACCCGCACTTAACTTTGGATAAAGCGGACTTAACCATAAACCTTTATCCTCGTATAGTGGGAATATACACAAACACACGGGAAATAACATTTTCCGCTTTTCCATAGCCTTGGCACGATTTTCAATGCTTACCTTTATTAGGCTCAATCTCCACCATAGATTTTCCTCCGTCAGATCTGACGGACACCTCCGATCGCCGATCAATCAACTTGCACGTCACTCCACCACCGTCGATCCACTCGCGATAGATCCAACGACTATCAGGGATTTCGGGTGGGCAAATCGCGCGGAGAATACCCGCCCGATAAAGCGGTATTCTCACTCCACCCTCTTGCTACGTGTCCATCGGTGAGTGGAATTGGGTGGTTCCCTCCTGAAACCGCTTACCGCTTATTCTCATCCCGAAATACCATTCCTGCTTATATTCCCGCCTTTTCTCTTTGACTAACTCTCGAGCATGTTAGTGCCCGATGACCGTAGATTTTCCACCATAGATGGCTACGATGGCTTCTCTGAGTTCCTCTTCTGCCACTACTGAAGTCAATCCTCGTCCATTGATCTTCGAGATCCAACGGTTCCTGTGCGATGATTCTTCATCTGTCTCCTCACTCTTACTTTGCGGCATTTCTTCAGTGTTTTGTGGTTTTTGTTCCTAATTTATTGGTCTCTGTTGAGGAGAGACCTGCTATTGTTGATTGCCATACTATCTCAGGTCGCCTGGGAGCTTGTGCAGGTGTACGTGGAGACCTGAATGTTACTTGCAATACCATTACGGTCCAAGCGTTTGTGATTGACATGACTAATGCTGTCTTTGCCTAGGAGAGGAGGACAATTGAAATCTTGATTCATCATATAGTGTAGCTTTTTTGGGATTGTGAGAATCGTGTGCTTTGAGCAAGGCTGATTACAGTTGAGAACCTCTGCTGACATATATTCTCTGTTTTCCTCATGCAATCTCCTTCTTGAATTGATGTTTTGATTCTTCTTTTTTATTTTTTTCCCCCTGTAATATTTCTTGTGATATTCTTCGGATCTATATCTTCTTTCTCGATCCTCATACTGGGTGAGGGGGTCATGGTATACTTTCTTCATAAACTTCATTATTCTCTTTGACAATCCCAACTGGTCTGTCAATTGCTTTGTTGGCATGGCTATCAACGTCCTTATTTTGGTTTCTCAGGACATGCTTTATGGTTATTTTTCCCAGACTTTCAAAACTTGTTCTGATCCTTTGATAGATTTTGTTGATGGCTATGCTTTTGAAGTCCCTTTTGGCATCCAATGCGGCTGTTATGATAGCTGAGTCCCCTATTATTATAGGGTCCATGATTGCATTTTTGTTTAAAAGCCTTGTGCCTAGGAGAAGGCTGTATGCTTCAGCCCTGTTGTTTGACATTTCTCCAAGGCTCCATTCATAGGTTATTATTTTTTTCCCATTTGGATCTAGTATAACTCCGCCTGCCCCTGCTTTACCTGGGTTATTTTTTGCAACTCTGTAAAAAAAAGAATGTGTCTCTTCTGTTCTTTTATCCATTCTGCAAATTCTTTATCCTCCATTCTCAATTTCCATTTCTTGTTTGTCTGAATTTTTTTATTTTTTTGCTATAACTTCTGCTTTTGCTTTGTTTTCTAACATTGCTTTGCTGTACCAGTCTTTCTCTTCTTGTTGTAAATTGTTCTGGTCCATTTTTGAGATTCCATTTGTACTTATTATCTCTGCAACTTGGCTCCAAGTTTTTGCTAGGATCTTGCCTAGATTTGGCTTTTGTTATTTGAAAATGCATTTGTTTCAGGCTAACCAAATTTGCCAACACATGATTGAAGGGAGACATTTCCATATCCTATTTATTGTTGCCTTTTTTTCTTTGTATATGGGTAGCTTTTATCCCAGTTTTTATGAAGAGTTGTCAACTGAATTGTTGGATTTATGTTTATTTCCAAAGGACTTGTTGCCTGTTTCCAACACTCTCTCGCCACCATACAGTTTATGAAGAGGTGTTGGATTGTTTCTTCCTCCTTTTGACACATGACACATTTTGAGGGCCCTTGTATTCCTTTTTTTTTTAAATTTTCAGAGGTAAGAATTTTACCTTTGAGAAGGGTCCAGGTGAAGACTTTAATTTTGGGTAGACTCTTTGATTTCCAAGCTGCCTTCCAAAGACTCCAATCATTTTGATTGTGAAGTTTTTGGAGGAGGTTGTACCCCGATTTCACTGTGTAATCCCCTCCATTTGGGTCCCAAACAAAGTCATCCTGCTCTTCTTTGTTGATGGGCGCAGCCCCTGCTAGATGGAATTTTAAAATTTCCCACTTACTTTTTAGTCTTGGTGGTGTAGCCAGCTTTTTCCATCTTACCCAGTTATTCTGATCCCAATCCGAAATAGAATAAAGAGTGTTAAAACTTTGCTCTTCCATCCATCTCTGAAGTCCTCTTAAATTTTGTTACTGATTTAAGGGGTTTTTCCCCATTATTTTATCCTCCCAGATAGAAATTGTTTTGCCATTCCCTGGATTTTTGGATATTTGATCTCTAATAAGAGAAATTATCCTTTTAACCAATTTCCAGAGTTGGGTGCATGGCTTGTCCGGAATAGTATCAGTGAGCAGCTTTATTCTATGACAATTTAAGTATTTCATTGTTAGAACTTTTTCCCACCAGTGACCGTTCCCATTTATCATTCTCCAGATAATTTTTGTCCCTAGAGCAATGTTCATTAGTCTTGGCAGGCGTATTGCTATACCTCCTTTTTCATAGGGAAGAGTAACTTGCTCCCATCTAACAAGGCTGAATTTTTTATTATCTTGTTTTCCTCCTTGCCAGAGGAAGCTTCTAATTATCAGTTCCATTTGCTTGTGGGCACTTGCTGGAGCCATAATGATTGCATACTGATATATAGGCAAGGCCGAGAGAAGTGCTTTAATCAGTGTCACTCTTCCTGCCAGGTTGAGCCACATCACTCCCCAGTTCTGAATTTTTTCCCTCATTCTCTCCACTTGCTTGTTCCAGACTTCTGATTTTACCACTTCCTTTGCTAAGGGCAGCCCAAGATAAGTGAAGTGGCTCCAATTTATTTGTAAAGGTATTTCCAGTATTTGTGAGATACGCTGCATTGTTTTTGTTGGGGTATTCCAGCAATAAATTCTGCATTTGGAGTTGTTTAAAATTCCTCCTGAAGCTAGGAGAAATTCATCCAAGACTTTTTTGAATCGTCTTGCTATAATGCAGGATGCCCCGCCTATGAGAAGGGTATCATCTGCAAAGAGAGAGTGGTTTATATCTTTGACTCCTCTTGATATTTGGATCCTTGCTATTTTTTTCTCTTTTCTCTGATTTTCCAGCATAACACTCAGCGATTCAGCCATGATGATGTACAAGAATGGAGAAAGCGGACAACCTTGCCTCAGCCCTCATGTGCTTTGGAAAAATTTACTGGGTCGTCCATTGATTAATGGAGCTATCCATGGATTTGATATACATGCCTGGATAATCTCTATGAAATTTATTGAAAAGCCAAACTTTTTGAGAGCTGCTGCAAGAAAGTTATGGTTAACTCTATCAAAAGCATTAGCCATATCTAACTTAACAATCATTCCTCTCTCCTTTCTTTGGATACTGCTGTGAATAGCCTCCTGAACAATTATCACATTGTCTGTGATTTGCCTCTTGGGGACAAATCCTCCTTGGTTTTCTGAAATTATTTCCGGAAGTAATTTTTTCATTCTGTTTGCTAGAATTTTGGTGAGTATCTTATAAGACGAGTTGCAAAGGGAGATTGGCCTATATCTGTTAAAAGTTGTAGGATTGGGTTCTTTGGGAATGAGGGCTAGGAAGGAGGATTTTGTATTTCCTCCATTTTTTTATTTTTATTTTTAATTTTTTATTTTTTATTTTTTTTTTTTTTTTTTTTCGGAAAACATTTTTGAGCATTCTCATTAGATCTTTTTTGATAATTTCCCAATGTTGTCTGTAAAAGGCCATTGTAAACCCATCTGGACCTGGTGCCTTATCAGGGTGGAGATTCCACACAGCTTCTCTGACTTCTTCCTCAGTAATTTCTTTGTCTAATTCCCTGTTTTGCTGGTTGCTTATTTTTTTTTATATGCTGCAAAATTTCTTCATTAGCTGCCTGCTGGTCACTTGTTGAGAGGAGTTATTTAAAGTGTTTATGGGCTGCATTTTTTATTGCTTCAATTCCTTTTATTTCTTGACCATTTACTTGAATTTGTTCAATCTGATTTTTTGACCTCCTTATTTTCATTGTATTATGAAAGAACGTTGTATTTTTGTCTCCGGATTTTACCCAGAGGCATCTTGATTTCAGTCTGCTTTCCTCTTCTTCTTGCCTATTTTGCTTATATATTTCCAAATATATTTCCTTTTCTTGTATATGATCTTGCTTACTTTCTTCCTTGTTCTCTTTTTCCTTGCAAAGATTATCCATTTTTTTTTGTAGTTCCATTTTTCTAGCTTTGTCCCGGAGATCATTTTCTTTTGCCCAATTGTTTAAGTGCATCCTTAGGTTCTTTAGCTTAGTTTCCCAAACATACTGGGGAGATCCCGTGACACTTTTTTTTCAAGCTGTCCTTTATTTGTTTGCCAAAATCTTCCTTGCTGTCCCAAATTGAATTATATCTGAAGGGAAGGGGTCCTTGATTTTCCATCTTTCCCAAGGTTAGCACCACCGGCTTGTGATCTGAAGCTGAGTTGTGAACAATTTTACTTTTCACAAGAGTATAAGCAACTGTTATGCTTTCATGAATAAGAATTCTGTCCAACCTTTCTTTTATGTTGTTTTTTCCTATTCTTTTGTTGTTCCAAGTGTATTTTCCATTGCTTGGCGGAATGTCTATTAATTTGTGTTCTTCTATTATTCCTTCAAGAGCTTCTCTTGACGGATCGTTGTGGAAGATTCCGCCAAATTTTTCTTCTGTATTCCTTATCAGATTTAAGTCTCCTCCCAGGATTAAGTTCCCACTTTGTCTCTCTGCTATTTCTTCTTTAACTGATTTCCAGCATTGTTCTTTCTCTCTATAGTGATTTGGGGAGTACACATTTATAATGCTATACTGTTCTTTTGTATTGAGATTTCTCAACTCTGTTCGAATCCAGTGTCTGCTGATTTTTTGGGTCATTAATTCCCATTTTCTTTTATCCAAAATGGTGCTAATTCCTCCTGATGCTCTTGTGGCTTCTAACGCTACTTCATAATTTTTTAGTTTTTGAATCATTTTTTGATTTTCTTGCTTGTTTAGTTTGGTCTCTTGGATCATATATATGTCTGGTTGTTCCTTGGCTAAAATGTCTCGAGCTGCATTGACTTTAAAGGAGGTGCCAAGGCCGCGACAATTCCAAGAGACCACTATCATTATTTACTGTTGTGTTGGTGTGGTCCTCCCTTTCCTCTTTGCTGAGTTTTTTCATGACTTCCTGTTTGTTTCCCAAGGAATGAATCCATTGGCTGTTGCATTCCTAGGGCCATTTCTTTTGTTGCCACCTCATCTCTGATTTCTTTATTGGATTTCCTTCCCACTTTTTTTTGCTGATCCTAGGCTAGGGGGGATTTCTTTGGCTTTGTTTCTAGTTATAATGCGATCCACTGAGGGAGGAGGTGGAGAGGATATAGGGTTGGGGGAGGATATGAGAGCTAAAGAGATGGGGTTTGACGGTGGGGATCTGGGAGAGGGTGGATCAAAGGAGTCTTCTAATGGTTCAAAAGGATTCAGAGTTGTGTGATCAGGAGGAGTAACCTTCGCTGGAGGCTGAGAGGTTGTTTCGTTTGCTTCTTGGGACTGATAGATATTTGATGCGGTTTGCTTATTGGTAGGTTTTTTCCTTTTCACTTGTTCCCATGTAGGTTCTTGCTTTTCTACATTTTCATGCTCTACTTTTTTAAGACACCTATTTGCAAAATGACCATACTCGTGACATACTTTGCATTTAAATGGTATTTGTTCATAGTCCAGCTGTTGAATGTGTGTCCACTGGTCGACCTTGATCTTTATTGCCTCTGGGAGGCCTTTTCTGAGATCTACTTCCACACATATTCTTGCACACACGTGCATGTTGTCTTTGGCTCACATCTGTCAATATATTTGCCCATTGCGTTTCCTATAGCCTTTACAGATTCGTCTCCCCAGCAGCGAAGAGGGAGATGTGGGAGCCTGACCTACACAAGCACTGCATTTGGGACATCCATCTCCGGATCAAAGTCCGGCGTCCACCTGTTCAGGTATAAACCTCTGGAGTCCATGAAGTAAGGATCGTTTCTAAATATCAGATCTCTGTCCTCCTTTATTTCAAAGAGAAAGGTGTAGTATCCCTTTCCACAAAATCGTATTGCTATCTTCCCTTGTGTGGTTGCATTCCAGTTTTTTCCACCCATTTTTGCATTGATTTGAGTGAAGGCCATAGCCCTTTGAACTGTCTAACAAGTCCGCGTTTTTCCAGAGAGATGGTTGCTCTCCTTGGAAGTGCTGGATGGAGAGAAACTTCTAGGATACTTTCAAGTTTCTTTACAAATTTATTGACTGATGGCCTGTTCCTTGGAGCTCCATTCTCTGCGATCAGAGATGCGAAGGCTTCTGCGTTTTCTTCATTCCCTAGCTGCGTGGAAGAGTGAGGATCTCCCTCCTCAGAGGGCTGCATGGTCTTGTTAGCCTCAGCAGCAGGAGGTTGCCAAGAGAGGGATCTGCAGGGGCAGCGGCGGCTAGTTCAGCGCAGGCTTGGGGTGGGTTGTTGCACGCACGATCAAATACTTAGACATCCTTTAGAATCTTTACTATATCCAACAAACGTACCTTTTCTTCTTGTAGCTTCTAGCTTGTTTCTTTTGTTCTTCCGCACATGGAAGTATATGAGGCAACAAAAAATACGGAGATGACAAATATCGGGCTTGACACCTGTGAATACTTCCTCGGGAGTCTTGTTGTACAAAGCTTGATGAGGCAACCTGTTTTGAACATATACTGCGATGTTTGTTGCTTCTACCCAAATAAATTTTGGCAACTTTTGATCATGGAGCATGGTTTGGGCAACTTTTACAATGGACCTGTTCTTTCTCTTAGCTACTCCATTTTGCTCAGGAGTGGAGGACACAACGGTCTCCTCCTTAATTCCTTCCTTCTTGCAAAAGTCTATAAATTCATTTGAGATGTATTCCCTGCCGGTGTCAGACCTATGATCTTTATTTTCTTCCTTGTATGATTTTCAACCAAAGCCTTGAACTCCTTGAATATTTCGAATGCCTCATCCTTGTGCTTCAAATAATATATCCATGTCTTCCTTGAGAAATTGTCGATGAAGGTGATGTAATAAAGATGACCCCCAAGTGAATGCATGGGCATTGGACCACATATATCAGAATGAATAAGATGAAGGATGTCTTCCATCTTGTTTTCGCTAGAGGGGAATGGTCCCCTTGTCCTCTTTCCACTAGCACACCCAAGGTATACTCCATTATGTTGAACTTGAACATCGAGGATCCTGGAGACCAACTTCTTCAATTTTGGAAGAGCATCATAATGTAGATGCGTCAGCGTTCGGTGACACAACTCGCTTTGAAGATTTGTATCATGGGCCGTAGCTAGAAGAATCCTTCCCGTGACTCTATCGAGTCCTTCAAACCTAGTTCCCAATGTGAAGGCATTTCTCATATAGGATTCAACAGGCCAAGTGAGTACTTTTCCTTTAATGAATGCAACCCTCATTCCTTTATCCTCCAAAGCATATATCGAAACCAAATTCTTCTTCAATCCCGACAGATATAATACATTATGAAGCAAGACAGATTCACAAGAGTTCAAATGAAATTTGACAGAATCAAAACTCTTTACTAGATGAGTGGTATTGTCACCAAGAATAATGTTCAAATTGGTATTTCTCTGTACCAAGTTAGAGAGAAATTCCTTATATCCAGAGAAGTGATGAGTGGCCCCACTATTAACCAACCAACTATCCCAAGAATCTGGAGGAGATGAACTTGCTAATGCAAAAATAAGAATATATTGAGATTGATTAGTAGCATTGCCTTCATACCTAGAGTTCCTTGACCTCTTTGGAGGACGATGGCTATCTTCACGATCATCAAGGGAGTTTCTTCTTCTTTCATTCCTTCTATTGTCTCTTCTTTCATATGACCTGTTGTTGTTGTCTCTCTTTTTGGGACAATCTCGAGTGTTGTGACCCTTTTGATGACAATTATAGCACTCAACATCTCTATCTCGCCTTCTTGGATCCTTGGAATCTCGATTAGATTGAGGAGGTCTTCTTGATTTAGATGGCTTTCCCTTTCCTTTCTTTGCATTCCTTTTCTTTCCTTGAGCAACGTAAGCAGTGGGCTCTCCTTCATTTGATCCTTGAATTCTTCCTCTTGAGTGAGTTTTCCAACAAGCTCATCAAATGACGGGAAGCTATTGTTGTTGCTTATAATAGTAATGAAGGTTTACCAAATGGGACAGAGGCCTCTTAGAGTTACAATTACCAATTCCCTGTCAGGTGTGGTTTCCCCAATTCTTTTTAATTGGTCTCTAAGATGAGATATCTTCATAATACGAATTCTCCTTTGTTCATGTTCGTGTCTTTGAGTTTATCTTTCAAAGAGATGATTTCATTCAAATTGTTGACTTCATACATTCCGTCTATCTTGTCATATATGTCCTTAGACCTTCTCAAATTTCCAACGTAAGCAAGTAGATTATCTTGTAAACCATTAGCTATAATGTGCTTTGCTTTTAACTAACCTTTCTTATGCTTTTTTTGATAGCAGTGGAAGCATTCTCTGGAGGCTCAGGTGCTCTTCCTTGAATGAAGTCCAAAACATCATTATTATTAGCTATGATCCCCAACCTGACTTTCCATGTAGCAAAGTTAGATGAGTCACCCAACTTCTCATGTTCCTTGAAGAAATAGGAAGACATTTTTACCAAAAGATTTTTCCCTTTTCAACCAGCCGCTTAGAAAAGTGGATGTTATCGCTCCATGTCTCTTGGGATTGTCTTCACCTCAGCTCTGATACCATGTTATTTTTTCACCAATTTGTTCTATGCTATAACTATGACTTCAACAATATGCAAGAGCATCCAATTTAACAATTTCACTTCTTCAATTATCCAATGACAGTAGAGCAATAATAGATAGAACAATTAGACAAATGCACAATGAAAGACAACCAAGAGACAAGAGACACAAATTTGGTCAATGACTTGGGCAAAACCCACTATGGGGAAAACCCTTGCAAATATTCTTCTTATTAGATTGTCTTCAAATGTTCAGCAGAGAGAGTACATCATCCAATATCAATTCAATATCCAAATAATGACAAAATGCTAAGCAACTATTCAAGAGAGAGATGGATTTAACTGTAGTGAAAATTGATCTGCCTGAAGTCTGCCAAGTCAACATAGTCAACTACTATCACAATGTGTCCTAACCAGAGATAGGACAACAGTGAAAATAGTCTTCAAAGGAGCTCAGTGCTGGAGCAAATAATGTGGCCTCCTTAGCAGATTGAAATGAGCCCAAAACAGATTGATTTAGTGTAGTCAAACTTGGTCAACGTGGAGATGGAGCCTGTGGTCAACCTTTGCAATTAGGGCTTCGGTCAAGGAGCACAAAATGACTTGAATTTGACACCAATATCTGCGACTTGCTAAAACAGAAAAGATTCTCCCAAAAACGTAGTCTTACCGTGCCAATTATGTCCAGGTCAACGCTAGTCAATGTCTTATAGTCAGCCCTGTAATTCGGCCCAATCAGAGACAACCACCTATACTTCGCATGAGAGAGAGATGTCTTTTACTTCTGAACTGCACGAACCAATAGGAGAGAAAAGATGTTTGTTGTGTGAATGAAGTCCCTAATGAGGATTGGCGTCTCATGTATTTATATGAATCTATGTGGGTGAAAAGACACGACGTTTGGGCTTCATGAGCCTATATGAAGTTGAAGTCGACCTTGACAATTTGTACATGTGACGGATTTAATTCAAAAACATATTTCTCCTTGTCTACTTTGAGTGATCTTTAGGTCGATTTTGGTCCTCTCGAAAAGAGGAATTCAATGCAATGATTATCTTCATCAAGAGGGTTGTCCAAAGTGGAATTTGACCCTAGTTGCATAATTTAACAATTCTCACCTTTCTCAATTTATTCCTATTAATTAATTGATTTCCTTAAGTTAGAATTAGGAAATAATTAATTATTGATCAATTAATTTAATTGAGTTGTCTCTAGGTGGAATTTCCAGAAACGGTTTTTGAGTTCCAGAGAACTCATGTGTTTTAGCCTCTCCACAAAGTTTGAGACTAGAACACCATCCGATGCTACAAAAACTAACATCAATGAAATTTTTTATCTCTTTGAATCCTTAAGCATCCACCTGCAAAAATATTATTTCAAGAAAATTCTCCAAAGCCAAACCCTTACTCCTTTTCTTTAGATTTGCAAGAAAATAGGGAGAAAATCTAAGAGATATATATACAAGAGGGTTAGAAAATATATACAAGATTATTTACAAAATTCACAAATTTGTTAACCTAAAGAGTATGTGTACAACTCTGCTCTTGGGTAACAAAATGTAGGTCTAAATTAGCCAGATTATTCAGTGAAATCACAATGATAGAGAGAAATAAATTGAGATAAATAATATTTCCAAGCTATGGCCAAGAAACCACTACACATATAATTAATTTTTTCGATTGATAAGCCTTTGAAAGGGATTAATGTTGGTTCTTCCACTCCTATGCGTGAGAGTTGGTTGGTTCAACCGAAAAAGTACCTGAATGCTCAAGATCTGATTCTAAAATAATGATTTATACACTGTTGTTAGATCCAAATGGAATTGGATAGTAGAATGAAAAGGAAGATTAGGGATTGAAACCCCCTAGCGCTTCTAGATCTAGAGTATTTCTCCAATCCAAATAGCAGTGCAAGATAACTATACACCAATAAATCTACAATAGCAAATGGAAATAATAATTAATAGCCAAAGTATAAAATTAAGCACAATGAATCAATACAATATTACCATAGTCGTGGAAGAATAGCACCACAAAAGTTTTACCCCTAAAGACTTCCTTTATTATGCATAAAATATTCAATACAAATCCAACGTAGCTTCCAAAGCCAAGAGCTCGATTACATGATCATCATATGTTACAACGAGGAGCCAAGGGCTCAATTTATAGAAAAGATGAGAGAGTGTAGCCTCTCCAAGTGAAAACAACTAGTTCTCTTGAGCAAACAGCGAGATCCAAGGCATGATCCCCATCAAAAAATTTTGATCCCTTGATGAGCTGAACAAATCTCTAGGAGGGAATTCGTTTGCCTTGAAAGCTGGATTAACCAAGTGTTTGATCCCATGTTGGTTTGGACCATTAAAATATTTTTCTTTATTTTCCTCCTTGAGAATCTCTCATTCAAAATAACAATCATGGACCATTTTTTTTTTAAATCAATTTTGCTGGGTCATGGGCCTTTTTTCTGGACCATCGAATTTGCAGACCGTAATGCATTGAGTCTTTCAAGTACTAAGGATATGTTTTGCAGCTACCCAATGAATTTTCCACATCTGGACTGTATATTGGTTTAAAGTGTTTATTGCAAAACATATATCAGGTTGTTGGGTATTCTCGTGGTGATAGGTGCCCGGTTTGAATCCCCCTTGGTGAGGCATACTAGTCTTTCAAGTATTGCAGGACATGTTTTGCAGCTACCCAATGAGTTTGCTACGCCTGAACTGTATTTTGGTTTAATGTGTTTATTGCAAAACATATATCAGGTTGTTGGGTATTCTCGTGGTGATAGGTGCCTGATTTGAATTCCCCTTGGTGAGGTATACTAGTCTCCACTGTTTAGCTTTACTAGGGATGCCATCCACAAATGTGGGGAAGCATTCCTTGGGCTTTCCGACAAGGTTTTCCTTGGAAAAAAGGATTAGTTACAACTAGCACTTGTTTCTATCCTTGTTCATTTTTTGTTCAAGTTGTCTTTAATCCATGGACTATTTTTGGCACTTAATATATTTAAAAGATATCTATAAGAATCTTTGCCTAGATGAATCTTTTCTTTGCATTTGGTTTCCTTACAACGCTTTCAAAACATGTTTGTTAACTTCAAAAGTTGAAACACTATCAAAATGTTCTTATAGTTGGATGAAAGGCTGTTTTTGCATGGTTGTAGTAAATTACAAATGAGTTTGAAACGATAGTGATTTGCATGGTGCTTCCAATTTGGAAACCATTATTTCAATGCCTGGATCATAATGATAGATGAATGTGCAGATTCTCCATCTATAGAAATGGCAGTGAAATTGATGCAATTTTTGCTGGCAAAAATTCCCATGGAGATAGAGATCACTGAATATACAGATGATCTAGCGTCTGCAGTAAGTGTTTGAACTTTGAAGTGGCCTTGTCATGAGTGTGATTTCTTTCTCTTTCTATTGCTTCCTCTCCATATTGCCTGATTTTGTTGGTTAGCTTTTCTGGAATTGTTTTATTTTTATAACTGGTGTATTTAGTTGTTGATTTGAAAATATTTAGCTATGCCTGATCTGGCTTATATGTGGTTTTTGCTCTCTTTTGCAGGTTGTTGCAATTTCTAGGCAGTTTGCAATCCAGCAAACGTCACTTAAGTTTGATGCTTTGCTTTTGATTTCAACCCTTGTTGCTTCAGAGTATTCGGTCTGTAATGGAATCCCAACTTTCTGTAATTGTAGTCTTTGATAAATGTTGCTATTTACAGCCACTGTTTGTGGTAAACCGTAAAACAGAAGATTCCCCTGATGTATTTTGTTTTCTTTGGGTGTCATTATTGATAATTATCACTGTTGTCAATGGGTGCCTCCCTGCTTAGTTAAAAGTGGGGGTTGTTATTTCCCCCACCAATGTTCAATTTCCTTAACTGACATTCTTGGCCATTTTGCCATGCAAGTGGCTGGACTCATGTGGTTTGGGCTAGATGCAAGTCCTGGGTAACTTTGGCGAGATAGATATCCTCTAGTCATGGCTGCTTAGCCAAGTGATCTTATGTCAGTTGCGAGATGCACTTGCTTACATGCAATAAATTTCCATATTGGGGAAGGTGCCACTTGCATATGTTGACTGGAAACACCTACCAAAAATAATAATAGTTATTAGTGTTGAAAGTTTAACTGGAGTTAAAGCTTAAACATTTAGCATAGATACTGAACTGGAGATTGAGATCTGTCTGTTTGAACATGACAATTATCTCAGCAATGTTGTTACCTAAGAAGGCAATATCCGCTATGCAGATAAAGATAATGTGCTATGTTGTGTCTTTAACTCAGCTGAATGTTAGATGTTTGCGTTTGTTTGGCAATTGATTACTTCTACATTTTGCTTAGGAAGTTTCACCTGCTAGCCGGTGTTTGAATATTATAAATATTACATTTTCAGTTTAAAAAGCTAAATTAGTTATTTGGGTCTTATAATTTGGTGGTTGAAAACCTTTGATGGGAAAAGCTAGAAATTCCTTTTTGCGGCTTTGTAGATGCAGTGTAAATTTTTTTTTTTTTTTTTTGGGGATTTACAGGTTCCTATCCGAAATGCTTTGCAATCTAGTTCCAGAGATCCTTTGTGGCCTACATATGTTCGTATTGGCATTGGAACAATTTTACAAAATCGTGTAGGTAAGTTCTCGACCGAAGGTTCAACATTCATGTTTCTACTTTTATCACTCGATTACCATGTTTGTGAATTTCAGAATCAGTTACTATGCATAGGGATTCAATATACCATACTTTCTCATGGAGAGAGATTTTCTTCCCATTAACCTTCTTGACCCTATGGCCAAAATATTTTGACACAAGTGAAATTTTGGACAATTCTCTTTAATGAATGGAAATAATAGATTTTTGTTCTTGTAAATCATATGCAATCAATAACACATTTAAAATATTAGAGTCCTGTTACTGCTTCTTTAAGTAGGGTTGATGAAGATCCTTGTAACTTTGCTAAAACTGGCACACACAGGACAAGGGCCCACTGTCACTTCAGTCCAAGTCCCCACTCTTTAAGCCCAACTACCTTTAAAATAGATTATGGGAGGCTTCCCTTGATGACCTCAACCAACCAACAGAATACTAGTAGCTTTTATGGAGTCTAATGGCTGAAGTGAAGTTATATACTGCTTCCCTGCTGGCTTAATGTGTAAGATCTGTAGAAAAGTATACCACTAAGAAAAGACAGCGAAATATAACAAAATATATTGTATGAATAGTGAAAATGAGTGTGAAAAGAATGTGCTAACCAAATATCAAATTATTTCTATGATTAATACCTTGGTTATGGGTTCTGTGCAATTTATCTTGCTGTCCTGTCATTTCAGTCTGCAAAGTTTGCAGAAAGTTGTAGAAAACAATGAAGAAATCCCCTTTGAATACCACCCAAAAGTGCACAAACATTTCTAGATCCAAGATCTAGGGGTGTGGAGGCTATAAGATAGAATATGATGCACTTTGGACCACTTCTATGCCTTAAACCTACATCAAGCTGGAATTTCACCTGTTGAAGTTACAGGGTCAAAACCTAGAAAATTATTCCAGTGAAGTATGAATGTTTTAATGGCTGAGAATGATTACTTTTAGCTACAAGTTAAATATATGAACTTGCAAAATCAAATATGAAGTTAAAACATGGCGTGTTTAAGATACTTGACAAAAGTACCATGTGTAGTGAGAAATTTGCAGAAATGATGTGCTAGAGCTGGATTTTGCTGCAGATCTGCAGAAATAACTTAATACACCTGTGAAAAATGTGTAAAATATGCTAAAAAAGAATGTATTAATTTCTTGTCTTAGATTTAAACATAATTTCTCTTTTTCCCGAGGATTTATTAGTTATGTATGATAAAAATTTATGTAGAAAGCTAGCTAATAAAACAAAAAGGATTTTTTTTTTGGATTTTATAAATGAGGTAGTTGATGGAGTGAGGCTTACCTTGTCCTTTTACTTAACACTTTTCCAGGTTGCAATCATAACCTTCTCTTTGTCAACCTTTCCTTGAGGACTAGGATTGAATGAGGAGTCGGGGTAAGACTATCCCACTCAATCTAGTCTAGAATACTTGCAAGAAATCCAGTCCCACTAGAAGGATCTACTCAATTGAGATGCCACAACTGCTATATCAACAGTAACACCAATATCCCACACTCTCGTCGATGATACCCCCTTGAGGGTTTGTCCAACACTCGAATACGTTTTCTTGATGAAGGGCGAGGTGAAGGCTTTGGGCCTAGATATCCCCTTTCAGGTAACCCCCTGTTCCTCAATGGATCACTATAGTAACACTTTGGTAACTAAATAACACATGCAAATTACTCTCTAAAGTACAAATTAAAAGCGAAAGTTAAGAAGAAAAGGAATGGAATAATCATCACATTGTGCCTCTTGGCATGCCTCATCGCCTTTGCAACTTGTTTATAGTGATTTATGTGGTCCATTTTCTTCTCCTTCCTTCTCTGGGTTTAAGTACTTCTTGATTTAAAGGGGACCATTTCGTCCACCGGCTTGGCGTGATGTAATCATTGTAACCGACAGTCCCGTTGATCTATTATGGTCATTTGTTGGACATTAATAAAATTATCTTATCTTATCTAGACACACTTGGGTTTATTTCTTAAAACTTAAGAGCGAAGTTTTTGACTTGTTCTTGGCCTACAAGGCCCTTGTAGAAAATAATCTGGGCATCAACTACAAAGGTTAAGAAAATACAATGGAGGTGAATATGTCAACAATAGATTCACAACTCACTACACTGCACATGGCATTCAAATGCAACATACTGTTCCATATACACCACAACGAAATGGTGTTGCTAAAAGAAAGAATTGTACACTAAATGAAATGGGTAATTGTATGATTCAATCTACGGGATTAAGTCTTCATTATTGGGTGGAAGCAATCAACTGTGCAAATTACATAGCAAATCGCATTGCTGCAAAGGCTTTAACCAAAATAACACCGAAAGAAGCATGGAATAAAATTAAGCCAGATGTAAGCCTCTTTTGTATCATTGGTACTATAGCATGGCTTCACGTTCTTGATGTAAAAAAGGAGAGTATTACAACCTAAAAGTGAGAAGTTTATTTTTGTTGGATATTCTGAAGATATAAAAGGTTATAGATTTCTTCAACCTCACTCCAAAGAAATAATCACTAGAAGAGATGTTAAATTTGATGAAAATCTCTTTTCATGCGAGCCAAATTCAACATTTGTGCCCTTTTCGACCTGCGAGCCATCTTTGGCATCTGTGTCACCTTCTCTTCCTATTTTGGTTTCTTCTTCAAATGATGATATCGAGGATGAAAGTTCAACTTTGTCTGCCCATATTCCTCTAGATGAGTCCATTGAACTTGAACCTGCACTAGCACCACAACTTCCAAATGGGTTTGTTCAACATGGGAAGTAGTTTGTGACCTTGCTGATGATCCTACATAACAATGTCGTACTCACTCATAGTTCTATCAAGCCTCCTTTCTATTGTCTCAAATTTTAGAGACTCGTGATACCGAAAAGTTTGCAGAAGCTTCAGGCCATCCAAGTTGGAAAATAGCAATGAATGAAGAATATTGTTCTTTGATGGTGAACGATACTTGGTAACTTGTACCTCTTCCAAAAGATAGAAAACTTGTTAGATGTAAATGGGTATACAAAACTAAGTATGCATCAGATGGAAGTGTTGAAAGACATAAGGCCTGGTTAGTTGCTAAAGGATTCTCCCAAGTTGAAGAAATTGACTACAATGAAACCTTTGCCCTTGTTACCAAAATGAATTCCATCCATCTTGTTCTAGCCGTTATTGCCTCACATGGATGGGAGGTCCATCAGATGGATGTTAAATCTATCTTCTTGCATGGGGATCTACAAGAAGAAATCTACATGGAACAACGTCTTGGCTTTGTTCAGAATGGCTCCAACCTTGTTTGCCACCTTAAGAAATCTCCATATTGTCTTAAACAAGCTCCTCGAGCTTGGTATGCTAAAATGGATAACTTTCTTCTTGAGACCAATTTCTCTAGATGTCTTTTTGACCCCATTGTCTACACTAAGAAAGTAGGAAGCAATCTCATAATCCTTTTTTTTTGTTGATGACCTTATCCTCACTAGTAGTGACTCTAAATTTTTAACCCATGTGAATTCAAGCCTTAAAAGGAAGTTTGAAATGACAGACTTGGGATATTTGCTTTACTTGCTTGGCCTCCAAGGATTGCAAACCAAGGAAGGAATTTGTCTTTCCCAATCTAAGTATGCCTTTGACCTTCTTCACCACTTTCAAATGGAAGATTGTGAACTAGCCATTGTTACTTGCACTACACCCGAAGTTGATGCCACTTTGTATCGTCAGGTAGTTGGTAGCCTCTTGTATTTGACTTGTACGCGTCCTGATATTTCCTTTACAGTTGGTCTTGTTTCCCAATTTACGCAAACACCACATAAAAGTCATTAGAAAACAACAAAATTGATACTTTGATATATTTGGGATACAATTCAATTTGGGATTCCTTTGTTGGTTGGTTTAACTAATTCAGATTGGGCTGGTGACCCTGATGATTGGAAGTCTACTGCAGGCTATCTTTTCACTATTGGTTCCAAACTTGTCACTTGGGCTTGTAAAAAGCATCAGACTATTGCTCTTTCTTCAACAAAAGGAGAGTACTGAGCAACAGTTAATGCAAGTCAAGAAGTTTTGTGGCTTTGATAGATCCTTTCAGGGTTTGGATTCCAAAAGCAACATCTGACCACCCTTTGGTGCAACAATCAGCGTGCCATCAAGCTCGCCAAAGATCCAGTTCAACATCAACACAACAAACACATTGATCTAGATTCTACAAATACACTTCATCAGAAAACTCATTCATGATCGAGTTATTGAAGTGCACTTTTGCCCTACAGATGATCAAGTTGTAGACATTTTCACAAAGTCTCTTACAAAAGTGAAGTTTTCTAAACTTTGATCTATGTTAAGAGTTCAAGAATTTTTCATTAAGGGGGGATAGGTGCTAATGCCTCCTTCCTTCTATTTTGCCACCTTTGTAAATCCTTCAATCCTATTCCAAGTTGTTCTTAAGGGGGGATGTTAGGATATTTAGACACTTAGGAGTTAGTTAAGTTCAACTTGGTCTAATGTATCTCTTAGGCAAGAGTGTGTCTATTTAGTATGCAGTAGTTGCATTGTAGTCCGATGGTCACAATATGTTTTTAGACATAGAGTTATCTGACAACTCATATTCTCCTTGATACTAATGGCTATTGATCCATGGCTTAACGCCCGATTGGTCCATGATCTCTAATTAAAGGGCATGGAGGGTCATGGTTGATGGATTAACACCTGATTGGTCCATGATCTCTAATTAAAGGGCATGGAGGGTCATGGTTGTGTGAAAATTCGGTGATCCCGAATCCTACTGCAGTAACTAATAATATTTCTTCTATTTGTTAAATTACTTAAACAAATTATTTCAAGTTTTTTACGACAAATATCAAAATCTAAGTTGCACGAAACGGGGAAACGGTACGAGTTTCCGAAATGGGCACGGGTACGAAATGTGACCCCCCCCCAAATTTTGGAAACGGGGAAACACAATATATATATTAGGACATTTAAGAAATATGTGCAATCATAAAGCATATATGATACATTCTAATTTATTACATTATGATTAAATTGTCAATGCATAAACTATAAGTCTCTAAATTTACATCACATTTACTCATGAATGATCACATAATGAAAATAGCAATATCCAAAATCAGCCAAGAGAAATTTCTAATTTCTTGTTTCGTGCTTGATTGGGAGTCTCCTCCTACATACTCGAACGACCTTAGTGCTCTTGATTAAATACAAGTTCCATACCCTAGTATCCTACGTGCTCTTGATTATTGGGAGCCTCCCCTGCATAGAGGGCTTGGTTCTCTTGATTAAATACAAGTTCCATACCCTAGTACATGACAAAATCCAATGGAAACATTGCAATTCCCCCAATCCTGAAATCTTGAAAAACAGATAAGTCTGCTGGATTTTGAGTGAGATCTAAAATTCTACTTTCTCCATATGAAATCCAATGAGGGCGAAACCACTCTCAAACATTCTGAGTCATTTCATGGTAATGTTAAAAATTTAAGTAAAAGTGACATTACCATGAACTGCATATCAACACTAGGGCCATAAGCTTGAACATTAGGCTGCCCCACTAAAAAAAATCCTCTTTTTTATAACTTGAGAGGCATCCAGAAGATATTTTAGTCACCTAAAAAAAAATTAGAAGCGAAAAAATAAAAAGAAAAAATACAAGAAAAAGTCAATTTAGAAGAGGAAACTCCGTCGTACGACCTGGAAACCCGTTTCCAGTCTTACTAGCCACGTTTCCTCCTCGAGAAACGGGCCATTACTGCCGGAAACACGTTTCCCGGCCATATGGTATGAGTTTCCTTGTGTTCGTTTCGTTTCCGGCCGGAAATGGACCCTTCTCCAGCGTTTCCTGCAACTTAGATCAAAATACATACACTTTAGCCTTCAAAAATAAAATTCCGTGGAAAATAAATACAAGGAAAATACTAGCACATATAACCACAGTGATAGTTATTTTTGAACAATTGTCCTTGGAAAAACCCAATGTGGAAAAACCAGTGCAACAAATGAGGGTTTCTTTTATTAATCTTCAACAATAATTTTTGTATAGGACAAAATAGAGGAAGAGTGACTGAGAGAAATTTACTGGTGACTTTCTCACACTTGACAACGATTTTCTGACCCCGAAGAGTGTGAAAATTCCTATATCTAACAATCTTTGGAATCCTACTCCAACCAGCTGAATCTACTTCACCTAGATCGTAAATTACATTACAAGCTTATTTCAAATTTCTTCTTGAAATATTGAAGTAAATTACTGAAGCAACCTACACCAAATTAAATATGATTCTGAAACATAGAAACTGAGCAAGGAAATACAAACACATAGGACACCATTATTTTTGGGCAATTGTCCCTGGAAAAACCCAATGCGGGAAAACCGATGCAATAGTTCTAAGGGTTTATAATTATTAAGCAGTAGCAAAATCTGAATACATTGCTGAATACCTCACAGGGTTATTTAGTTACAGAGAGAGAAATACTGGTAGAAGCTTTGTGAGATTACCTCACACAATCACTGAGAAAAAGCCCTGACTGATCTAACTGCTGGATGAGGTGCCCTGGTAGGCTTTGCGCTATCTTTGCGCTGCCTCCACGCTGCCTCTACGTTGTCCTAGCATCAACCCTCTTAGGCACAACGTCATCCAATTGGGGAATTGATCAGTAGCCCAGAGTCACTACTCCCAGCCTCCCAGTCTCACACCCCGACTTCCGACTGTTGAAACTGACCCTCTGCTCTGATTTTCGACTTTCTCTCTCTCCCTCTGCGCTGCCTCTGCATGGCCCTGTTGGCCCAGCGTCAGCCTCTGCGTGAGAGTTGCTGGATCACTCTTTGCCTCTCTCTGCTGATGATTCTCTGGCTGAGAATCTCTCTCTCCGGAAGCTGCTATCCCTGCCCCTCAACTGCAAGAAATCTCCTCAATCGAATTTTCCTCCTGAGAACTTCTCACTTCAGAAAATTGATTTCTTGATCTCTCTTGGTGTATTTTCCAAATGACCCTCAAGCCCCTTCTTATATCTTTCCGTTGGACAACCAACAACCTAGATTAACTCCTAATCAAATGCTCAGATCGTTTTGACTTGATCTCCGTCTTTATCTAGAGGATTCACTCACAATTAGATTAATACCCATTAATATTTTAATTTTCCTAAGTCTCATTAAAAATATTAATTATTTTAATATAATCGTCTTTGGTTGGAATTTCCAAAAACCGTTTCTGGGTTCTTTGGAATGCATGTGCCCAAGCCTCCCTGCAAAATTTGAGGCTTAGAGCACATTTGGTGCTACCCCAAATCAACACAGAGGACTTCCTGCCTCTTTCACTGGCCCTTCTACGTCACTCTTTGCACAGTCACTGTGTGGGCCCTGCATCAACCCTTTTGCTGCGCTGACCTATGTCCCTCCTCTAGATTTGTCCCGCACTCTCCGACTACGTTGATGCCCTCTCTCTCCCACTTGCAACTCACTCTCTAATTCTATTTTCTCTTGCTGGACTTCAGCCACTGAGAAAATCAATCTGCTTGAGCAACTCAGTATCTGTTGTGGTGTGTCCTCCATCTACCCATCGACTTCTTATAATCTTCTGTTGGATTACCAATGGCCAAGATTAAAACATAATCGATGACTAAGATTAACTAGAAGTCAATCCATGTTTTCTTCTAGAAGATTCTCACCATGACTTAATTAATACCCTTTAATTAACCAGATTTCCTAAGTTTAGACTTAGGGAACCATTTAAAAAAGTTAATTATTTTAATTAAGTCGTCTCTAGGTGGAATTTCCAGAAACGATTGCTTGGTTTTGGAGAATACATGTATTCTAGCCCCTCCACAAAATTTCCTAGCTAGAACACATCTGATGCTACAAAAATCAACACTCCCTCTTAGCGAGGAAGTGTTCTAGTGCTGTGACTTACTGAAGCAACACTTTGTCTCTTGCTTTACCTCCTGTTACGGTGCTAATGTTTGGCTGCTTTGCCCATCACTATTGCGCAACTCTGATATGAGCTGCATCTGTGCTGCTGTTGACCTTGCTGAATTGCTATCAACTACTACCTCTGCACTGCAACTCCCTCTCATCTGCTACTGCTGCAACTGAGAATCCATCTGCTACTAAATCGAGTTCTTCACCATACCCATCTGTTCCCTGAACTGGATGAACTTAGCTCTCCCTAGAGCTTTCGTGAGTATGTTTGCCACCTGATCTCCTGTGGGGACATACTGTAGTTGGATTGCCCCACGTTGAACATAATCCTTGACAAAATGACATCTAATATCAATTTGCTTCGACCTATCATGAAATACTGGATTCTTAGAGCATTTTATGCAACTCTGGATATCACAGTAAACACTCGTCGCTCCCATTTTCGCCCTGAACAAACTCACCAGCAATTTCCTAAGCCATATGGGTTTGCACATAGCTATGATCGCTGCCATATATTCTGCTTTTGCTAAGCTCAGTGCTATTGACTTTTGCCTCCTGCTGCACCAAGAGATCATCCCTGATCCAACACTGAAGCAGTACCCAGAGGTACTTTTCCTGTCCACTGAACTACCTGCCCAATCTGCATCTATGAATCCGCTCAATGAAACATAAAAACTGATAGCTTGTTGGCTTGAATGTAAAAATACATAGGAGATATTTGTAATAATAATTTATTATATATAAAAATGTACAAGTGATGAATGTTACAATGAGGACTTGCATATATATACCTAAGCAGGTGTCCTTTCGTGATTGGGCATGTCTTTTTAGACATGCCTTTTCACTTAACTTAATGACTATTTAACCTAATCAATATTTGATTATTTAATATTTACATTCATTTTATTTATTTACTTGTTATGAATTATATTCATAACATAGCCCCTTCCTTCAGAAGCTTTGTCCTCAAAGCTTATTGTCGGCAGTTTCCTTCAATTCTCATTTGTCATCTCGGCATAAGTAACCTGACGCCATTGGCACCTCTTCCTGTATAATTCGCTTTGGTAATACTGTCTTGAATCTAAGGTTATCGATTTTTTTTAATAACTCTAATTTTTTTTAATAACTTTAATATTTTTTTTTATAACTTTAATTTTTTAATTTTTAATTAATTAATTTATTTTAATTTTAAACTCTATTTTTTTTAATAACTCTATTTTTTTTAATACAATTTTATTTTATATATATATTTTTAATAATAATATTTTTATTTATTTATTTTTTTAATATATATAAAACGATATGGTCATATTTTATTTTTGTTAAGCTTGGTAGGACTCATTTTCGATTTTACATGTCCATTATTCACCCTGCAACGGGGGGAGGGTAGTACAAGATTCGGTGAGACTTCATTCCATAGCCATCACCACTTGAGCTATCTCAGGCGGACACAATATAATCATATATTATAACTATATAAATTAAGATTAAATTTGAATTCAATGCTCCTGAAATCCTATCCAAAACGCTGCGCGGAGACTTGTCGTTTGGGAGCATGTTGATTGACCACGTTATGAATCAAGCCAATTGGTGGTTCGTTATAATTTCTAACATTTAATTTCAATGTGGAGGATATCGTGACTGTGATCGCGTGGAACAGAATTCCAACGCTGGGGAGCAACAACGCGGAAAACAAATTTTTTAGTAGGCTGAACGCGATGGATGGAAAGAAGGAAGGTGTCCCGATGGTAAGATGTCTTCGTATATACCATGTGTTCGTCTGCATGCGTGCCCGAATGATGACACAACCTATCCAGAAGTTCCAGATATGACAGTTGGATGACATTTTTTTATCTTGCGAATGCCTGTTGCAAATTTTACGCAACGGATTTTTATAGATGGATGTACTAGTGAACAGCGCGAGGAGTAGTGGAGGCGGCTTACACAACAGTTTATGTTGTGGTTGAATTCAGTGATGCCAATCTCCCCTATTCGTCGGGCGAATGTTGGATTCCCTATGCCTGGAGAGCCAAAAAAAGAATGAAGCATCGAAAAAGAAATATAAAGATCTCCAAGATCAGTTTCATGAAAAATCAATAGAAAGCAACGAAGAAATTTGGCATCTAAGGAACCGCAATGAGAAACCTCTTGCAGAAATCAAAAAGTGTAAAAGTAAGAAGCACAAGTTAGAACAAGAAAAAGAAAGTTGTGATAAAAAATTCAACAAAAGTCTATCAAAGAAAGAAAAGGAAAATTTATGCTTAAAAGACCTTAACACAAATTTATTAGAACAAATCAAGTGTTTAAAAGACGAGAAGCTTGAAGGCCAAAATAAAGTTCACTTAGAAAATGAGGAATGCTTACGTCTCAAAAATCATAACCAAAATCTGCTCAATCAAATTAAAAAACTTAAGGACGATAATAAATCATTGACGAATAGGTTCGAAGAAATTGTCGCAAAAGAAGCACCGAAATCTCTAGATGTAGTAGTCCAAGTTGGGGAAGAATAAACAAACATCGATTCCACTAATCTCGCAGTTCAGGCAAATCCAAATCCTACTGAAGTAAAGACATACTCAGAGGTTGCCGTTCAAACTACAAACATTCCAAGTGGTGATTTAGTCGCCAACTCAACAACAACAACGCTTGAAGAAAATAAGGAATCAACCACTAACATGATAAGGGGAAGTCCAACCAAAGGAACTATGTATCGACATCCGAATCACAAGAGCAAACTTTCCCATCAATCTACGTACCAGTATCACTCAGAAAATAAACGACAAGTTTATGTTTCCAAGAACACTGAAGTTTGCAGAATCCAGCCCCACGATAACGATTCATCACAAAATTTGATTACAGAGAAGATCAATCTAGGATGGTTTGATCTGTTCTTAGTGCGGCAATTTTATATATCACTCCAAGGATCATATAAACTTGTATCGATGACCGTCTCGAGAAGAGAAGACATTCACAGCAGATAAGAGTTCAAGTCCTTTCATCAACAGGCTTTGAGGACAAAGCTTTTTTAAGGGGAAGGCAATGTTATGAACATAAATTATGTAAAAATAGATAATAAATAATAATCATAATAATATAAATATAATAATAAATAATAAGTAAATTAAATAATGGTTAGTTAGTTAATAATGAAAAGGCATGTCCTAGAGACATCCCTGTTCGTGAAAGGGTACTTACCTGTCTATATATAGAGGGTCCTCATTCTCATTTGTAATCATTCTACATCAATTCTTAATACAATATAGATTTTACAATTACTATCCTATGATGGATGTCTTTGTCTACGAAGTATTTTAATATTTCCGCTGCATATACGACTTTTGATCGTTACAGTAGAGCAGTGCAATGATTGCGCAGAGGCAGTTTGGGGCCAGCCATTCAGTGATTGGATCAGTGTCGAATCGCCAGTGATAGTGTGAGGTATTTCTCACTAATTTCTCTACCAGTCAGATTCTCTGTATCAGATAGCCAGTAAGGCATCCAAAGATTGTATTCAGAAACTACTGCATAATAATTAAAACCCTCAGCTGCTGCACCGGTTTTCCCACATTGGGTTTTTCCAAGGACATTATCCAAAAACAATGGTGTCAATTGTGTGTGTGCTATTTCCTTCTTGCTCAGTACCTGTTTCCGCAGTATTTTATGTTGTGAAGGCTGCAGTAGATTTTATTTCGATGTTTACTGTGTAACACTAGAAATTTAATCAGTTATTGCAGTAGGATTCGGGATCACCGAATTTTCACACGGTCATGTCTTTTGAGACATGCCTCCTTAGTACACTAATCATTGTTTAACTATCAATCATTAATTATTTACATTCATAACACAGCCATATATTTTTCTTTTATTTATAGTGTTGGACATACCCATTTGGCCTATCTTCACTTGATACATATTACTAATTGTCTTGGTTACTTCACTCACATAAATCTGGAAATTGCTCTGATTAAATCACCTTGCCTTACTTTGAATACTTAAAGGTTAATGGTGGTATATTCAGTAACTAATATAGGAGGCTCTGGACTTGATCACATCTCGCTGTACGATTTGTTGAATTACTAGTGAAGCCCCCCTTTTGTTGGATCTCATCCTTCACTAAAATGAGGGAAATGAATACCGAGGCGACAGTGGTAAACCATAATACTTCCATGCTGCACTTGTCTTATCCCTTGTGAAAGGCTTTGCACTGAGGTGCTAGATTTTGTGATAATAAAAGACACAAGAAAACCACCACAAATATGAACAGAGAATACTGGAGTGCAGTGCTCAGATATCAATTGATATAGTCCAGTGTAATATGGACATCGAGGGTGCAGTCTTGAAGCATAGCATCCAGCATTGGAGAGTGCACGCCAACAGCTCAAAGGATGGCAACACACAGCTTGAGAATTGTTAACTGCCAGCAATGAAGACAAACCTTGAAACCACCATTCTGTTGTAACTATTAATGGCTCTCCATCAGTAGGTTGCAAAATAATTTTTGTTTCTTTGTTTCAAAGGTATCTGGTCAGACTTGATCTCTCTCTTGTAATTGTATAAATATTATATGATAAAAAATATCAAGTGTATACTTTTCCTGTAGTTAGTGAATTTCTGAGCATTTATCGGACTGGTCTCTTGCACTCCACCTTCAATCAGTAGTCTCCAATGTACTGTGCCACCTTGCCCATATCAAGATGAAGCTAGATGATGGATGCAATAGTTGGGACTCGACAAGGACTGAAACTGAACATAGGAACTTGCATAGGAAAATGAACTGATTTTGTATTAGGCGACCAAGGTTTTATGTACAAGGAGAATAAACATTTTGTTATAGAGAAAGGACTATTCAGGGCTGACTGCCATGTTCTCAATTTGAGAGGGACTCTTGTGACATCCCTCATGGTTTTAGTGATGGTTACAAGTCAGTAATGCAGCTGATTGTGACTCACCTTAACTTGAAATAACCTTGAAGTGAGTATATGGACCATGAGGCTCAGATATAATTGGTACAGCACAAATGGGGCAATAAGGAGGATAAAATAGTAGGGGTTCTTTAAATACTAAATATAGAAACTAGACACAGGAACTGCTTGGAGAAAGGAAGTGAACTTACATTAGGAGATTAAAGTTGTATGCAAGCAGAATAAATGTGCATTTATAGAGAAGGGACTGTTCAAGACTGAATGCCATCTTATAAAATTGAAATTTTGATATTGTGATTCCTCAATATTCTTTGATGGGTACAAGTTAGTTACACAGGTGATTGTAACTGAGCTTAACAGTAAGTGTTACGAGAAATGTATAACATCAAATACAAGACTAATATGAAGTACAAGAATAACATTTGGTACAACGTCACTGTATTCATGATGAGCATTGATGACATAACATGAAATGTGTATATGCTCTTACACCAATGTAATGAACATAATTGGTATCTGTTCTGATACCAATTTAACGAACATAATTCGTATACTAGTTAAGTAATCCAAAATAAATGGAATATAAAGACATCCATGATAGGATAATATATATGTGTGTGTGTGTGTGTTTGAATACAAGTGATATGAGATATGATTGTTACAAATGAGGGCCCGCTTATATACTTAGGCAGGTGCCCTTTCATGAACGGTCATGTCTTTTTAGACATGCCTCCCCAGTACACTAATAATTGTTTAACTATTAATCATTAATTATTTACATTCATAACATTGTTTTCCAATATTATTATGCTTTAAAGTTGAGTATAAAGCAATGGTTGATCTAGTCAGTATCTAGATTTTTGTATTAGGGAAGTGCCTTAACCTGCTTGGTATATTGTTTGTAGGAGGATACTTCGTTTTCTTTTCAATATCGTAGGAGAAAAATGTAAATTGTATTTATTCAGTAGCATCTATTGCCTATTGCTTTAGTTTTGAATGTATAATCTTCTTCATACAAAATAGATTGAAAGATGGTTTGCAGAAAAGAAATTTTGAATATATGATTGATATCCTTTCTTCAGACAGAAAATAGTTATTTCTCCCTCTGATTTAATGTCGTAGTTGCCGATAAAAAGCATCTGGCACTTTCTCTCGCGAAATCGATGATGGAGATGTTTGGAGAGGACTGGTTGATAGGTCCAATGAACTTACCTGGAGATGAAAATACAGTTCCTTTGGACAGGTACTTGTTCAATCTGCTATAGTTTGCATAACTGTCAAATGAAAGTACATCTGATGTTTTAAGAAATTCTTTTTCTTGCAGGTGTTTTCTGCTTGTGTTGGAAATATCGAAGGTCGAAATTGCTGTTTTATTAAATGAGCTTGCTCATTTCAAATTTGATTCTAGCAGTGGTGTATCTTCTAACCTGGAAGATGCTACCATAAGACAGCGAGACCTTGCTAATATGTATACATTGATGGAGAATATAATAAAGTTGTTATCAAATGCTTGTGACAAGCAAGGTAATTTGTCCTCTCATCCCAAAACTGGTACACTTACAATTCATTCGTTTCTGATTACAGAAGTGTTACATTGAATGTTGTAGTTTTAAATTCAAACAAGCCCTGTTTATAATCTTTTCTCATTATCTTTGAGTTGTTTAAGACTTGCGTCATAGAGGATGGTCTTGTAAAGGGTGCATCTATACACACACACACATTAGGGTGCTTATGCAAGCCATTGCTAATAAAGTTTGCATTGGCAAAAAATTACCTGGGGTTTGGACATTGGAAACTTAGGAAAAAAACTGACAAATCATGGCAAACATTAACAGATACAAAACAAAATCATCTGTTTGAAAATGTAAACCAACAACAACATCAAATAGACACATTGACACATAATCAGGAAAAAAACAACTGATATATATGATGTATTGGATGTCGAATGTTGCAGCAAAGTCGATACTGAACCCAGATAGCTGTCAAATGAAGCACTGAAAATTAGACTACTAGTACAAAAATGACATCTTATATATCTATATCTATATCTATGTATTTCAACATCGTGAGTCCAGAACACTATGTGGTGGCTGTCCATTACCATCTTTACATAGCCACATAATTAGTTGCATTATCTATTATTATTTGCACTACATGTACACCAATCTCTTGGATAGACCTATCCAACAATTCACACGAAATGCTGCATCTTTAACATACGTCGATGGACAGATTTATCTTTGGAACAATGTACGAGGAGGTGGGAGCTACACTTCCCATTTGTCCAACCATTGAATAATAGTGTACATCTAGTGGCCTTCCATGACTTCTTTAGGTCATTCAATCCAATATTGATATCATACTTTTCCATTTGAGAATTGGCCCTGTTGCACTCAAATTGCCAAAGTTCTAGGGAAGCGGAAGTACCAATTTTTTCAATAAAGATCGGATCACGTATCAACAGTCAATGTGTCATGGTTATCCCATTATGTAAATTATGTAATGTAAATGATCTTAGTAAAACCTTGTGTCTATGTAACAAACTAGGTAAGCCTATAATTTTGTTGACGAATTCCATCCTAAGAGGTTTTTAACCTCGCTGATTATTTGTGTTTTTAGACATGGCTAATCAGGAGAGTTTTTTTCCTCCAGCTTAAACCCCAAAGTTAGGGTGAAATTTATTGTCAAATTATTAGGTGAGTCCTAGTGTTTTTAGTCGAGTTTGATGTAATAGTGGTTTGGGAATAATTTAAGTTAGTTGGCTTAATTATTTTATGACATATCACTTGGTTAACTAGATCATATTGTGTTGTAGATGGGTTGTGTGTCTTGAGGGTCTAAGCCAAACGTGTATTTCCTCTTTGAGTCTTGTAAATGAAAAATCTTATGTATTAGAGGGTTGGAAAAATAATTAAATCCCCTCCTGTGTAAATTAATTAATTTTTCTGGCAAAATAAATTAAATCCTAAGCCAGAAAATTAATTAATTAGAGTAAAATTTAAATTTTTTTAGGAAAATAAATTCCCCAAATGGAAAAATTTGTGGGTCTTAAAAGAGTCAATTTGTAAAGGTCTTCCACCAAGGGAACATTGTATATTTCAAGAAAATTTGGACCCTTGGAGCTTGGTGGTTAAGTCAAAGTCAATTTTTTGAGAAATTAGCTCAAAATAATTAATTTTGAGCTAAATAAAATGGTAAATTCGAAAATTCCTCAAAAAATGAAAAATCAAGGGCCAAGATTAAAATATTTTGAAGTGTTTATCAACGGCTAAGATTATTTTGACAAGGATCGAAAGAATTACCCATTATTTTTCCTTTGGGAGGATTTATCTATAAATTAGAGAGTCGTTTGAGTCTCTAGCACCTTAATTCTTTCTCGAATATTGCTGCTAAAGCATTTTTTGTAAACTATTGTTCCACTGGGAACTATTTTTTCTGCTATAATAATAGACTTTGGGGTGCAACTTGAGGTGTTCTTGTTCGTTGATCTATGGTATGTATCGACTACGGGCTTCCTATGTTGTGATGTATGTGATTATTTTGAGATAATACATAGTGTTTACAGGTACTCAATACTTGGTCTCCAAGTTCACCCACTGTGGGCAAGGATCATTTTGGTTGGATCCTTAGTTTTTATATGGTGGATTAAATCTTCGCTGAGGCTATAGTGAGCATAAATTTTCTGAAGCATTTCTAGTCATCCTTCAAAGGAAAAAACTCCATAAAAAATAATTTCTCTAAAATTTCAAAATTTCAAAACCCTTATATATTTGTAAATCTTGTAAATAAATTTCTAGATCTAATTTGTAAATTATTTTTTCTAACTTGGGTTTTGGGGTTTTAAGTATTTTTGTATATATTTGGGGTTTGGGTGTTTTTATTTTTATTTTTGCAGGTTGGATCAAGGGATCAAGTGAAGGAAGAGCTAGATCTAGGCCCTTGAGGGTAAGATCTAGCCTCCTAAAGATTTTGCAGAGCTACCCACTGCAATTTTTTCAGCAAAATTCAGATCTAAGGAAGATTTTTTTTCAAGACAAGGGTTTCACTTTTCCAATCCTCCCAGACCTAGATCCAGCTCCTATAGGCCCAACGTACTCCCTCCTTGGCCTGCGTTAGCCCCAGAGGCCTTGCGTCATCTTTTTTTGCCCCTTTTAGGACAGGCCGTGTCGTCGTAGCCCCTAGAGGCCTCGACTTCCCTTTCCTATCCCAACGCTGGGGGTTTAGGGCCTCAAAGGGCCTAGTCGTGAGCCCTAGGCCATACGGTAGCCCTCCTCTTGCCCAAACGACTACCCTTTAGGCAAACCGTCTTCTTTTTGGCCTTGATTTGCTTCCTAAACCCCAACATCAAGCCTTTCCGGGCTTTCCTCTTCCAGCGTTCCATTTTTCCAGCCTCCTCTTGCCTTTTCTGCCCCCGATCTATCATCTAGGCCCCTTTGTCACCCAACCTTGGGCTTCCTTGACCTAGCGTTGGTTTTTCTTGGCCATTTTCTGCCCCAGTTTGCCCTAAACCTTAGATTTGAAGTTTTGGACTGAATACTTGGTGGTTTTGTAGGTTTTGAAGCTCAAAAATTCTATTTTTCAGGTGGCAACTTGATCCCAAAGTTTCAACAAATTTTGACCAAGGAATCTTCAAGGCCTTGGGCCTAGGGTTTGACCTATAAACTCTAGTTTATCTCTGTTTTATTACAACAATTAAATCAGTAAGAATTTAGCCCTAAAATCACATGCTACATGGTCAAAATTGTTTAAACTTACAAATTTTTCATTTTTTTTTAATGAATTTTGGCCACTTGGGCACTCTAGATCTAGCCTAGATTTAACTCTTAAGCTTGTTATAATTTACTCCATAACTGAAAAATTCAGATTTGTAAATTTCTGAAGCATACACTTTATAATAGGTGTCACAAATTTTGAATTTTCAGTTTCCAGCAAAATTTTACTATTTTTGGGCATTATCTTTAGTATCGCTAGCTCGCTGATCCGTCATTTGTTCACTGCTGTAATAAACATATCAGTTCTGAAATTTGCTGAGTCATACTCTCGAAAAACCCTAAAAATTGATTTTTTCAAGTATCAGGGCATTTTTGCTATTTTTGGGCAGACTGGTCATTTATTCTTGACATCATTAGCTTGTTGATCTGTGGTTATTCACTGCTATAAGTAATATTTCAGATCTGAAAATTTACTGAAGAATACATCTTAAGAAGGCTAACATATCTGATTTTTCAGTTAATCAAGTTACTTGGCAATTGGGCATATTTTGGCAAGCATAGGCATTGTTGGATTGACATTTACTTATCGTTGTCATAACTTATTTACTGCTGTCATAAATTGTTTATCCCTCTCGTAAAAGTCACTTGCTGCTCATAAAAAGATCATAGGAACATAAAAGTGCCTAAGTATCTTCATAACCTTATGTTTGGTTACTTGTTCCTAGCATTTATATTGTGAAAGTGGCTAATATTGTTTGTCTTTTGTGAGTTTATATGTTATAAGAATTCATGCTTCACATCTAACAAGCTCACTCACTATAAGCACTTAAATCATAAGTCAAACCTGGTGATAAATCTCTTGGGAATATTGGCATCTTGTGAATCTAGTTTCATATCTTTTGGGCATTGAGTAATAAGATCACGTGTAATCTTGTTTTACATCTTTGATAACTGTGATTGACATCTTGATTGATAAGTGGATAAGTTGGTTTAATTGGTTAAACATCTTGTGGAAATTTCTTGAAGATTGCACTTGTATCTTTCAACATCTATCTTGTTTAAGATTGTATCTTAATATTGTTAAGTACTCTTTCTTTAAGACAAATTCACAATAAGTACTTAAGTAACATAAACAATCTTAACCCAAGATAATCGCATTGTTAAATCTCTTGCACAAACATCCTAGATCTAGCTTGCATTGATAATTTACCTCCTAGCATAAGCTAGGTTGATAGACATATAGTGCACCCCTTCTCATCTAGCTTGAGAGGCCTCAACAACTCTTTGGTGGTTAACACGATGACTTTGCAGTGGTCAAAGCCATAGTCTCTACAACGCCAGAGACATTAGGTGATAGGAGCACAATAGAAGGTATTGTTAATCAGGCCCTAGCTTGCTTCCTGTTGGCCTCCTTCCCACAACCTACCTTGGAGCCCAACTTCAAAATAGTTAAGGGAAGGTTACACTTAGACCAGATATATAATTAAAATTAACCAAGATCACTGCATCTCACATTGGTCCTAGGATTTGCATATCATATAGGTTAGTCAATCATCTCAAAGCAGCGGGTGTTCATCTGGTCATTTGGTTCCAATTTACTATAAGTAAGAATTTGTGACTCCATTAAGGCACTGGTCTCATACTTCAAAATCTAATCTAACTTATAATCTTGCTTAAATTTAACAAAGTGGTTAGGCCACTCATCCGTGTCTCCCAAACAAGTTGGTTTCCAACTTGTTTTTCTTCACCTCATTTCATAGGGACTACCCCCCATAGTCTGCTTGTGGGAGACAACTAGAAAGGAGTGGGCGGGGATCAGAGTGACAACCCCCATCCTTAGCGTTGTTGCGGTGCTTGTACAATCTGGGCGACAACATTTTTTGGTGCCATTGTCGGGGACCAATTTATTGGACCTTGGCTTTAGGACAATTTCTCATAATCTTCTAATCATACTCCATATTTCCATTCATTTTCCCATCAGCGCCACATCTTTTGGCACCTTTCTCTCATCATTCTTCATCTTCTCATCACCTTATTGTTTTTCCTTTCACCGATCCTCTCATCTTGTTCATTCTCACATTTAGCACCTGGACATTTAGGTTGGTTTCTTGTTTGGGTGGTAACTCCACTTATTCATCCATTCACTAGAACATACTCTAGAAGGAATCCTGGTAGCCTGGTTAACCTCGCTCCTGATCCTGAAAAGGTTCTAAGAGCTCAGTTAAACAAGTTACATTCTAGAGATCGTTTAAATTTTCTCGGACATGAAGCTCTCCTTGACCTCCATCTGCTTTTCATCAATCCTCCAAATCAAGATATCATGGGTGACTTCTATGGGCCTTGCAACTTCACCAACATCCAGGGGTATCCACATGATCTACCAAATGAGTCAACTATGAACAGATTGCCAATCTTTGAAGGAAATAATGTTGTCAACGTTGAAGAACATATAAAGAAGTTCACTGTGTTCCTCCAGAGATATGCTCATTCTACGGACTATAATCATGAAGATGTCAGGATGAAATTATTTGTCTTATCATTGGAAGGTAATGTACTTGACTGGTTTCACGACAAGGCCGATAATTCCTTTGACTCTCTGAACCCTCCTCAACGCATTTAGAGACAAATATGGGGATAGGAGGGAAGGAAAATACTTGGTAAAGGAATTCAATACCATTAAGAAGAAAGAAAATGAAACATTGGTAGAATTTAACCAGAGGTTCAACAAACTGTTAAAGGATATGACTTAGGATTATAAGCCTCTTGACAAGACAATCTTATAAACATACCTTGAGGATTATCATGTAGAAGTGCAGTATGAAATAAGACGGGGTCACCCTGTCACTTTAGCTGATGCCTAAAATACAATTGAAGAGTTAGAGAAGGATAAAAAGGCTTTAGGAAAATCAGAAATCCTTGGTTATGAAAGAGGTCCTATTAAAGTTAAAGAAGAGTCAGAAACAGTAAAGGAATTAATCTGATTGGTTAAAGAAATGGAAATTAAGCATGTCAAGCAAATAAGTGATGCATAATCAACTAATACAGATGGAAAGGAATACCAAGATGCAAATGCAGAACGTGCCTCCTCAGAATACTAACAGGGGTAACAACAACAATTAATGGCCAAGAAAGAATCCCTCAAACGATCAAAGGCCTCCTACATCGCTTGAGTCTACCAACATGGTTGATGAGTCTATTCCCTTCTGCAGACCTTGTGACAATTTTCATGAAGAAAACACATGTGCCTTTGCTAAAAGGATCTTAGAGGAAAGCAGAGATCAACAATATAATAATGCAAGTCAAGGTGAGTCAAGCGAAAGCCAATGCACCAATATGATTTCTTCAGCCTTCGCAATAAACACCTTCGGTGAAGAAAGGGACCCCATTACTCAGACATATGGTGAGAAACCAACTCAGGAACAAGTTCTAGAACTTGCAAAGAATAAGGGCTATACATATCAAAGGAAGGGAAAAAGTCAAAGTCAAAATAAGCAAGTTCCCGCTAAAAGATACAAATCTAGTTTAAACGTGGATTGTGCCGCATGGATAAATAGCATTAAGATGTTTGTCCCAGTACTTGAACTTTTAAAGATTCCATTTTAGCAAGCATCTTTCTTCAGGGCTTTGGGTATGGCTCAATAGGGCAATATTGGTAACTCTTAAGACGAAGAGATTAAATTAAAAGATATCAATTGCTCTATGACAAATGAGTATCATCAACCATTCTTTCTGAGTTTGGACATAAATGACAAATCACTTCACAATTGTATGTTGGATTCTGGTGCATCTACAAATGTTATGACCTAGAAGGTCATGGAACAATTAAACTTAAGAATTTCTAGACCATATCATAACATTTGTTCAATGGATTCTAGGAAAGTTGAAGTCCTTGGTGTTGTTAAAGATCTACAAGTCTCATTCGCTGATTACCCATATAGAATCATCACCATAGATATCGCAATCATTGATGTGCCAGATGTATGGGGAATGCTTCTTTCAAGGAATTTTGTCGCTGATTTAGGTGGGTCTATTTAGATGGACTTATCTTATGCCTCTATCCCCGCAACAACAGGTGGAATGGTCAGATTGTACAAAGAGGTAAAAAGAAGGTACCACGTAGAAGTTCCAAAGAAGTTGGAAAATGGTGAACAGGTTATGCCACAGGAGCATCCGCCTCATTTTGAATTAGAGATATGTCACTTTTTCCACCACCCATCCCCTCCGCCAAGTAGAAAAAGAAGAAGATTTCAGATTGATAGAGATATGTAACGCAGTGATGAGCAGTCACACCGACCTAACAGGGTCAAACTTCAAAAAGGGGCCAAGTGATCTACCAGTCAGCAGACAAATGCGTGAGATTGTTCCTCACTGATGACATCTGATGCCATGGGCATCCTATTGTATAGTGTGAAAATTCTATTACTATAGCAACTGATTTATTTTACCTACTTATTTTCCAAAAAGTTATTTACGAAATCCCTTCAGTAAATATTAAAATAAATTCTACTGCAGATATCACACCATTATACAGAAACAAATACATGCCCAAGAATCAAACACATCAACACATTTATTTTTGGACAATTGTCTCTGGAAAAACCCAATGCGGGAAAACCGGTGCAACAGAGGAGGATTTTATTAATTAGCTTTTCTTGAGTACAACTAGGGTGCCAAATTGGCTCACCCAACAGAGATAAATCCTCCGACACTTCCATTAGGCTCAGCGTCAGTCCAGCTAGTCTCTGTGCAACTCCTAGATCCTTTGCGTCAGCGCTCTGCCTCTCTGCGTCAACACTTGGCCTCTCTGTGTCACCCACGCAGGCCCTCCAGTCACTGCGTAGTCCAGCTGCCTCTGCGTCTGCCTCTTTGATCTCTGCGCTGATCCTCTAGTACTGTCTCTGCCTCTCTGTTACATACTCGCAACCTCTTGCTGCAAGCCAGTCTTCTAGTTCGAATTTCTTAGCAAGCCCCGCTCTAGAAATCGAACTGACTAGTCTCCCTCAGCATATCTCCAACTGACCCTCAAGCCTTTTCTTATACTTTTCCTGTTGATGAATCAACGGTCGAGATTAAGTCCCTAATCAATGGCTAAGATTAAAATAGACTTTATCTTCATCTTTTAGAAGCTTCTCATTCTTATCTTTATTAATACCCATTAATATTTTTATTTTCCTAAGTTTAGTCTTAGGAACTCATTAAAAATATTAATTATTTTAATAACTCTTCATCCGGATGGAATTTTCCAAAACGATTTCTGGGTCTTGGAGATCTCATGTGTTTTAGTCTCTCCACCAATTTTCATGGCTAGAGCACATCTCTAACCCTAATCCCTTTTATTTCATGTCATTTTATATTATGTTTTTTATATTTCAGTTTATTAGAGTAGATTTTTCTATTCCAGCGATATTTTCTATATATGCATGATGATTTCGATGTTGAATGGATATCTATTTGATGGACTTCTGTCTCCTTGGATGTAGGATTCTAGGATTCTCACGTTACTTCTTGGAAGCAACGTGTCCCCATATGGAGCTAGATGTTACACTCAAATTGCCAAAGCTCCAGGGAAGCGAGGTACCAATTTTTTCAACAAAGATCGGATCACATATCAACAGTCCATGTGTCATGGTTATCCCTTTCTGCAAGTTATGTAATGTAAATGATCTTAGTAAAGCCTTGTGTCTATGTAACAACCCAGGGAAGCTTATAATTTTGATGACAAATTCCATCCTAGGAGGTTTTTTAACCTCGCTGATTACCTATGTTTCTAGACAAGGCTAATCAGAAGTGTTTTTTCCCTCTAGTTTAAACCCCAAAGTTAGGATGAAATTTATTTTCGAATTATTAGGCGAGTCCTAGTGTTTTTAGTCGAGTCTAATGTAAAAGTGGTTTGGGAATAATTTAAGCTTAGTTAGCTTAATTATTTTATTACAAATCACTTGGTTTACTAGATCATATTGTGTCACAGATGGGTTGTGTGTCTTGAGGGTTTAAGCCAAATGTGTATTCCCTCTGTGAGTCTTGTAAATGAAAAATCTTATGTATTAGAGGGGGTGAAAAATAATTAAATCCCCTCGTGTAAATTAATTTATTTTCTGGCAAAATAAAATTAAATCGTAAGCTAGAAAATTAATTAATTAGTGTAAAATTTAAATTGTTTTAAGAAAATAAATTCTACAAGTGGAAAAATTCATGGGTCTTAAAAGAGTCAAATTTTAAAGGTCTTCCACCAAAAGAATATTGTATATTTCAAGAAAATTTGGATCCTTGGACCTTGGTGGTTAAGTCAAAGTCAATTTTTTTAAAAATTAACTCAAAATAATTAATTTTAAGCTAATTAAAATGGAATTAAATGGTAAATTTGAAAATTCCTCAAAAAATAAAAATTAAAGGACCAAGATTAAAAGATCTTGAAGTGTTTATCAACGGCCAAGATTAAAAGATCTTGAAGTGTTTATCAACAACCAAGATTATTTCGACAAGGATCTAAGAAACTAGCCGTTATTTTTCCATTTGGAGGATTTATCTATAAATTTAGAGTCATTTGAGTCTCTAGCATCTTGATCTCTGGCTAAAATATCGCTGCTGAAGTATTTTTTGTAAACTATTGTCTCGTTGGGAACTATTTTTTCTGCAATAATAAAAGACTTTGGGGTGTAACTCGAGGTGTTCTTGTTCGTTGATCTATGGTATGTATTGACTGCAAGCTTCCTGTGTTGTGCTTTATGTGATTATTTTGAGATAATATATAGTGTTTGCAGGTACTCAATTCTTGGCCTCCAAGTTCACAGACTGTGGGCAAGGATCATTTTGCTTGGATCCTTAGTTTTTATATGGTGGATTAAATCTTCGCCAAAGCTATAGTCAACATAAATTTTCTGAAGCATTTCTAGTCATTTTTCAAAGAAAAAAATTCCATAAAAAATAATTTCTCAAAAATTTAAAATTTTCAAAATCCTTGTATATTTGTAAATCTTGTAAATAAATTTCTAGGTCTAATTTGTAAATTATTTTTTCTAACTTAGGTTTTCAGATTTTAAGTATTTTTCAATATATTTGAGGTTTGGGTGTTTTGTTTTTTATTTTTGCAGGTTGAATCAAGGGATCAAGTGAAGGAAGAGCTAGATTTAGGCCCTTGAGGGTAATATCTAGCCTTTAAAAATTTTGCAGGGCTACCCATTATAGTTATTTTTTCAAAAAAATTCAGATCCAAGGAAGATTTGTTTTTCAAGACAAGGGTTTCACTTTTCCAAGCCTCCCGAGCCTAGATCCATCTCCTATAGGCCCAATGTCTTCCCTCCTTGGCCTGCGTCAGCCCCAGAGGCCTTGCATCATCTTTTTCTGCCCCTTTTAGGGTGGGTGTAGCCCCTAGAACTCTCGACCTCCCTTTCCTAGCCCAACGTTGGGGGTTTGGGGCCTCAGAAGACCTGGCCGTGGGCCCTAGGCCATGCGACTGACCTCCTCTTGCCCAAATGACTGCCCTTTATGCAGGCCATCCTCTTTTTGGCCCTAATTTGCTTCCTAAACCCCAATGTTAAGCCTTTCTGGGCTTTCCTCCTCCAGCGTTGCATTTTCCAGCCTCCTCTTGCCTTTTCTACCCCCGATCTATCATCTAGGTCTCTTTATCCCCCAACACTGGGCTTCTTTGGCCTAGCATTGGCTTTTCTTGGCCATTTTCTGTCCTAGTTTGCCCTAAACCTTAGGTTTGAAGTTTTGGACTGAATAATTGATGGTTTTGTAGGTTTTGAAACTCAAAAATTCTATTTTTCAAGTGGCAACCTGATCCCAAAGTTTCAACAAATTTTGACCAAGGAATCTTCAAGGCCTTGGGCCTAGGGTTTGACCTCTAAATTAGTAAGAATTTAGCCCTAAAATCACATGCTATGTGGTCAAAATCGTTTAAACTAACAAAATTTTCATTTTTTTATGAATTTTGGCCACTTGAGCACTTTAAATCTAGCCTAGATCTAACTTTTAAGATTGCTGGAATTTACTCATCCGTTATAATTCCAGTTCCATTTGCTTAACCAGTCCTGGTTTAAGTCGATTCACCACAAGATATCTACCACTAGGGGATAACCTTAACGCACTTATTCACCTGCAACCTTGACTGCCTATGCTTCTGACCCTGCAACTGGCACATTCACTGGGCTGGAGCTACCTTATATATATATCCGCCCTAACTGAAAAATTCAGATCTGAAACTTTCTGAAGCATACACTTAATAGTGGTAAAAAATTTTGAATTTTCAGTTTTCAGCAAAATTTTACTATTTTTGAGCATTTCAGGCATTATCTTTAGTATTGCTAGCTTGCTGATCTGTCACTAGTTTACTGCGGTAATAAACATATCAGTGCTGAAATTTGCTGAGTCATACTCTCGAAAAGCCCTAAAAACTGAATTTTTCAAGTATTAGTGAATTTTTTGCTATTTTTGGGCAGATTGGTTATTTATTCTTGGCATCATTAGCTCGCTGATCTGTGGTTATTCACTACTGTAATTAATATTTCAGATCTGAAAATTTACTGAAGAATACATCTTAAGAAGGCCACTGTAATCAGTGTTTTAAAAACCGTTTTTAAAAACCGGTTACCGGTCTAACCGGCCGGTTAGCAAGCCCGCCGGTCTAAACCGGCCAAAAAACCCGGTTTAAATGCTGATTTCTCCAATTTTTTGCCCTAACCGGTGAAAACCGGCCGGTTTAGGACGGAACCGGCCGGTTTTAGGCACACCCACCATAAAGTTGAAAAAGCATATTTTTGACTGTGTTTGAGGGGTTTTCGGGGGGAACTAAGGGTGTTTCAACCCTAACAATGTTGGCAATTAATGGTAATGTTAAATTCTTAAAGTAAAAGTGACATTTCCTTTAATTTTCATTTTCATCCTTTTACTTAAATTTTTAACATTACCATGAAATGACTCAGGATGTTTGAGAGTGGTTTCGACCTCATTGGATTTCATATGGAGAAACTAGAATTTTAGATTTCACTCAAAATTCAGCAGACTTAATGGTTTTCAGGATTTCATGGTTTGGGGGTAAACAATAAATGCAATTAGAGCTCCAAATGATGAGAAAAACTCCTGATCTAGATCCCATTGTGTTGGACGATATTGATCCAACATCAGAATGGGTGGAGGAGACTGAAGAACCTATGTTTGAGGCTGATTTTGATATCGACATGGCTTTGGCAGGGGATGAAGCAGATTATGTGGTGGCATCAGAACCAGGATCAATAGCGGCATCAAGGAAAGGCAAAGAACCAATGGAAGGCACTAGTCATGCAGGTCGACAAACTCATGCTTCCATTAGGTCCACTTCTATTGTCATTGGTGGCATTGATACTGAGGTTGCAGATCAGGCTGAGGCATCCTCAGACTCTGAACCAGATGATGTCTATGTAGCTCCTGATGATGATCTTGTGTCTAGTAGTGGTGATGAACTTGATGATTGATCATGTGTACATTGTAGACTTGTAGTAGGCCAATGGCCTCATAGCTTGCAGCATTGTTTTTGGACTTTATAGGCCATTTAGAGCCTCATTTCTTATGTATTTTGCTATTTTGTTGATGATATGTATTGCACTCGGTGCCATTTTGATATATTCACCTTTACATGGTATATAAATGAGCAAACTTTGCATATTTTGTCTCTATTGGCTTGGAATCATGGTTTTACATCTTAAAAATAGTTTTGTTTCATTAAAAATTAATTATTTAATGTATTTTATTAAAACCGGTTCGTTTAGACCAAACCAATCCCGGTTAGACCGGTTCCGGTCGGTAAACCGGTTCATTAGGTGGACCGGTCCGGTCACCGATTCCGGTTTTAAAAACATTGACTGTAATTAATATTTCAGATCTGAAAGTTTACTGAAGAACACATCTTAAGAAGGCTAACATATCTGATTTTCCAGTTAATCAAGTTATTTGGCAATTGGGCATATTTTGGCAAACATAGGCATTGTTGGAGTGGAGAACCCCTAGGAGAAAATTTTTGTCCCAATTAGGCAACAAGATAATCAACAACACCATGATGATCCATAGATAGATTTGCTTTAGAGTTCTCCACCTATGCTCTAGTCAGTTCTCTCTCCCATGTAGCATACTTCTCGAAGGAAGTTGGGTAATCTATCAAAATGCACACTAACCATTTCTTTTATCAGGTGTTTTCATTTAATGTTTGGGGCCTACTAATATGGATTACAGGCCAAGCTAGATGATTGATTGCTCTTGATTGTACCCTAGTTCCCATACTTCACCTGGGAGATTATCCTTTGCACCTAGTTGTGTGTGACCTCCCCTAAGGTCCTTTTTCTTCCATTGTTGTGAGGGGCATCAATTGGAGGCACTATGATATATAATGTTTTCAAGGTCTATGCTATATAATGATTTCAAGGTAATCCGTGCTTACCACCTTCCATGTTTCCCTTATATCCACTTCCATTCTTTGGGTTGATTCTCATTGGTCATTGGGATTGGCACTCTATATCCTCATCTTTGAGTTAGGCCTCGAAACTTGCCATAAGAGGTTGATGCAGCTGGAAGAAAGATAAAACTACAAGAACCCACAAATGAAAGAAATTGAAAAATGCAAAAGATGGCTGGGACATTCAATAAACACATGGGAAAAAGTCTAGTATGAGCTCTACCCCCCTCATTAACCATCACCCAGATCCTAAGCATTTCATGCTTTATCTAAATAAAGGAACTTCTGAATGTTCCAAGCCCAATGAGTGATAAGCTGCTCATCCTTAGGGAGTATTAGAAAAGACTCTAACGAGACTGTATTAACTAATTTGCGTCTTATTAACAAAGAGGACCCTTTTAATAATAAGTGACTATTTACTAACTATTCAATTGGCCTTATTCAATGAAGGTGGCCTCATACATTAATAAAGTATCTAAATGAAGGGGTTAGGGTAGCACCCTAATGTGCCGCCCCCTTTAAAAGTGGCATTGTCCTCTAGGTTGAAGGCGATGATATTGTTGTAGAATTGGTATTAGTTTCCTTGTGGCATCTTCTGGTTGCTATGTTTCCACTGGATCAATACTTCCATGTTCGTGCACTGCTACAATTGACACTCTTTGGTATCGAACATTGCTTTTGATTGGAGCCAAATGAAACCTTCTGCATCAAGTTCTGGTAGGTTGGTATGTACTTTCCAATTTGATCCCACAACCTTCTTCAAAACAAGACTAGGTGAGCCAACTTGTAGGTGATGTAACCAATGAATTGTATGATTTGAGAGGGACCAAAAAACTTAGTGACGCCTGTTTATAAGGTTGCAAGTGAAGGAACAATTGATCCCCTTCTCCAAAAACACGTTCAAATCTATGTTGATCAACATCTTGTTTCATTCGATTTTGTGCCATAACTATGGATATGGCTTCTTTGGTGTGAAACATTCTATCTACTACTTGAACCTTGGATGTGCTTGGTACATAGGATGCTGTCAACAGGGGTTATTGGCCATAAACAACTTCATGTGTTGTCATTTTGATAACTCCATGATGAGTGGTATTTTTCCACCATTCGATGTAATGTCCTCTATTTCTTGAGGTTGGAGCAATTAATTCCCCTCACCTAATTTTTTCCTTTAGGCTAGCGAGAAGGAAAATTAACAAGGAGACCAAAAGAAATTTGCCCAATTTTGATATTAATATATATATTAAATAAAGGGGTAAATTATGACTAATAAGAAAGTGACGAAAAACATTTTATTAAAGAAGGGGGCAAAAAGTCACTTAGAGGAAAATGTGACTTCATTAATAAAATAATATAAAAAAAGAAGTTCTAGAAGCTTGGAGAAAACTCATGGAAAATTATAAAAGGAGGTTGGAGCTCATTGTCTCATCATTCTATCTCATGATCTCTCATTGCCATGGAACAAAAGCTCAAGTGAGTTTCAAACCGAGGGTTTCAAGCAAGAACCTTACACTAGTTTAGGTGGATCTCATTGCCACGTAGCTAGTATCTCTCCAATTTCGGTGGGCAATATTGCCACCCTAGTTGTATTATTTCCAGAGTTTATTGTGAAGATCTAATTGAGTTTGCTTGCAGGCATTCTTCAGCATACCTTGTCATTTGTAGGAGGGTGAGATTCTTATTTTTTCTCAAGGGGTCGAGTTTGTCTTATGAGAACGCTGAGTTCTCCAAATTTGAAGTAGGGTTAAAAAAGGGGGAACGAGTCTATTCATCTCAAATTACATTATCAGGTAAAGGAGGTTGGGTTGTATTGTTCACCAAGAATTAAAGAAGGTCGAATTACCTCCTTGTTGCAGAGGCCAAATTGGTTTTCTTGATCCATTCTTCCAGCCTATATTTAGAGAGTTATAGATCCTTTAAACAAGTCAAAGAAGCTGATTTCCTGAAGAGTTTGTGGTCTGAAGTAGGTGATCTATTAGAAGGCCGAGATAGTCCCTCCAAAGAGGCCGAGTTCACCTTATAAACAGACATAATTTTTGAAGTTTTCATTGTCCTTAGCAAGGCCGCATTGTCCAACATTAAGAGGTCAAATTATGCAAGGGAATTATACACATTCTACAAAGGTCGATTTGGTTTCCTCTTGTGCCATTCGCTCAACTTGATCCATCAAGTTTTATTCTAGATCGTGCATTGAAGAGGAGACAAACTGCATATATAATTGTGGTCTTTTGAAGATGAGTTTTTGATCAGTGAAAGGGCCCGAGCTTATCTCTTGTAGAGGGCTGAATTCTCCTTCAGAGATCAGATACACATACACTTTCTAGCATATAAATCCAAGTCTGAAAAGCTTATTGTTTCAAGAGGTTAACAAAATTCCCTTCGAAATTTCGAGGAGTTTATTATCATCATAAATAGAGGCCAAGTGCCCCATTTTTAGAGGTCAAGCCTATCAACAAAGACTACCATTATTAGTGGGACGATTTCTTGAGTTGAATTTTTATTTAAATAATCACTATTTTGCCTATTCATTATTTATATTTATTTATGTTTATTTATTTTATACAATTTTGTGTTCGTAACATTGCCCCTTTCTTCAAAAGCTATGTCCTCAAAACTTATTGTTGGTAGTTTCCTTCACCCTAATCTAGAACAATTTTCTTCACTTTGTGTTTTGTCATCTCAGCATATGTAACTCGTTGTCACTGGTTGCTCAACTTGTATAACTTGCTGGTAACACTGTTTTGAACCCATTTTTTTTTAATAATTGTATATATATATATATATATATATATATATTTATAATATATAATATATATTAAAATTATATATATATAGTTTTTAACAAACTATATTATATAATATAGTTTTTAACAAACTATATTAATAATATAGTTTTTAATATATATATATTTTTTAACAACGTGAATTTTTTTTTGTTTTTAAGAAAACATGGTTGAATGGGTGGTTTACAGTTTCGTGCTATTCACAGCATATGAGCATGGTCAACAGACATGATGGGTGGTCACGCTTGGGGACTCTCATGACTTGGATGGCGGGTCATGGTTGGGGAGTCACGATGTTTGAATTTGGACATGGGCTAGACATGTTGTATAGTGGTTGACATGGAATAGATTGGGAGCCGAGCACCAGACGGATCACGATGTTGTAGGTGGATGCGGAACGGTGGGTGTCGGAATTGTCGGGGAAGGAGTCGGCCAGAATGAATAACATTAACTGTGTTGCGAACATCATAGGTTGTAGCATCGAAATAAAGGACAAAAAATTGTTTGGAAGTGCCGATGTTCCAGTGGGAGCCGAGGCGTACAAGTCGAGGACAAACCGATGGCGGGAAGGAAAGATTGTGGGGGGAAGCGATGGCAGAAGGGGCAGCGGAACGAGGCACGACTCTCAGAATGTCATTCTTGTCGCAAATTTTGAATGTCGAACAATAGGAATAATACAGTGGAGATGTAGCACACTCCACTACGGGGTAAGGATGCTAGCGGGTTGGATAGGTGAAACGGTCCCGAATGACGGTTGGCAGTGTGGAAGAACATTGGTTGTGTTGCGTGAGAGAGGGAGAAATAACATATTCAACATCTGATCCTGACTCTGCCGTAGAGGTATCACCATCCCTAACCTTCACAGAGTATGGTTTACCAAAAGATGTTGGTTTCCCTTCATCTACTGTTACAGTCACAATTTGTTTTTCAAATATCGCCTCTCCTTTAAGTACCAACTTCATTATAGCTGGATCCTTCCAGGGTCCTTTATTAGAACAAGTACATGTATCGCCCAAAAATTCAGGTAGTTCACTTGCATCAATGACCTCCAAAAGCTTGCTCTAGTATTTATGCCCTAGTACATGTATCTTATCACTTGTGTGTGGATCAAGGAACTTCTTTACAGTACCCCAAAGTATCTTGAAACTTGGACCACCATTGATGATGAACATCCGATGCAAGGTCTCAAGGTAGCTGTCCCCATTAATTTTCTGTATACTCACAACCGGATTGCGTGCAGCCTTGGTAAACCTCTTCATGCCCAAACATGCACATCCCATATCGTAGTAGTTGAATCTATGTGCCTTTTGGCTGCTATAGAACAAGCATAATTTTTTTTATTTAGAGCATTCTCAAATCCCTTTTCCAATCTCAAAATGCCATCTTCCTTCCAGAGCATATTCTTTCCATCTTCAAAAATTGCAGAGGAAATCGAGTCAATGCATTGTGGAGATTTTCCAACTTCAATATAAATTGGGCGTGTTTTGATGTTTGGACTTGGGTCTACATGGAACTTTTGGAAATTTTCTCTATGGGGAGATACATCTGCTTGATGAATATCATCTTTAGTAGCAATTGAAACCTTTCCACCAGCTGGATCCAACAACAAAATTGTTCTTTTCTGGCTTACATTTTCAGCTTTCTCAAGTTCCTTTCTCTGCACCTCCTTCTTCTCCTCAGGTGATAACCAAGAGTTCCCATCGATATCTAAGTAATCACTTTGATTGTCAATAATAGTTGTCTGTGACTTTTCATTGCGGTCGTAAGCTAGAAGTTTATTCTTCAAAACATTCGCTTTCTCTTTTGATTTTGATATCTGTTGTTTCTCAATATCGTCCTCATCCACATCATCTTCCTTTGGATCGTCATCTTGATCTATATCATTCTCATCCACATCAAGATCAACTTCATATGGATCCTCATCTTGATCTACATCAACTTCATCGGAATTTTCAACATTATAATCATCTACTACTTCATCTTGTTTCATTTCATCATTTCATCATTGCTATCATATTCCTTATTATCGATTTCGTTTAGACATGCTTTAACTTTTGCATATGATTTTTTCCATTGCTGAAGTTTTCTTGAATTTTACTAAATTGCTCAATAAATTCAGGACATAAACGTAATGTTATATTTTGTGGCGAACAACATTCAAATACTCGCATGGTTATATTGTGCGACATGCCTCTGATACCACTGAAGCAACAAAACTGTAGCTTGTTCACTTTAAATGTAAAATACGCAAATGTATTTGTAAGTAATATTTTATTAATATATATAAATGTACAAGTGATATTGATGTTACAATGAGACCCTGCTTATATACCTAGGCAGGTGTCCTTTCATGATTGGACATGTCTTTTAGACATGCCTTTTCAGTTAACTAATGATTATTTAAATAACACTATTTTGATTATTCATTATTTATATTTATTTTATTTTATACAATTTTATGTTCGTAACATTCTTCGACAATGGCTCTAAGGTGTGCACAAGTTTCAGCACCCATTATTGAATGGGAACACCCCATTCCATCCATTATGCCTAAGAAGTGTCCACATGCTCGAGTAGGTCAGAATTTTGGTGTGGGATGTTCAAAAGGTGATTCAATCGTTTGAAGATTTGTTATTATATGTCCTTTGGTTAAATGATAAGCACTTAATTCGACCTTGACCCTACCTCCTGGTGGTGTTTGTATGTAATTAGGTTGAATCCTACTCGAAATATGAGTCAAAATTTGACATCCATTATCTGTCAGAACTCGAAACACTCTCCCTACTATCATTGGTTGAGCCTGATTGCACCTCCTTTGCTATGGCCTTTCTGTAGAGGACCTAGGTTGGGAGATTTTGAACCGTCATCAACATTTGACCTCAGAACTAATTCTTTTGATCTAGTAAATCCACCTATGCAAATCGAGATCGATACCTAGTGGCGAAGGTAACACCAAAGCAATCATTCGAGCGAGCAAGATATCTTGGCTCAAGATCAGCCTCATAAAAACCTTATATTCTCTAAGGAGGTCCTACCCAGTGGAAACACTCTTTAATGGAACTATAGCTTTAGATGGTCGGTCTCCCCACGACACATTCCCACCAGGCTGTGGGCTCGGTCTCCACTCTATTGGCTTCAGGTTTAAGTATTATGTTTCAGGTATAGCCTCCTCTTTTGTCACTTCCCTACAATTCAATGGTCAGAGTGGTACAAAGGGGGTGGAAAAAAAGGTCGGGGTAACTCATACATCCATGATTTTTCCCTCCTACATCCACACACTCAATATTTGGACATCCCTCATTATTGCTATCCTTGTATCCATGGCATTTGGCCTTGAGACTCCTGTAACCCCATCCATTTCATCATCATTCATATGCCACCTATCAATCAAAGGGTGTACTAAGGACTTGTCTTTCCCCTTAGGGGCTTGGAACACCTAATAAGGTTGTTTATTAGCTACTCCTACCTAGGGAGGTAACACTACTACGAGAATAAAACCCCAAAAATGGAAGGGAAGCACAATATGAAGTCTCAATGTGCCTTTGATTGACAAGATTGGTTCACTTGGATGCACTAGTGAATTATTGTACCTGATGGTGAGGATGCAACACTAGACATTATATGTAATTGGCAAGTAGTTTCATGGTTTCATCATGGGTTTGGCAACTTAATTGGGGCCCAAGTCCACCAGAGGATCATATTGACACCCCCAGGGGGAGCATTGAAAACTATGGGACTCCCATCATGTGCAAAGCATCATTTCATGCCATGGGCAACTTTAGCACCTACTCATTGCTCCACAATATTCATGAGATGATGCACTTGGACCAAGTGTGCCTTGACCGACGTAGCATGCGCCATGTGATGTGGCAGCTGATCCAAGGCCTAAAGGAGGTTGTCTCACCCCTTGAGACATGGGAGGACAAGCACCATTGTTAGAGCTCTTTGTATTATAGTATTACAGCCTATTCTATCATCAGGAGACCCGCGAGACCAGTTCTTGTGCCTCAAACACAAATTGGGACCCCGCATGATGATTTACATGGAGAGTTAGGAGCCATCCCCTAATTCGAGATTTATGGAGCCCTCTTGCACATTTTTTCACAAAGAGGACTCAACATGGCCTTCCAACAACCCTACATCAACATGGCATCATCATTTCAACCTGCATTTGGTTGGCTAATTCATAGTTTTGTAAAGCTACTTGGTTGGGTTGTGACCAAGGGATGCATCTTGCCCCTTTTTTTCACTGTTGAGGGGCTTAGGCTAGTAATTCTACTTAGTAGGACTTGTTAGGGTCCTAGAGTCTAGGAATCAAAGTGTTTGTTTATCTTACTATTTCATTCTGGAGGTCTGTTTGTAAATTTTAGCCTATGAATCACTAGGTGTCACAGTCTAAAGGTTTGCCTATGAAAAGGTTTGTGTGTGTCATAGGCTGTCATCCCCATTGTAAAGGTTCATGTCATAAAGGGGTCTTTGAACCTAAAGTTGAATTTTGTGAAAGTCTAAAGTCTAAAATCCATGAGAGGGTCATAAGGTCATAATTTCAAATGTGTAATCATGGCGGGAAAAGGAATCATTGAGGGTTCAAGGGGTCATTTCTTGGGGCTCATTCATCATAAGATAAAAACATGTTAGTTAGGTTTAGTTAGTTAGAATTGTTATGGCTCTGGTTAGTGGTCTTTACTTCTCATCATTGGTCTCATCAGTGAAGGATATCCTCATGTCACCTCACTCTTCCTCCACTCAAAATTCACCCTCATGACATGAAACAAGGCATGTGGAGGCATTAATTTCATTTTTTTCGAAGCTATGCTCATTCCTACTCCATTGCAGCCCGCGCTCTAAGAAGTTTTGAAAGGTTGCAAAAGGTCGAAAGCTGGTGTTTGAAACTCAGGATGAAAGAGGTCGCTGCGCAACCGCTGCACAAACTAGCCATGCTACTCAATTGCTGCGCACAAGGTTTAGAGTCTTCACGGGGGTCTGTGTAAGCCTTTTGCTCGTTACCCTCGTTTTTTCATGGTGTTTGAGATAGGAGTAATGCTCTCCAGCCATTGTTTTCATTAGAGAATTGGTCGGTTATTGTTAGAGATCGACTGTGTTTATATTCGCTCCGTATTTGCTACGCAAAACCTGTACACTGTTGGTCACTGCCTAAAATATCCATTATTCAGTTCTGTGGGTTTTGTATGTGTTTGATCTCATACGAATCTAACCTAAGACTCAGTTTACACCATTAAAATCTCGGCATAGACTCCCAGCTAAGTTTTTCATTAATCTGGCATGTATTTCATGTGTAAATCCATGTTTTATGATACGACTTAGGCATATAAAGTTGGCAGTGTTTGTTTTTCTGAAAACCCAAAGTCACTCATCTCATTGAAATCACTGTTAGCTGGCTTAATATCTATTCATTGTGCTGTCACTCAATTACCTGTTCATCGTGCTGTCATTTAATCCCTGTTCATTGCGCTGTCGCTTAATTCTCTGTCCATAGACATTTGTGTTTTGCACGGAATCGGATTTGAAAGGGTGTTCAATAGTCTACATAATCAGATGGAAAACCCTGGGAACAAAAGGAAAACAAAGGGAGGAGAGGTGGTCTGATTTGAACCCAGGAGTTTGGAGATGATCAATGCTGACCCAACTATTCGAGTAGCATTTGAACAAACAGGTTGTATAGTGTTTTGTGAGAAGATTCAAACCTATGGTTACCACTTTCAACTGGCCAGTTTATTTGCTCTCAGTCTCAAAGGTAACCAAGTGAAGATTGGGGACTTGGAGTTCACAGTTTCAGAGGAAAACATCTCCCAAGCCACAGGGATACCATTACTTGGTGAAAGCTGGTTCAAAGGCATGGAGCTTGATGCATCACACTACAAATACTTTGTAAAACCTCAGTATAAAGGCAAGTATGGGCCTACATTTCCAAGGAATTACTTGTTGAACCACCACAACAAACTATTGAAGGTGATACAAAGATACTTCACTTGTGAGGGTCGTTTCAGCAGAGTATACCAATACCATATTAGGCTGCTCATGCACTTCACTGGCAAAAGGAGCCTTAACTTACCTCATTACCTCTTCAAAAGCTTGGGCAAAATGGCAGAAAAGGTTCAGTCCAAGGGAGAGAAACATTTGCCCAGTTTGTTCCACTTTGCACTAATTAAATTATTGGTCTTGAATGAGTTAGAGAAGAGGAAGAGGTCTAGAGGTGCTTTCTTGTTAGCCTCAGATTCGCTGGCCCATTCAGACGACTCTAAAACTCAAGAAGAACTTCCCTCAGTGGGCACAAACGAAGGAGCACCGACTGCTGAAGAATCTGTCAGTAGGCTTGAAGTTGAAAAGACAGAGAAGTCATTGAAGGATAAGAGAGCAACAAGGGAAAGGTGAGATGCCACACGCTGCCCAAGAAGAAACACAGTTTCTCCACAGACCAAGAACCAAGTCAGCTACAAAAAATATGATTGAGGAACCAACCTCTAAGAAGACAATTGAGCCACATGATGATGCACCAGAGCAATTGGAGGAAGGTGGTCAAGAATTTGGGGGAGATAGCCAAGAGGCTCTGATGGAGGACAAGGACCTAAAAATCATAGAGTTGCAAGACAACCTTGACAAAGCTCATCTCATGGTGGCTTATTTGCAGAAGGAAAATAGAGAGCTTAAACACAAAGCAACAGAGGCAGCCCGATATAATGAAGGTGAGCCATCCTGGAGGCCTTCTAGATCTACAACCCAAGACAAAGCAAAGAAAGTGGTTGATGTGGAAGTCTTCCATGTGTCAGAACAACCAAGTAGACCCAAGACAAGGGCAACAACTAAGAGGGAAGAACAAATGAAAGAGACCCTTCCAACAAAAGAAATGCCAACGTTTGATGAGTGGAAAGAGTATCAGACGCTGTTTGACCAAATTGAGGAGTGTCAAAATTGATTGGGTGACAAAAAGGATTGAAAGGTACAAAGATGAACTCTATGCTTAGGTTTTGGATGCTCTTGACACAATTGATAAAGCCAAGGTAGTTTTGAAGTGGACTCTACCTTTACACAAACAGATAAAGAGCTACTACACAAGGAATTTGATTATGAGAAGAAGGTTAAGATTGATGAAACAAAAGCTAGCTAGGACTAGAAAACAACTCCAGAAAACCAAACAGTCATCCAAGCAAGCCAAGCAGTCATCTAGCAAGCAGGCCACAGTTACAAAGCAATCCAAGGAAGCCAAACCATCATCTAGCAAGAGGAGGAGGAGGTAGCCTTGGCATCTTGGCTGAGGCTGCCCAAAACTGAGGTGGCATAAGGAGGTCCTGTTCATGTTGCCATTTTTGAAGTTATATTCTTTGTTCCCTTTTGCTGAAGGCTAAATCCATGTAACTAAGGGCCTATTATGTAGTGACATAATGTCATATTTTGGTGAAAATGTGGATATTTTGGTAGGTTGGAAGTATGCTGGGTGCTATAAGGTTGAATGAGATGGTTGACTGGTCACTACAATCAGTTTGGAGCAGGAGCTATCAATACAAGTTAAGAATTTCACATCTGTTGCGCAAGTGCTGTGCAAGTTGCAATCAGTTTGTTGGGAAGTCTGCAAAGGCTAAAGAGGGTATCTTAGAGGTTCTACACCAACACAACATCATCTCAAGCGCACCCATCTGCTCAGTTTTATCCAGTACAACCTGCAACCATGCTGAGTTGGAAACCTATTTCACTCTGTTGCACAAGTATATCAGTCATGGTTATTTTTACAAATTTGTATTTTGGGACCTTCTAGAAGTGATTTTAGTGGTCAGATAAGTGTGGATAAGTTAGTTTAGTTGAGTTTCTAGACATGATGTTTCTAAACTATTTTAAGTTTTAAATCAGTGATGTTTCTAAATTGTGATAGCTTCGATATGGTAGTTCCTGTTTTTCTATAGATGCATTGTATCTAGCCTATTAGACTTCTGTGCAATGAATTCGACCACCTAGAGTGGTAATTTCGAATTCCTTATTGTATTTAATGATGTAAAGACATGAAAAAATGGTTTGGGTTGGGAGTGTTAGAGGATAGACTATGTTTCTACAAGTATTGTATCTTTTGCTGAATGAATTGAAGAAGGTAGGTGCATATTTAGATAGTGATTGCTTTTAGATTTGCTTATAGTTTTTAAAATTCATATCGCAAATTTTTTCATGTTCAATTTGAAAAAAATCTCTTAGAATTCAATTTGTTGCTCTGATTAATTGAATTGGTCATATGTATATCATCTTCCTCTATGAAAAATCTGAACTCATCCTTGGCTTGATGCTCAGTTAGTCATCTTCTCCTTCATCTTACTCATCCATCCACTACAACGAGTTTTGATCGATTACCCGTAGGTTTGCCTACCTTGCCCCTGTGTGGATTGCACCATATCCTTGATTCATTCACACCTATAACAGTGTTATGATTTTAAGTAGTCCTGCACTCTACACCCACCTTCAATAAATCAAACTCAAAATCATCCTCTGGTCATCATAACCAACCTAAAATCTAGATCCTATCAGTCATCTAGTTGATTGATAGAAGAACCTAGCGAGGGAGCCCTCTCCAAGGCTAGGGGCCCTGGACCTTAGCCTAAAAGAGGTTTGTGGTTACCTTTTGGATTTCTCTCCACATCCCGGAGAAATTTACAGAGTGATAACAAGTCTCATATAAATAGATCATAACTTCACTTGTATAGAATCATCATCATGCTTGGATTCTTTGGCTTGTAAAGAACTCACTTGTTTCTTTGGCTATTGGAGACTCTTTGGATGCATTTTGATGTATGGAGATGATTCACACTTCTTCTTTGGAGCTATTTTCTTGAGTAATGGATGGATATATTGCATGCCTTCTTGTAAGTGCCTAATGTTGATGAAATTTTTCTCTTGAATTTGTTTAATGTATGGAATTGCTGCTCTAGAATATGTTAAATTCGTGCCCTAATTGTTGAAGATTGATTTTGGAAAGCTTTCTAGTAGAGTATTGCATATGTTATCCAATGTATGGCATGTAATGAATGTTCCTAGTGGATGAATATCTTTGAATTCTCCATGAAACTCCATTATTTCTTGAAGTAGGTAAATGTTCAAAATTGTTATCTAGGGCATCAATTTTGAGCCTCCTTAGGGACGTTTTATCTCATCTTGAACATCCCAAGACTCCATATGCCCAAAGGACAAGGCACTAGTCCAAGTCCTTGATGGTCAAACTTCCTCTTTCTCCATAATTTTTCCTCTTAAAACTCAATCCTTTAAAGCTAGGGCGAAAATCTAGGGCTTGCAGCAAAAATTTAGGGAGGATATTTTTTTAGAATTCAAGAGCCTAAATATCAAGCTTAGAGTCTAGGCTACCTATGCTCCAAGTTTGGTGGGCATCCACTCAAGTTTAATCCATATAATCTCTTGCCCTAGGCACTACTCCAATAGCGAAACCATAGGTTCTTCTCCTTCAACCTGAGGACCTCCTTGAAGGCTGTATTACCTTAGTACTTGTTGAAGTAAAACACACAAAGCCTTTTCTCTCGGGCCTTTTCTTGTGAATACCTATTACCATAAAAAAACCTCAAAACCCTAGGTCTTGTGCCTTCTTTTCTAGGGCTTTTCTAAGAGAATGATTTGCTTCTTTGAAGCTTTATACCTTTATTGAGTCTCTCTTTTGAATGATATCTAGCTTGATCCCTTCGTGCTCTATAACTAACATATGTATTATGGGTGATCAAAATCATACTAGGACTCCTCCCATTCCGTAAAGAGTGTAATGTTCCAAACTTACATAAACAATGATGTGCAAAGCAAAAAATGATTTACAGCACAATTTTTTTTAACAATCAGTAAATGCTCATAAAAACTCCAGAAGTAGAACCAACTAAGCCATTTTATTAATCAATGGAGCAAGTACAATAGTATGGAGGAATGCACTTAGGCTTGCCTCTATGGCAAGCGTGATGGAACCCAGGTGATGAGACAATGATCTCAAATACTGGAAATGACTACTCCTCTAATGCTCTGCGTTGCTCAGAAAACTGCAATGCTGGCTGGAAAGGAACTGCAAGAAACTCCACCTCCACTGCCCAGAAAATGCTATAAAGTTAGCCCCATGCTCCTTGACCAAAACCCATAAAAACCTAGAAAGGGTTTGATCTGAATCCAACCTCCCAAATTCGACCTCCAATATGCCCTATGCCCTCCAAACTACTCAAGAATACAACCTTCAAGGAAGACTAGCAAAATCTTCCACCCAAGCTTCGGAAATGTACTAATCACCTCCACAAATGCTTCCCTTAGCTCCCCCGGCAAAGACCAACCTCAAAGACTGATACTCTACCTCCCACGTGTGCACAAATTGCTGCCTCTACGTTGGCCCAGGAAGTGTGAAAGTCACACTGAAGAGGAGCACTTTCCTCCAGCTCCAAAACTCTCCAAAATGGCAGCCAAACACCTATGCCTCCTCTTTGGAAATTCTCTTGGCCAAAACTCCTCTGCAAGATGCCACAACAAACTCGGCCTCCCTTCACTGTGTCCTCCAGAAATACATATCACATAGACATGAATGCAACTGCTGGAAACCACAATGCGATCCTCGTCCAGAATAGTGAAGATAAACCTCTCTAGGGTGGCACTCGAAGTCCCTCGAAGAAAGGGTGAGCTCTTCGCTTGAAGAACTCTTGCTAAACAACAAGTGACTCGGCTAAGCAACTCAAGCAACCAAAGAGAAATTTGATATGCCAAAAGATGAACGAAATGAGGAGAGCTGCCTTCCTTATATAGATTTCGTGGAGCACTTTTCCCTCCATTTTCCTTCCATCGTTGGTCCCTCACTTACCCAACGACTTCCCCTCCATGCAAATCGAACTAGGGAATGCGTATTCTCCTAGTGTGGGTGGCCCCCATGTATAACTTAACCACATCAACTTAATCACATCAAAATAAATTATGCTAAGTCTAACCTCCTAATAAAATCGAATGGGCCCCATCACCTCGAAAATTGGCCCCAAAATGTAATACTTAATCTTGTTCCAAATTAATTTAAGAAGGGACATGCCAATCCTCCCCTCCCAAATGTTGCTTGTCCCCAAGCAACTTTAATGTTGGATGCTCAAGTATGTGCTCCCCTTCCCAAGTAGCATCCTCATGTGGCAAGCTCTTCCAATGCACTAAGTATTCTTTAATGATCCTGCTCTTAAGCTTCCTTTCCCTGGTCTCCAAGATGGCCTCCGGTTCTAAAATCAGGTGCCCCTCATCATCAAGTGGAGGAAACTCCACAACTGCTGTAACCTGTTGCCCCAACACCCTCTTGAGGCATGAAACATGAAAAATATTATGGATCTTTCTCCCTGGTGGTAGCTCTAACTTGTAAGCCACCTCTCCAACTCTCCTAATCACCCTGTAATGCCCAAAAAAATCTCAGCTGCAACTTCTTGACCTGTTCTGCTTCAATGTGGATTGCCGGTATGGCTGCAATCAATTGTACACTAGGTCCCCTTCCTCGAAATGCCTCTCCACCCGATGCCTGTCAGCATACATCTTCTGCTGATTCTGAGTTGTCTGCAAGTTATCCTTAAGAGCCTTGAGGATATCTTGGCTCTCTAGGATCCAATCTTTGGCCTTTGGGGCCCGGCTGTCTCCAAAAACAATGTCAGCAAAAGACAAAGCATCATACCCATATAAAGCACGAAAAGGAGTCATACCAATGGACATGTGATGTGTCGTGTTGTAACAATACTCTCCCAAATGCAACCATCGAATCCAAGCCCTCTGCTACCCTGTCACATAGTTCCTGAGATAGCCCTCTAACCACTGGTTCACCCTCTCTGTCTGGCCGTCGGTCTATGGATGATAACTGGTGCTCAGGGTGAGCTCGGTGCCAACTAGCCTGAAAATCTCCTGCCAAAATCCCCCCATGAATCGGCTATCTCGATCACTGACTATAGTCTTAGGGAGTTTGTGCAGGCGAAAGACCTCCCTAAAGAACAACTCTGCCACCTGTGAAGCTGAATATCGTGTCGGAATGGCAAAGAAGTGTGCAAACTTGGTCAGCCAATCGACCACCACAAAAATACAATCCTTCCCTTGTACCGAGGGAAGTCTGGTGATGAAGTCCATAGAGATAGTCTCCCATTTCCCCTTAGGGATGGGAAGAGGCCGCAATAGTCTTGTTGGATGAGTAAGCTCTCCTTTGTTCCTCTGACAAGCCTCACACCTCTGCACATGCCTCAACGCATCCCCTTTGAGGTCCTTCCATGTGAAGCGTTCTCTCACTGCCATATATGTCTTCCTGAGCCTCAATGTCGAAACAAAGGAGAATCATGAGCTGCACGAAGGACACACTCCCTCTACCCTCTCGTCAGCTCTCCTGGCTCTCCCAGCAGTTCTCAACAGCAGTTTTGACAGTTCCCCACAGTTTTGACTATTCCTGCAGTTCTGGATTCTGCGTGACAGACAACTTTTCTGCGTCAGCGCTCTCGGCAACTGCACTGCCTCTGTGTCAGCTCTCCCAGCTATTCTTGCAGTTCTCGGCAGTTCCGACAGTTCCCGACAGTTTTTGTTGTTCCTGCAGTTCTGGATTTTGCGTGACAGGAAGCTTTTTTGCGTCAGCTCTCCCGGCTATTGCATTGCCTCTCTGCAAGCTCTCTCCGCCTCTCTGTTCTGTATTTTCTGGAAAGTCCTTCTCTCGGATTCTCTTTGGCCTTTAGCTGCAGGATCTCCCCAATCAATTTTCCTCCTGAGAAGTTCTCACCTCAGAAAATCGATTTCCTCAATCTCTGTGTGTGTGTTTCCAAATGAACCCCAAGCCTCCATTTTATACTTTTCCTGTTGAGTCTTCAATGATCGAGATTAAGTCTCTAATCAACGGCTAAGATTAAAACATGACTTGATTCGCCTTCTAGATCATTCTCACCCATATTTTGATTAATACCCATTAATATTTTAATTTCCCTAGGTTTAGATTTAGGATCTGCATTAAAAATATCAATTATTTTAATAAAACACAATCCGGGTGGAATTTCACCAAACGGTTTTTGGTTTCTTCAGAACTCGTGTGCCTTAGCCTCTCCACCAATTTTCAAGGCTAGCGCTCTTCTGATGCTACCAAAAACTAACAATCGGCCTCCATCCTGTGGGCTGAAACTGTCTGTGGAGGGTACGAATGCATGCCCTGAAGAACCACCTGCTTGCCATCTGGCCCAGTAAACTCCATCACAAGATGCTTCCAATCGATGGTAACTCGGGCTAGGGAATACAACCATTGGACACCCAACAACACATTGGTGTCCGATACATCCACCACGAAAAAGTGGTCTGTCATCGAATTGTTCCCCATGGTCATTGTCAGAGGAGGAACATATCGGGTGCACTGCATAGTCCTGTCTTCTAGTATTAGGACTGAAAACGCCTCAAACTCTGCAGTGGTGATGCCCCTCCTCTGGACTATCTCAGCATCAATTTAATTGTGGGTGGCCCCACTGTCTACTAAAATTGAGACACTCTGCCCCTACATCGTACCTCTGATCGTCATGGTCAAAAATTTGGGATTCTCGCACAAAGAAACTAGGACTCCCCTAAATGGTGCAAAGGTTTCTCCCCCATGTGGTGGTGGCGGTGGTGGTCCCCTCTCTTGTGGATCCTTGTTGTCTCCCCCACCAAGCTCCAACTCCACCTCATCCTCCTGATCGCTATCTGTGAAGACCTCGATGTAATGAGCCTTGTGCGTTGTGCACCGATGATCTGGTGCCCATGGCTCTCGACATGTAAAGCTTATCTTCTTCCTCCTGAGGTCCCTCCTGGTCTCATCATCGAACTGTCCCCGCCCTTGGGCTGCTCTCTGCGTTGTGGGTGCTCTAGTGTCACTTCCCTTTTGTGGGTAGGGAGTGCGTGGAGGAAAGGGTGCCTGGGTCTTGGGGATGCCCCCCTGCAAATCTCTCGTACAAGTCACTGCCTCCAGAAGAGTAGATGGTCTGCGTGACTTCACCAGTCTATGCAGTGGCTTTGTCAATCCCTCCACAAATGTGTATACTCTCCTAGCGTCTGACAGATCTGGCACCATGACCAATACCCTTAGGAATTCTGAAATATAATGCTTTGGATGTCCTGTCTGCCTAAGCTGGGTCAACTCCCTGAAGTGGGCCTTTGGATCCCTCTGATCAAAACGCTCCACTACTCTCCGTGTGAAGTCCTCATAGGAGGTCACATTGGCATGCCCCAGAGTGGACAAGCCATGAAACCACCAATCGTGTGCCTCCCCCTCCAAATGCAATGTGGCCATCTTGATGGCTTCTACCTCTGTCATCTTGTTGAGCTGGAAGTATGTGTCCAACTTCTCCACCCAAGCACGTGCTGTGCACTTGGTAGTGCCATCATAGGTGGGAAAATACATCTTCCCAATGGTGCGGTGCAACTCATAATTTTGCGTACCATGGCTTCCATAGCCCTTCCCCTTCTCATTCTGTTTGAGCTGGCAATAATCTTTGAAAGATAGAGCCTCTTTGAAATATGCTCCCATGAACTGCCACTCCTTGAAATGCTCTCCCATCAACGATGGATCCTCTCCTCCACCCGTTTCACCCTGTGCCAAAGGTATAAAAGAAGGTAAAGTGGCTCGAGTTGGCTCACTCGAGGATGGCCGCTACGCAGTAGGTGAAAGGTGATCGAGTTGTTGAGAGGCCCTTGAAGTCTCTCCAAATATAAACTCTCGGTGAGTGCTCCACTCCTGGTTCTGCATCTTGATCTCGTCCAGCATCTCCTTCTGCCCCTTTGCCAAATCGCTCAAGGCCTTCAAGAGACTGTCGAAGGCAATTTCTTCCTTGCTCTTGGGCTCCCCCATATCTTCTGCTACCACTGCCTTCCCACGATCCTCTATGTTTGGAGTAATCTCCAACTCTCTCTCCTTGCTTCGATACCTTTGTCTCCTGTAAGTAATATTTTGTCGGTCGTCCTCACTCATAGGAAAGTTCGCCCACGACTGAGCCAGAATATGAGCTCTGATACTACTGTAATGTTCCAAACTTAAATAAACAATGATATGCAAAGAAAAAATGGTTTACAACACATAAAATTTTAACTATCAGTAAATGCTCATAAAAGCTCCAAAAGTAGAACCAGTTGAGCCATTTTATTAATCAATGGAGCAAGTACAATAGTATGGAGGAATGCACTTGGGCTTGCTTCAGTGACAAGCATGACAAAACCCAGGTGATGAGATAATGATCTCAAATATCGGAAATGACTGCTCTAATGCTCTGCGCTGACCAGAAAACTGCAATGCTGGCTGGAAAGGAATTGCAAGAAACTCCACCTCCACTGCTCAGAAAATGCTCAAAATCAGCCCCAAGCTCCATGACCAAGACCCACAAAACCGCAGAAAGGGTTCGGTCTGAATCCAACCTCCCAAATTCGGCCTCCAATATGCCCTATGCCCTCGCAACTACTCAAGAATACGACCTGCAAGGAAGACTAGTAAAATCCTCCACCTAAGCTCCAAAAATGTAGCAATCACCTCCACAAATGCTTCCCTTAGCTCCCCCAACAAAGACCACCCTCAAAGACTGATACTCTACCTCCCACGTGTGCATTAGCTGCTGCCTTTGTGTTGGCCCAGGAATTGCGAAAGTCACACTGAAGAGGAGCACTTTCCTCCAACTCCAAAACTCTCCAAAATGGCAGCCAAACTCCTATGCCTCCTCTTCAGAAATTCTCCTGGCCAAAGCTCCTCTGCAAGATGCCACAACAAACTCGGCCTCCCTTCACTGTGTCCTCCAGAAATACGCACCACCTAGAGATGAATGCAACTACTGGAAACCACAATGAGATCCTACTCCAGAAAAATGAAGATAAACCTCTCTAGGGTGGCACTCGAAGTCCCCCGAAGAAAGGGTGAGCTCTTCGCTTGAAGAACTCTTGCTAAATAGCAAGTGACTCGGGTAAGCAACTCGAATGACCAAAGAGAAATTCAATATGCCAAAAGATGAATCAAATGAGGAGAGTTGCCTTCTTTATATAGATTTCGTGGAGCACTTTTCCCTCCATTTTCCTTCCATCGTGGGACCCTCACTTAACCAACGACTTCCCCTCCATGCAAATCGAACTAGGGAATGCGTATTCTCCTAGTGTGGGTGGCCCCCATGTATAACTTGACCACATCAACTTAATCACATCAAAATAACTTATGTTAAGTCTAACCTCCTAATAAAATCGAATGGGCCCCATCACCTCCAAAATTGGCCCCAAAATGTAATAATTAATCTTTTTCTAAATTAATTTAGGAAGGGACATGACAATTCTCCCCTCACTTCCCCACCTAAGACATATCTCAAACTATATCCAACTATACTGTGCAGGTACCTCAACACATGCTTCGCTGCATGCTTTGGCTCAAACATAAACTGACTAGCGTTTTTCACTGGATCCATCACCACAACTACTTCCTGGTCAGCTTGGCTAGGTGCTCCCTTTAACACTAAAACATATCCTCCTATGGAAATCCTGGCTGCTCCCTTTGTCACTAAAGCATATCCTGCTCTTTGGCATGGTCCCGTCATAGAAGGTATACTGCCCCTAGAGACTTCCCATTTCTAAGCATCTAGTCTAACAACCTCAATCCCATGAGATCCTCTTGGAAGGTTGCTCCTTCCATTTTACTTGACTGTCTGCTTCCTCGTAACTAGAAGCTCTTTTGGTCATCTGGCATGGTACTAGATGTCTTAATAATAATCTATACAATTCTCCCTCTCGAACATCAATCGCTGTTGTTGAGTCTATGCTCGAGCCCTTTAGGCCATACAAGAACCTGACCCTCTAGCGTCTGGAGCAAAAATCTCCTCATAGTCCACTCCCTCTTTCTAGTAGAATCCTCTTGCCATTAAACTCACTTGTATGCGACCATCTGATGCGTGAATCATTGCCTTGGCAGCATCCACAATGGACCTGTTCTTCCTTTCACATAACCTCATTCAGAAGGCCATGGAAGAAAAAATCATAACCATGCAAAATGCAAAGACAAGAAGCTGACCAAACAAAATAATCAAGGGAGAAAAATATGATTGGAAATAGATCTTGATTTGAGGATTGTATGGAATTGTCAACTTCCTTTCTAACAAATTTGTAAGAGAGTCTCGAAAATCTATCATATGCCTTGTCCACAAACCAAACATCAATACTATTGGTAATAGTTTCTATAGAAATATTGCTTTGACTTCTTCTGAGGTGGATGCTTGTCATCATCATCATCAACATTGGCTGCTGATGCATGTTGCTTTTCCTTTTCTTCTCAAGGCATTGGAAAGCATAGTGTCCAAAACTATGACAAATGATAAACTTGACCTTTGACATATCCATCTTCTTCTGATCCTAATAGGAGCAACTCTTCTACCTTTATTCTTCTTATCAAACTCTCCAAAGTTCCTTCTTCTTGTTCGTTTCCTTGTGTGAGCTACAAGGGATTGAGTTTCTTCAACCTACAGATTCTGCAAGTTATTCTTGGACAACAATCTGACCTCCTCTTGGACACAATAAATCCATAGTTTATCAAACCTAGGCAGTTTTTCTCGTGCACAAATTCCTTGAATAAATGGCTCCCATGAGGAAGTGAATCCATTGAGAGTCATTGTAACAAGCTCTATATCATCAATGGTATTTCCAATGGCTACAAGCTCATCTCTGATCCGGGAGACTCTCATAAGATATGAGACAACAAAATGTGATCTGGTAATCTTGACACTACAAAGACTATTTCTCAAGGTCAACTTCCTGCTAGTGTTGTTGTTCTCATACATTCTTACTACAATATCATATCCTTCCTTGGTAGTTTTCAATGCATCAACATGAGGATTTGAGTGGTCCTTTATGGAATCTACCAAGATTCTCTTAGCCTTGGCTTCATTCTTCTTATACCTGGCTTTCTCCTCAACTCCTTCTGGCTCTGGAGATCATGAAGCTCATTTTCTTCCATGACAAGGAGTATCTTGGTCTTCCAAGATCTGAAGTTGATGGCACTGTTGAACATGTCTTTAACTCTAAGACTTGGTTCCATTTTGACAAGAGATCCAAAAACCAATTAAGCTATTGAACACTTGTCTCTTAGGATGATTTCAATGGTTACTCTTTCAATCAAGCTCTGATTCCATGATGAGTTTTCTACAAAGTGAGCAGTAGAAAACAACTTTCTGATTTGATAATTACTATCTAATGATCTTCACTCAATTTATCTCATTCCGTTGATATCATTGAGCAATTATACACATAAAATATCAACAGTAAATGCAGTGGAAATAGTAAAGATCATCAAAAGACAACCATGCACAATATAGACAATATTTTTACCTTGGGAAACCCAACCTTGGGAGAAAAGTCAACAACTTTTCTTTTATGAAAAAATATTCTTTAGCAAGGTTTACAAATCCAATTTGTCTTGAAATCTTTGCCATGTACAAATCCAAATATTAGTCGAAACCTAGTCAAAGTACTAGCAAGTCAATCCTAGTCAAACCAAACAAAATTCTCATAAGTAAATGCTGGTCAAACAATCAACCTGTTGTCAAATTTTGGCTCTACGACTTGTTACCCTCCACTTGTGGGTAGTATGCATAGGATATCTTTTTCCTAGATGGTCCTTAGTCGATAGCCAACAACACCTTACAGCCACCAGATAGCTCGATGTGCCATTATCTCCACCACCTGAGCCAGCCATGTAGTCCCTTGCGCATTTGTTATGATCGTATGTGAAGGTGGGCCTCCCGACCACGAAGATATGGCTTTTCAATTGTATAGTTGAGTAATTTTCCTTACTTGTCATGGACACTTTTAGACATGGATTGGTGGGGGGATTCGACGGAAAGAGTGGGCTATGTTTGTATTCTTGTCTCCTCTGCTAGATTTGGTGGTTAACCTTATATTCTAGTCCCGTGGGATCTCCTTTACTGATCATTAGCTTTAGGGTTGGCACTACATGGGAATCTTCGAATTTGGTTGCGTGGTCCTGCTCCCCGACACCATACATGTCACCCCCTTTCCGCTTATTTTAGCTCCATTCATCTCTTTTCCCTTCCGTGTCCATTGGGTCCACATAGGGTTAGCCTCCCCATCCCCTTGTCCACACCTTGGGTTTGGCCTGGAACGATGCCTTGGAGGTTGATGCAGCGAAAAAGAAAAGAAAAAAACATAATTGGCCACACTCAATAGTAAATGTACCACAAAATGCAAAAGATGGTTAGGACATACAAATTTAGCATGTGGGCAAAAGCCAAACATGAGCTCTACCCCTTATCCATGGCCATCACCCTGGTTCCTATGGGCCCTAGATGAGCCCCCCTCTATCATTGAGGAACCCATGATTGTCCCAACCCTTGGTGGGCAATGAAATGCCCCACCTCAAAAGGGGGTACCTACTACTTCATCATACACATCATGCTCTCATCCCCTAGAGCTTCGAGAAGTTATGAAGAAAAATCAATCAAAGGGAAAAGGCATACGAAGAAGGGTGGAAAAACAAAGGTCGGGGTAAATCATGTACCACGATTTTCTCTCTCCTACACTCATATACCCAGGTGTGGGCTTCCCTTATTATAGCTACCCTTCTACCATGGCATGTGGCTTGGAGCATTTCCCTGATCCCCTCTTCGTTCCATCAATATATCATGTGCCACCTACCACTTGATGGATGTACCATGGACATGTCACCCCCTTTAAAGGTTGAAACCACCTAATAGGGTCCTTTGTTAAGCCCCTTATTGAGCTTGGAGACACTTGTACATGCCAAAGGCCACTATGGAAGGGCATGCTACCATGAAGTGCCCCATTGATTCCATGATTTGTAAGCTCTTTTACTTGATTATTCTAATGATTTGTTGTATTGGAAGGCAAGAAAACACATTGGATCTTGTGTAGGATTGCATGTGGGTCTCCATTTGGGGCTTGGTCTCCCCATATTGGGTCTTGACTCCTAACCCTTCAGAGGGCCACATTGGCACTTGTAGGGTGAGCATTGAGAACCATGGGCCTCCACCATAGCAGAGATTACTTCATGGATTATCCAACACTGCTCATTGATTGCCCGTGTTCCACCTTTTGGATGGGGATGATGCACCTGGTTCACCATGCTCGACCGACTCCACACTTGCACCATACACTTGGCAGATGTTCCAGGGTCCAGATGAAGACGCATCTCACTGCAGGAGACAAGGCTTATGTCATCATCCTAACCCTTACAGATGGTTTACATGCATTTTCGATCCACTTGGAGATCCATGAGGATGTCCTTGTGCCCCCACACCGACTTGGGAGCACCACAGTGATTTGTGTGGAAAACAAGGGGCCAACCTGTTGTCCACTATGTTTGGAGCCCTTTTTCTCACCATGGCATACTTTGGACTTCATTAGGCCTCCTTAAGGGCCCAACGACTCATTTTATTGACCATTCTGCTCTCTTAAGAGGCTTATTTTTATGTTATTGAGCTATCTTGGTGGGCTTGTCACCAAGGGATGTTATTATTGCACATTATTTTATTATTTGGGACTTAATTAGGCCATTTAGACAAATCGAACTCATTAGAGATGGTATAAATAGATGAGAGGTGTTCATTTCTCTCATCATTTCTTGGAATTGGGTTATTAGCTCTTGTGAGAATTTCGCATTCCCTTTTGGAGGACGAGTTTGGTTTCATGGATGAATTTTGATGTTTGGATTCTATCTTCTTGGTCTTGGAGCTTCATTATTGGCATAATTTGATGATTGGATATACTCATTTGTACATGCAAGTGATCTTTTTCATCTTTATTCTTGTTTTTTACTTTGTCACATTAATGTTTTTGGGATTTTCGCTCTAGATCTGAAATTTACTGCTATTCTATACGAAATTGTGGAAATTTTGATCTTTTGAAGCGTTGCATCATTGCATGTGTCATGTATGGATGGGTGAATGTTCCTAGAGGTTATCTTTGTTGAAAATACCTTGGTAAGTCATCAATTATTGCATACCAAAGTATAAAATCTTTTGGCAGCTACTACGATGCCCTAATTTCCATGCAAAGTAGTCTATAGGTCTCCTTGATTGGGTATAGTCTCTCTAAATCACATGTTCATCTTGACTCCATCTCTTCCAAAGGCAAGGCACTAATCCATCCACTGGTGGTCACCTAAACGCTTATTTTTCTTGCCTTCTGTTATGAATATAATTTATGTAAAAAGAATAAAATTAGATAATAAATAATAACTATAATAATATGTAATTAAATAATAATTAAGTTAAACAAAGAGGCATGTCTCGAAGAGGCATGCCTATTCATGAAGGGGTACTTACTTGGCTATATATAGAGGACACTCATCTTCAATTGTAACATCATTCTTCATACATTTTATATATAACAATATTTGTATCCTCAATGGATATTTTCATATTCCAAGTCTTCTAGAGTATTTAACAAGAAGTAAGAACTTTGTTTATTCCATTGGTATCAGAGCGACGTCTGATCAAGCCTTCATCAACCTTCTTGTCGTCACAACTAAAGCATTTCACTTCTCAAGTTGGAGTTTGTCCATTTTTGTTAGGCCCTTGGCCATTAAGGAAAAAAAGAAAAAGAAAAAAAGAAGAGAAAATATATATTTAAAAGAAAAGAGTATATTATTAAAAAAATAAAACACAATTACCAAAAAAAATCGAAAATCAGAATTTATATATATACATTTTGGGAAACCAAAAAAAAAGTTTTTTTGAAAAACGGCTTGTTATACAGTGTGGTGTTAAGTGATACGGTGGGTGTTTAAAGTGAAGTTGATACGTGTGTGATGGATTATACCGTGTAATATATATATATACAATTACATTATAATGATTAATAAACTTATAATCACAATTAATAAATTTATATAATCATAACTAATTAATATTATTAATTTGATTATATGATTTAATTAATTCTAAAAAAAAGGTTTTAAACAAAAATAATAAATAAATAAATACCTAAAATTATAAAAAGTTTAAAGATTAAGTGAAATAGTACGAATTTTGGTGAACATAGTCAACTATTATTCGATGAAAAATTATGAACAAACAACATGGGGTCCAAGTCAGAACTGAAGGAAGGATGATTTTCCTACAAGGATGTTTTAATCACACATCGCAAGTTAATTATATTAAGAGGGACTATCCAAAGGAAAAAAGTTAATATTGCTATTAGTACAAGCAACGACAAAAATTACATAAATATTAATTTGGCGAATCAACTGCTAATTTCAGATGCCAATGCAGGCGAAACAACAAATCTTTTTGGAAAGAAATATGAAATTAATGATTTATATTATGAGTACATAGCCCAATTTTGTGTTGTAAAAATGTATGACATGGAGATTGACGTAATTCTTGGTCAACCTTGGTTTTAGAGAATTGGGTGTGTTCATGTTAAACATAGAGAATTTTTTTTTTAATGTTTTATTATAAGGGAAAAATGATCACATTTCGGGACATGACAATAAAGTCAAAATTGATAATGTCCTCATCATATGACTCTAAATATGCCACGAAATTAATACCTCAAAGGAATCAAAGCTCAATATCGGAGAAGCAAAAAGAGTTTGAGGAGGCTATATCCAATAAAAACGAAGAAAATTCTCATTTAAAAGATCATATCCAGAAACTTCTTGCACAAATCAAAAAGTGTAAAACTAAGAAGCACAAGTTAGAATAAGAAAAACATGTTGATTTTGGGTAGCATCGGATGTGATCTAGCTCCGAAATTGTGGAGGGGCTAGAATTCATGAGATCTCCAAGACCCAGAATTGTTTGGAGAAATTTCACCCGGATGATGAGTTATTAAAATAATTAATATTTGTAATGGGGTTCCTAAGTCTAAACTTACGAAAATAAAAATATTAATGGGTATTAATAAAGATATGGGTGAGAAGCTTCTAAGAGACGAGGATCAAGTCTGTTTTAATCTTAGCCGTTGATTAGGGACTTAATCTCAACTGTTGATTCATCAACAGGAAAAGTATAAGAGAAGACTTGAGAGTCATTTGGAGATACACTGGGCAGATACTCAGTAACTCGAGGGAAATTGATTCTCAAGGAGAAGAAGTTCGATTTCAGAGGGAGAGTAGCAGGGTGAAGGAAGAGGAGGGTATTAACATCAGTCGGAGACTGAGGAAAAGGTGACGCAAAGCATCTGAGAGACAATGCAGAGGGAAGATCAGAGAGACAACGCAGTTGGAGACACAGTCCTCACGCAGGCTGACGCAAAAGTGACGCAAAGGAGGGTAGAAGGTGTCTAGGGTGTCAGAACTTCTCCAGGAGGAGAAAAATTGTCTTAGGTGTTTCTCTTAGAAGTGTCTTAGTATTCTATAGAATCGTTCCTTGTAAAGAGATTGTTGCTGTAAATAAACCTTCATCTGCTGCACCGGTTTTCCCGCATTGGGTTTTTCTAGGGACAATTGTCCAAAAATAACTGTGTTGATGTGATTGATTCTTGTGTTTGTATATCATTGTTATTTTTTCTCTATGCTATTATGTGCTAACTGCAGTAGAATTTATTGTAATGTTTACTGAAGGGTTTTGTAAATAACTTATTGTCGAAAATAAGTAGGAGAAATAAATCAGTTCCTGCAGTAGAATTTTGTGTTAGAAATTTTCACAAAAGAAAGGTTTGACAAGAAATTCAACGAAAGTCTATTAGAAAAAGAAGAGGAAAATTTATGCTTAAAAGACCTTAACAAAAAATTATTAGACAATCAAGTGTTTAAAAAACGAGAACCTTGAATGCCAAAATAAAGTTGACTCAGAAAATGAGGAATGCTTACGTCTCAAAAATCATAACCAAAATCTGTTCAAACAGATTAAAAAGCTTAAGGATGATAAGAAATCATTGACGAATAGGTTCGAAGAAATTGTCGCAAGGGAAGCATCAAAATCGCTAGATGTAGTAGTCCAAGTTGGGAAAGAAGAAACAAACACCGATTCCACTAATCTCATAGTTCAAGGAAATCCAAATCCTATTGAAGTGTAGATGTATTCAGATGTTGCAGTTCAAATGAAGGAAATTCCAAGTGAAGATTTTGTAACCAAATCGACGACATCGGAACCTGAAGTAAATCGGAATCTAGCCACACACATGGTAAGGGAAACCAAAAGAACTCTTTATCTACATCTAAATCACAAGGACAGACATCTCAATCAACCTATGAATCCATATCACTCAAAACATAGACAACAAACTTATGTTCCGAAGAACACTGAAGTGTGCACAACTCAGTTGAGTGATAACAATTCATCACAAATTTCCAATAATCAAAAGATTAATTTAGGATGGTCAGATCCTTCCTTCGCGCGACAATTTTATGTATCACTCCACGGATCATAAACTTATATCGAGAAAGATGACTGTCCTGAGACGAGAAGACATTTGTAGCAGAAAAAGAGATCAAGTCCTTTCATCAACAAGGTTTGAGGACAAAGCTTTTTGAAGGGGAAGACAATGTTATGAATATAATTTAATGAAAATAATAAAAATAGATAATAAATAATAACCATAATAATATGTAATTAAATAATAATTAAGTTAAACAAAGAGGCATGCCTCTACAGACATGCTTGTTTGTGAAGGGGTACTTACTTGGCTATATATACAGGATCCTCACTGCAATTGTAACATCATTCTTCATACATTTTATATATAACAATATTTGTATCCTCAATGGATATTTTCATATTTCAAGTCTTTTGGAGTATTTAACGGGAAGTACGAACTTTGTTCGTTCCACCTTCTCTCTCTCTTTCTAGGCCTAGCCACCATAGGGCATGAAATAAATCTCGTTGTAGCCATAAAAAACCTTCGATTTTTCGTCCATATCTGCACTAGGGCTTTCTCTAGAGGCCCTCCAAATTTGAAGCAATTCTGACAGTGAGATCCCAAGATATAGCAAGTCCTAGCCCAAGGACCACTTCTTGCACTAGGTTTCCCTTGGCTAGTGTCCTCATTTGGATCATTGCATTCAATCCTCAAAAGAAAACTTGTCCTTTGATCCTCTTCTCTTCCCTAATTAGGTCAAGTCCCTCCTTGGTTGATCAACTCTATACCTTGACCTAATTTTGGGTCCATGTGTTCCTTTGTGGTCCTGCAACTCTATAATTATAATTTCTCAAAGATCACACAAAGGTCAATTCCCATAAGGATTTTCTGGCTTAGGAATAATCTTTGCAAGATATATTCCCAAACCCTATCCTTGAGAATCCTCTTAGCCCTTCGTAGAGAGCATATCACCTTGCTTTTTAAGCAAGAAAGCCATATAATTGAGTCTCTTGTGAATAGGCCTTAGGAATCACTCCTTATCCTCTTATTGATCTCTTCATCTAGCGATTCCCCTTATATGAGGTCTCCTGCCATCAATGAAAGTCCGTAAAGAGCAGGGAGCCTTAGTTGAGGTAACAATGGGCTATCGCTCCATTGTTGCCCCTTGACCGAGTAGTTGCTCCATATGATCCCCTCCTAGGACCCCTGCTAGTTTTGTGTGCAAATTATTACAAAATATGCACTTGTTTGCATGGCTATTGGCATGATTATGTAAGTTAAATATCCACAAATATTTTGGACACTTTGCATTGTTCATTTTTTGAACTTAACACTTAAATCTATTGCTTCCGATGTGACATGGATCATAAGTCTTATTGAGGGTGCACACCATATCCACAATTTTTTTATGAAGCCATACCAATGCCCTCACAATCTATAAAGAGTACACACATCTATCGTTGTTGATGAAGATTGCAGATACATGGTTTTCCTCCTAATTCATTATGCTTAAGAGGTCGAGGGAGATTAAAACTGCTCTTAGGGCCATTGTTATTTCAAAGTTTTGGTGCTTTTGGAGAAAGATAGATCAAGATTCTTTCACAAAAAGTTCAAGAATACAATGCTAGACGATGGTTGGTGGGAGAGGTAGATTTTACTATTAAGACCAGGGACGCTATCATCTCTTTGTTGTGATTTGAAGACATAGGCCAGCCCATCCTAGGACCTAAAAGAGTTTTATGGGGGGGGGGATTCCATGCTTGAACTTGTGAAGACTATTATTTTACACGATGAGTGCCCCAAGTACGGGACACTATTAGAGACTTTTTTCACCACCATACATGGAATTCTTGTTGGCTGTTTGGATCAGAATTCCACACCTTTGCATTGCTTGGTTCACATATTGAATCCCAAATACTATAGCAATGATTGGCTCAATGGTGGGCTTTCATGCAGATTCTCTTCTCACATGGATGGCGCGGTTTCACAGGGGAGGAAGGATGCATTTAGATAGAGATGTCAAGACTCAGGATAGAGAATCCCCTGATGAGGTAGAGGAAGCCTTTGTAGATTTTTCCACTAGTGTTCGGAGATTTGGAGGTTATTATGTGCTTAGAGAGTCAGAGACAAAGGGGCTAAGAAGCCTTATGCTTGGTGGGAAACCCAATTGGCAACATGCCCTCTTCAATAACAATTAGCCATGAGGCTCTCCTCTCATATTACATTCTCTTGTTGCCAGAGGAATTGGAGGACATATGGGAATTTGTATAGTTTGAAAAAGAGTAGGGGAGGTTATTATGTGCTTAGAGAGTCAGAGACAAAGGGGCTAAGAAGCCTTATGCTTGGTGGGAAACCCAATTGGCAACATGCCCTCTTCAATAACAATTAGCCATGAGGCTCTCCTCTCATATTACATTCTCTTGTTGCCAGAGGAATTGGAGGACATATGGGAATTTGTATAGTTTGAAAAAGAGTAGGCCTCAACAATCCAAGGCAGAGACAATGGTGTATGTGCACATCAACCTCTGTCTTATTTACAAATAGAGGGAGGAGTGGTTGAAGGGAAAAACAAAGATATGGGATGTGTTTTTTGATGATATGAGTTTGGACAACAATGTTGAATTGACATTGGCCAACTTTGATCTTAATCAAGCAATGCTAGAGCCGATCACTTTTGATGATGGTGATACTCTTGAGGGGTCATCCTCCACACCAACAGATGCAGAGATTAGATTGGATATAGAGGAGGAGGATGGAGGAGAAAGTGGTGGCAGTGATGCTAATTTTGATGATGATGACATGGAGGACTATTGATAGTCATGATTTATGAGATTCTTCCATCTATGGTTCCAATATCCACCCCATTGTGTATTTTCCATTAGCATTCCCACCTATAGTAGTATTGATTCAATATCTATGTAATACATTTTGATTTTGTTGACTTAATGAAAAAGCTACAGTTTACAGTTCTAATTTCTTGTATGCTTGTCATTTTTATCATCATTGATGTCGTACTAGTTGTATGATTAAATTTGTATTATCATAATGTAATTGTTTTAGTTTATAAATTCTGAAAAAAATGAATCTTTGTCTATATTTCATCTTTGTAAGTTTAATTTGCTAATTTGTGGAGCTATTTACTTTTGGGTAGATTTGATTTGGGAGCTTTCTATAAGCAGAGCATGTCATATGAAGAGCCTTATCTCCAATCTTGCATTGTTTATCTTCTAAGGATTTGTGTGATTGAATTTGTATTATCATCATCTAAATGTTTTAGTTTATAAATTCTGAAAAAATTTGAATCTTTGTCTATATTTCATTTTTGTAAGTTTAATTTGCTAATTTGTGGGGCTATTTACTCTTGGGTAGATTTGATTTGGGAGCTTTCGATAATGTAATGGCCTTACTAAATAAAGAGCCATTACTGAACTGTGAAACTGTAAAGATTGCTGAACTGTGAAACTGTAAATATTGTTGAACTGTGAAACTGTAAAGATTGCTGAACTGTTTGAAATGGTATTATTGATTTGATGAAGTACTTACCTGGCCTGCTACGGCTGTTGCGGTGAGGGTGCTTCAGAACTGCTCCAGCGCTCTCATTACCGAATGACCAAAACCACCCAGCCAAACCGAATATACCTAGATACTCGATCTAGTATGCTTCTCAACCGATGCATACCGTTCCCCCGTGCCCAGAAACTTCCAAAACAAGCAAGGCTCAATAGTTCCGATTCATAACAGTATGTATAAATTTCTCCTTCCTCCTCCAACAGCACCCGAACAGCACCCGAATCGGTTTTCCCCACTCACAGCAAATAGCCTCTCAGGCCAAGAACACGGACCCCCCCTCTTCCCTTTCGGCCTCTCCTTATGTACCATTTAATAGCGGTGGTTGCTCTCTCCACCTATGAGCCCACCGCTTCCCTTCTCAACGACACCTCTCAACATGCAGAGTCGTATCTTCTTAAGGATATTTGATATGTGCCATTTCACTTTTATTAAGATTTTTATATGTTTAAATTAAAAGTCCTAAGTTCATACATAGGGGCTTTATTTGATTTAATTTATCTCTTTAATAATTCATTCACATACTTTATTTAAAAATTGCTCAAAAATAGATAATTATATAACCTGATTTTTAAGAATTTACATAATTCTTTACATTTATTTTCTTTATAACCCTTTTACTTTACACTTTTAAACTTAATAACATTGGTAATCGCTCATTAATCATGAGGCATTAAGTAATATGTGCTAATGGCTGAATGCGACTTTTCTATATGACGGAGTGTCAGGATATTTAATATTTTAAGCAATTTAGAATATAGCTACTAGTGCAGTGCATGCGATACATGCATATGTAGCTATCATATGCATGCATCGTATGCATGCTAATATTCTCGTGCTCTCTATATTAATGATGGGTCATTACATACACCCCTCCTTCAGAAAACTTCGTCCCGAAGTTAGAGTTCAATACTTATAATAGTGATTAGTACATTCTTGATCGGATTGTGTATTGAGGTTAAACTCTTACTTAATGTGAGGCCGCTATAAAATTGGTGTTTTGAATATTTTTAGGTCTATAACTTTAATGATCATGTTTTACTTCATCAGGCCCCCCCCAGGCTATCACTACATCATCCTATCCTTCCTAATCTCTTCCGCGCCCATCCTATCCGTCCTCTACTGGAGTATGCCATGGTGTCAGTTATACTGACCTTACCATTCATAAACTCCAAGGGTGACAGCGTTGGCTATACCGACCTGATCCCTAGTAGGCATCTGCCAGTCATCATCACACGTCTAGGGGAGCGTGACTCGCACAGTTCTCCCATGACTCCAGGGTTCGGAGGATAAACGGTGGGCAACACCTCCACCCCTCACAGTAGAATCCGGGTTAATACCCTATCATGGAATCTCTTTGAGCCTTAATTGTTCTGAAGTTTCTGTCATCACGTGGTCATTTCGGAAATGAGATTTTATCTACAATCATAACCACTTGTCCATGCATTTATAACATGTGCATTAATATTTTCAAAACACATAGCTTATGTATATTTCATACATGTTATCTAAAGTATAACATACCTTGCCATAATCTATTCATGTCATTAGCTTTCATATTCACAATATAACCATTCTTTCGTGTATTGTTTGTGCATAAAACTCATGACTTTAAATTGCTAACAGACACTTGATATTTGATCTTACGAGCACATATCGTTATGTTCCAAACTTTCATTGATCTGAATGTGTTTGCTCCAGTAACAACTAACTGGGTTATTGTCTTACTTGGTAACAAAATGCATCATATGGATAGTCATTAGCAAAGACAAATCTCAATTCCTTCTTTTTAAGAACGCTGTTACTTGTTGTGTTCTTTTATATATAAATTGATTGAAATACCTAGCTCAAGTATGGTGTGCAACACGTTTGGGGAACATATTTTGAACTGAACATTACCTTTAACAATAATACACCGAACATTGCTCTATGTTTAAATAGTAGTACTCTTTCAATACCTTGGCCCTATGGGTTGAATTTATGCTCATGGAACCTTTGCTCAGGTTGTGTTCATCACTTATCTATTTGCTAAATTAGGTCTGAATGTTACGTAAAAGCTTAGCTAATACAGCTACTAATGCTTTAAAATTTAGAAAATATGTTAACCAAAGGACCAACCAGCTGAAACAAGAAGAAAATTTCCACGAAAACAAAACATATGAGAATAGATAATTTGGAGCAGATTGTAATCAAATTGGGTGCAAATCCAAATGATTCCTCTTCAATACAAGCCTTGATTAGATCAAGAGTTACAGATATTCAAGTGCTCAGGAGAAAACTCAAAATATCAGCTTTAGAACATGTTCAAACACCAGAGACAGTACAGAAAGAGAAACAACAATTGCTATCCCTGATTATCGACCAAAATAAACAGATATGAAAACAGGATCAAAAGTTAAGTAAAAGAGAAGAGTGAGCATATATGTGCAGCAATCACTACTGAAGCAACGACTACAGAGGGGGATCCATCAGAGAAGTTAGCAGAGACTTTGTCACGTCTGAGCATTAATATCAAGAAATTGAAAATATCAAAAAGATGCTTTCTATAAAGGATAATAAGATAAGGGATTTCAAGGATGAATTAGTAGATAAAAATGCGATCATAAATAAGGAGCAAGAAATAAAGGCTAAAATGCAAAAAGAATTTGATTAGTTCAGAAACCAATTAACAGGTACACAGTCACTTGGGGTAATTTTTGAGTAAGGAAGATATTATATGTGACTCTTTAGAGGTCTCTTTTGAATGTTATTTGTCCACTGTATATATTTTCTGAAGTAAAAACTATTAAGAAAACACCTACAGAAGTTTTCATACAACTTGAAGAAAGGTCTCATAGAATAATTTATACAAACTCAAATATATCTCCTATGTCGAGAAGTCAAAGAGAAATATCTACGCTGTTGACAGGTACAGAGGAGTGAGTCCCCTAGTAATTATAAAGGAGGATGACTAAACATTAAAATGAATATCTAGAAGATTGTAAGAATATAAACATCATTACCCATTGTTTGTTATAGGAGCATAAATAATAATAAAAACGAATCCATCCAAGCAAAGTATACAAATACAAGAGAATAACATCAAAATATTCAAGAAAGTACTTATCTCTAGAGAATATGTCAACTCCTTTTGTTCAACTCTTCAAGGAGTTAATCTCGTCCATATTATCATCATCAGGAAGTCCATATCCTCAAGGAATTCACAGCTTCAAGTAGCATCTGCTTTAAATCTATGTCTTTTTGAATAATTTTAAGTATATCATACAATGTTGCAAATATCATGTAGGTGCTTACATCACCCAGGGACTGTAAGGACTTAGGAAACTCGTAAAAATATCAGGGAAATGAAAATGTTGACAAACTCAAATCAAATTATAATATTCCCCTTTTTTTCTTTTTTTTTTTTAAGCTAAAAATAATGAAGTTACATTCACCTTAAATGTTTTCAACATGATCCAAAATAAAATAGGTAAAGAACATGTCTAATTTTCAAGGACATTTCCGCTTGATAGAAGATGAATCTAATTTTCAACAGATTTTTAGATAAAAGCTAAGTGGCATAACCATATATTTAAAAGAAAAAGGGTTCCAGGTATAAGCAATTCACAGAGGTAACTGCAGAATTCTGGTAGAAATCAAAACTACAATTATCCCAAGGAACCGGAAGGGACAGAGTAATAGTCACCTTATCAATTTAGAGATACACACTAAGGTAGCTGATAGACCCAAACATTAAGGTTAGAAGACCAGAGAAAGGCTAGATTAGACTATAAACAACAACAGATAATGGTTCAAAACCATGAGGAGCATACCATCTCACTTAAATAGTTATCCAATGCAATCCAGATCTTATATAATTTATATAAAGATGTCTGTAAGCTTCAAACTAAAATGCTTTCAGAGGAATTTGCTTTTTGACAAAAAAATAAAATAAAATAAAAGAGCTTGCTATGGTACTCTAAAGTCTAAACCATTTAGGGGATAAGTATCCCTGAAATAAATGTTTCAGAGAAGTCAAATAGTCAGAATATTTGCTGCCTTAAATATACCGATGACACTTCCAAACTGATGTGAAGCAAGTCTAGAATCTATAGGAAGAGGACATTATCTTTTCACACACAACTACGAGTAAGCACATTAAATCTCCGAACGGTAGAAAAGATCTTTAATAGCATTTCCTTATGTTAAAGTTCTAGCCTTGTAGCAGTATCTACAAATCTTGGATTTGCTTCATGGTATTTGTTTTCCATATATCTCTGTTATGTGTTTTAACATTATTTATCTCTCATTCAAATGTATTGTATCTAAAATTTTTTAAGAAGGTTGTTGTATCTGAATATGAAACTATATCAGGCTCCATATCTGTATGATGTATCCTGGTAACTTACCGGTAACAGTTTGACTATAGGAATGCAAACAATAATAATAGTGACAGTAAGATGAGAAATCTTCCTAGACAAACACGAAAGGCACAAAAAGTTGAGCCTAGAAGCCCATCAAAGGCTAGATGAGCATTTCTTATCAATGAATTGTGCAATGTAATACAAGATAATTCTATAATAGGTTTGGTTATGGTAGCAAATAATCTTAATATTTTGGTTAAATCATATAGAAAATAAAATGAGCATGCAAGAAATTTACGGCTAAAAGTTTTAGTTATGGTTAATTATAGCCTTTTAACCACAGTTCTCTTTTGTCAAATTTTTCACCAGGGACAAATGTGGCAAAACATGGTCAAATTTAACCAGATTCAATCAAGATCGATAAAATTAATTGCATCAATCAGTGATTGTTGTCGATAACAGTTGGAAATAGTCAGTAAGGCTAAGTAGTGAGAAATATAACAAGTATAGTACACCAAAGGTGTGGTGTCAGTGATTATTAAACTACAAATAGTAATGTTGCTTTAGCAGAAATTATCATTATACAACTGTAACTATTCATTATGCAATACAGAATAATAATCTTTGACGATGGAAAACTTTGTTAATGATTTTGTAAATTTAGTGTTTCAAGCCATATGCCAGGATAAATACAACTTCAAATATCAAGAAATTTATCAATCCTCAAAAGCTAAAACAAACTTTTCAATATCTGTTTGAAGTGAGACTCCACTACAACACTGTGACAAGCAAATGGAAACTTTTAAATAAAAAGTGCCTCTCCTCAAATCTAAAGCAAATTCACTCATTTACAAAGTTGAAAAGATAGTGATGAAAACCCAGTAAGGAACTAAGGAAACACAAATTCGACTTTGTAAAATTCATGAACAAATTTGAAAGATTTAAAGTTAAAAGTGCAACTATGACAATGACTGGCATTCTATTCTTAATGATGATGAAGAAAACAAGTTTGTTAAATTAAGGTCCAAAGACCAACAAAACATCTCTCAATAAACCACCAAAAGTAAACCATAACAATTGAGAAATACAGAGATTGTTCTACAAGTTCATGTTGAACAAGGAAATAGATATTGTCTCTTCTGTGTGAAATGCAACCCAAATAACGAAAAAGAGAACAATGTGCAATTCTTTCTAGCTCTATCATGTAAATTAACATGCTGCACAAACTAAATCACTAACTCCATTTAATTTATCAAAATGCTCGGAAGGAAAGCAATTTTCTGATAAAAAAAAACACAAGTTTGAATACTGTACTAACCTTTGCCAAACTTTAGTTGATAAAATGAACCCAGGAGCAAACAGAGGATCTTCAACTGCCCGTGAAGAAAAGAGAGATCAGGTTGCCAACGAAGATATGGTTGTATCAGAATCACCTTAGCAATGCATTCTGGATAATTCACTTTAACCAGACACTGCAATTCAGGTCACGCTATGGATGCCAAGTCTCAGAAAACAACCTCGATGCCATTTACCCTGCTAAATCTCTCTATTGTTTCATCCTTCAAGCCATCCTCAGTGACAGAATCCCTTTCCAGAATTTCGTTAGGGAAGTTACTAATAGCCTGAAACTTGCCATCTTTACAAAGTCCCTTAACCAATGCACTGTGAGTACATACGTCTGGTAGAATACCTTTATCCACCATCTTATTGTGTAGTCTTAGAGCCTCCTGCAAATTATCTCGCTGTGGGCACAAGACTTGAATGTAACTACAGGCATGGCAGAAACTTGATCAAACCAAACTATACCCTTCTTCGAGCTTGTCAAGGAAAGCCTAGCATAATGATCTGTTGCTGTAGCTTTTAAAATGAACTCCTTTTTTGTCCAGTCTTGAATTTCAAAACTGCTAGCAATGATACTCGAAGAAGCCAAAATGTTGAGTCCGTCTGAAGATGTGAAAGAAATTGAAAGATTAACTGGCCTAGTAGACCTTACCCACAAAACAACATGATAGGATTCACCCTCTTCAATATTCATTCCCCAGTAACCAGGATTATAAACTCCAACTCCCCCAACAGGACACTGGTTTGGCCCTTCACTATCACAAAGAATTTCCATCCGCAGGGCAATTTTATTGAGTTCAAAGAGTGATGACCGATCTGTCGCCAGCAATACAGATCCTTCATCACCAATGGGTGACCATGGATCTATATTTGATGGTGTGTTAGGGCCCCCAACTTCAAATCCTCTATTGCTTACAAGCTCTGCCCACAACCCACCAGCTCCAGCATGATTTATCTCCTCGAAAAATAGTCCAAACAGAGTGGAAGGTATCTGTCTGCCGGGCTGTCCTGCTTCCACGTTAAAAAAGACCGTCTGGTTCTCTTGCTGCGCTCCAACTCCATTTCCAGCGCACCATAAGACCCCCAAGGTGATCAAATACTTCAAAATTCCATATTTCTCTTCCATTTTTCAGAATTTAACGAGCAATATTAGCGAGAACGCACAAACCAGAACAAAGCCGAGAGATTCGGCACTCAATTCAACTCGTAGTGTACCTGACCGCAAAATTAATGCAGATACAGCAATTCTTGAGCAATCGTTAACAGATACACGAAAATATCTGTTCAGGGCCTCAAATTATACGACAGATGCGGAAAATACAATCTTTCTGGGACTTTAAAGGTTTCCGTTCTAAATCCATCGGCTCTTTCCTTAAATTCTTCAATACTCACGCCTTGCTGAAGAACCCTGAAGCTGTTCCAATTGATGAGCCCGCCTGTTATTCCCTTCAATTCATCAAAAAGAATTGAAGCATTTAACCAGAAATTCGTGAGCATCGACGTCAAATTTTCGATCAAAGCAGTCTTTGCAATCCCAGCGCTGTTAATTTGCAGCAAAAGGGAACATTTTGAAGTTCGCCATGTTCCTTCCTGAACCAATGCCAGAGGATTTATAAGAAAATCCGAATGGAAAACAACTCTAACCTCAAATGAAGGAATGATGCACATGAAAATCTAGGTTTCACATTTGGCGCAGCCTTCATCACGGAAATCTTAACATCTGATTCATTCGGTGTTGGACATAAGTCTACAGCTAACACTCGTCGAACCACAAATGTGAAACAATTCCGTGAGGATTTTCCACATTCGATGAAACCTTAAACCGTTTCTGGGCAAAAGCTTTTTGGAAACATAATCCATCATGAATGTTGAGGGCTTCCCAACAACAATAGGTTCTTTCTGAGTTGACCCTCTTAATGCACCAACCATAGAACCACCATCTGCCCATTCTTGAGCATGTCCAAAGTTTCCGGCACGCCGGCAATTAAACTGTCGCCCTTCCATATCACGCCGTCACAGTCGAATATGAAAGTCTCCACTGAGTTTATCAATTCTTCCGCGTCGCTAAGGAGAGGAGCCGCTGCTTTGCCTGAACTATTGCGAGTGGCATTTGCCATTGCAGATATTGGCCTGGAGGAAGAGACCCGGAGAGCTCCGGCTTTCGAGGACGCGATATGCGAGGTCTTAAGACGATTGAATGAGGGAAAGAGCGTGATATCATGTAGCGATGGTCGATTATAGCACCGAAAGCAAAAAAAAAATCGATGTTGCCGTCGCAGCCACCATAGCTCCCTTGCTCAACATACTATGTGTTCTGGTTTCACGTCACCTGCCATATCTTAGCATTTCTGGTGGAACAAATATGAGGTGGCTGGGATACTGAGACATGTTGTGCAGTGAATCGAAGCAACCACAAAATTGCGTAGGGCCACTGAGGTCGCAGGGTTTGAACGAACGCTCTGATACCATATGTAGTGGCCTTACTAAATAAAGAGCCATTACTGAACTGTGAAACTGTAAAGATTGCTGAACTGTGAAACTGTAAAGATTGCTGAACTGTGAAACTGTAAATATTGTTGAACTGTGAAACTGTAAAGATTGCTGAACTGTTTGAAATGGTATTATTGATTTGATGAAGTACTTACCTGGCCTGCTACGGCTGTTGCAGTGAGGGTGCTTCAGAACTGCTCCAGCGCTCTCATTACCGAATGACCAAAACCACCCAGCCAAACCGAATATACCTAGATACTCGATCCAGTATGCTTCTCAACCGATGCATACCATTCCCCCGTGCCCAGAAACTTCCAAAACAAGCAAGGCTCAATAGTTCCGATTCATAACAGTATGTATAAATTTCTCCTTCCTCCTCCAACAGCACCCGAACAGCACCCGAATCGGTTTTCCCCACTCACAGCAAATAGCCTCTCAGGCCAAGAACACGGACCCCCCCTCTTCCCTTTCGGCCTCTCCTTATGTACCATTTAATAGCGGTGGTTGCTCTCTCCACCTATGAGCCCACCGCTTCCCTTCTCAACGACACCTCTCAACATGCAGAGTCGTATCTTCTTAAGGATATTTGATATGTGCCATTTCACTTTTATTAAGATTTTTATAAGTTTAAATTAAAAGTCCTAAGTTCATACATAGGGGCTTTATTTGATTTAATTTATCTCTTTAATAATTCATTCACATACTTTATTTAAAAATTGCTCAAAATAGATAATTATATAACCTGATTTTAAGAATTTACATAATTCTTTACATTTATTTTCTTTATAACCCTTTTACTTTACACTTTTAAACTTAATAACATTGGTAATCGCTCATTAATCATGAGGCATTAAGTAATATGTGCTAATGGCTGAATGCGACTTTTCTATATGACGGAGTGTCAGGATATTTAATATTTTAAGCAATTTAGAATATAGCTACTAGTGCAGTGCATGCGATACATGCATATGTAGCTATCATATGCATGCATCGTATGCATGCTAATATTCTCGTGCTCTCTATATTAATGATGGGTCATTACAGATAAGCAGAGCATGTCATATGATGAGTCTTATCTCCAAGTCTTGCATTGTTTATCTTCCAAGGATTTATGGATTTGTAGGATTAACTGTTTCTAACAAAAATCTTCTAGGCAATGCTACTAACACAATTTCAGTCATAGGTCCACTGGATCTGTCTTGCTTTACTATTTTGAGGACTCTACAGAGAATTTTCAGCTTGTTTGCATGGATTTTATTTTTATGCACTGTAATATTTGTCATTATGGACATCCTATATGCAACACAGCTTAGCGGCTTCTTTTGAGATCTTCGGCAGATAGCCCCTTTGCCCAGTTGTGGAACTGTGTTGGTATTGGGACTGTTATCACTTGAAACTGTCCAGTTCCATGAACACTGTCACCATGTACTCTTTTGCTGCATTTCAAATTAGTACTTGTTAACCACAAGGGAGACTCTCGGTGATTTCAGGGGTCAAATTACAATGTAATAAACAGTAACACTCAAATCAAACCTATAACTCGTTGACTTAAACAAATCTCTGCTTAAAATTGAAAAAAGAACGAGTAATAAACTATTTATGATGTGATAGTTATCTATGATTGAAATAACTAAATCTAATTCACTTATTTTATGAAAAATGTGCCCATAAAATGACAAAACAGATTTATAGAAAACTGTAAATGATTGTTTAGAGGCTGAAAATGGCACAGAATCCAATGTGGAAAATTAATATGGATTTGGACATGCAGCCCAATGCGACTATAATGATGAACACACTTTTATAAATACCAAAACAGAGAATACAGTGAATAATTATGATTGTTTTTATGAATTAGAGGCTGGTTTTTAATGTATATTTGGCTATTTTTTAAAATTTATATAGTATTATTATCATTTTTGTCTGGTTCAATGATAAAATGAAAATAACAATGAGATAATCTTGCTGTAATCTTTCTAAAAGAATGAAAATGATCTAATAGCCTACTTGAACATGGTTAAGATGCATATTATTTAATGTTTGATGTGAAAGTTCATTATAATGAGAAACCAAGAGCATAAAATTCTATAAACCAGTGCCTTTTAATGGAGACAAATAGATAGGAAGAAGATAGTGAATAGGATGGAAGATAATCCAAAGCCTACGACCTGAACCCTTGTAAGATTAAGATTAAACACAAGTGAAATCATAAGAAACTAGAAGTTTTAGACGTAAGGAACCTCTAGTAGTTGCCAATGAAAATTTATGTCTCTATTATGAAATGTTATATGTAGAACAAAACTTTTCAAGTTTAGACAACACACTTCAAGGTACAAATCAATTTTGCTGAAGACAGCAATACTGGTCATGTTTTGACACAACCAATCAATCACCACAAGCACTCCTCAATAATGCGAGGTTATGACCAACTTATGTGACAAATGAAACAATTATAAAATAATGAATGGTTATGCCATGTGTCCTTGCCAAAATAGTTGACAATGTCAACAAGCTTCAATGTGCCATCTCATAGTATGGAGTGTGCAAGAACTGAGTAATGCCTACTCAAATGGGCACATCTGGCCTCCCTAGGTGAGACATGTCATCATCTAGGGTTTGAATCTTCCTAAATATCCTCTAAATAATACACGTGGTTTCTCCAAGGTGGACATGCCATCCATCAAGCATGAACGTGTGTGAATTGGTGCGCAATGAGTTCTTAAGCTAGACGTCTCCTTCCTTAATGAACCAAGTAAAAACCTCCTCCAATGGCACATGTGGAATCATCATGGGAAGAGTCCCATCAGATAACATAAAAAGCTGTACAAGACAGTCTCTATATGTGGGATGCTTCACTAAGTAATGGAATAAGTGATGCCAAATATGTCCTCCAGTGGGGAACGTCTCCTCAACAACCTCTATGAGTCTATGCCATGGTATCCAAAGTGTAACCACTCCTCAAAAGGTGTACAAACAGTTACGTTCGAAGGTTGAGGAGTCAACCAAGCTATGGCATCAATCCACATGCAAGGTCAAATAAAGTCCATCTCCAGGTTAAAGGGGATGGCCCCATCACTTAAACAATTAGATAATATAAATTGTGAAGTACCTCAACATATGCATTAAAGAAATTGAGTGCTCCAGCTAAAGTCACGAAACCAAGTGTGAAAACAACCCACTTTAGCAAGGGTGTTCCTGCAGTAAGCCTCCAATCAAGTCAAAGTATGTGAAACTAGCTATTTAGAGGGCTAGGATCACCTAACATGCTTGCACAATAGGAACACTCCTCTAGGAGTGATAGTCCATGTCATCTTAAAATATTCCATATGTCAAAATTCCCTAATCAAGCTAGGGTGCTCAAACCAAAGTAAACTCTACTGAATAAAACCCCTCAAAAGACTGGAACCATGTGAAAAGAGTGATATATGCAAACCACTTTTCCGAGAGTGTGATGCCAACTATGCCAAGATGTAATCCGTATATGAAATAATCCCCAAATCACTAGGGTGCCTCCAGCAAGGTCATATCTCATCATCTAATATCAATGAAAGGGCTAGATCATCATAGAACAATATGCAAAATGAAGTGTTCTCTAGAGATGGTGAGCAAACATACCAGAAGCAACATCATGATTCTGAAATGAATCATATGAGAGCAAGCAAAGTCATGAAATATGAAAGGAACACCAATAGATGAGCCATCAGGTATGCTAATCCAACAGGGAGAAGTAAGTCTCCTTCAACACGAAACACCAAATGATAATATCATCTCCAAACAAACGGGTATAACAAGGTTGTCATAATGGGAAATAACTCCATGGAGGTGAACCCCCAGTCCATCAAAATCTCCTTAGGTGTCATCCTGCAAAACCCTGTCATTTGTGATAAAAATCACAAGTGAAACCCTCATACAATTTGAGGGGTAACAGCTCTTGATTGGCTGTGTTTTGGTTGCACTCTTCTAACAGTGTTGCTGCATCACTCCAGTGTGGAGTGCACTTCTAGAGTGAGAGTGGGATGAGATGGAGCGTAAGGGAATCTAATTAAGACCCCAAGGTTTTAAGGATAATACAGTTGAACTGTGGTTTAAAGAACCCAATGCCAGAAGGTAAAACCAGTTCTTCTGATTCTCATAGTGCTGATTTTCAACATTAATCTTGTTATTGACACCATCTCACTGATAGAGGATGCTTTTCTTTTAGTTGTCACCATGGACATCTGGAATTCTGCTCAGCATGCTTTGTGATATTTGTAGGCATGTTTGTTACTGATACAATGCATAATTATCAATTTTAATAAAACAATTGCAGAGTAGTTATGACTTATTTTATATGTGCAGGAAATTGCATCAGTGAATCTAGCATGGTTAAAGCGATGACTGCTTTGAATGAGTCCGTTGGGTTCATTTTTGACTTTCTATTAGATGCAAAGGTTTGTCTTGTACAACTTCATTTTGTAGTGCTTAGTGAATACCTTGTTAACAAACAACATTTCCTTCTATGCGACCTCCTTTGTTATGTATCTCTTATGCAGGCTCATGATTTGATGAAAGGTGATGATTTATTGGCATCTATCCGCATTATAGGCAGGTATGATGCAGATTAGGGTATTGATTTTGTTCATATGTACTTGATGTCATTGCTAAAAGAACAATTGTGTTCTCTGTTACCACCTATTTTGCATGGGGATTGGATTTATATGACATGGGCACATTTTTTTGAGCTGCCACCAATGGACCTACCTTATGATTTGATGGGGTTGATTTACCTTGAGCTTCCCTTCATACCACCAAGCCATTTGAACATGTGTTAATACAACCACCTTCATATTATTCTAGCTGATTTCACAATGCCTTGTTACTTGATTAAATTAGAGCCAATCAGCATACGGATTGAAGCTGTCAACATGGAAATTGGATTGATATGCATTTGGTTATTTGGTTATCAGTTTTCTTCGTAGGATGTGTGGTTGGATTCGACATGTGACATAAATTAAATGAGGGACAGAACCACCTAGCTACCAAATCGAGACGATGCATCTTGGTAGTGGGCCTTCTTGTTTTCCAGCCAATAAAAGGAAGTGGACGTGTTGTCGCTCAAATTGTACACATGAATGCGACAACGCTCATGCCAAGGGCTGTCACTCTAATGCCAACCCTCCCGTTTAAGTTGTCTCCCTATAGCAGGCTAAGGGGGATAGCCCCTATGGATGAAACGATGAGTTTGGTAGACACAACTGAATGGCATAGCAACTTGGTTGAAGATAATTGGCAAGTTAAGATTATTTAGCACAACTTGGTTAGATTTAAGAATTTCATAAGTATGAGACTAGTGTGAAAATTTCAAAATTGAAATCCTATTGCAGCAATTGACATTATTTCTTTTAACTGATAAATTAATTATTCAATTTATTGCTACGACAACATCGAAATAAACACACTGCAACCTTAAAAAATAAAAGCTGTGGAAATAAAATAGCGTTGTGTTAAATTTAGGTATGTTCTATGCTTAGAGCAATTTATTTCAATTTTCACAGTTAGCTCAATATCTCTCCAGATTAGCAATCATGTTAGCATTAAAGTAAACTGTAGATAGAACATAAACATAAATCGCAGAAGACAAGCCAAGACAAGAGGACACAAGATGTGGCGCTAGCCAGGGACAAACCCCAATGTGGGGAAACCCTTGATCAATTCTTCTTCTATGTTCTTCAATAGTTCAACAGAGAGAGAGAGAGAGAGAGAGAGAGAGAGAGAGATAGTACATTTACAACAGAAGTCAATAGTTTGACTTTCTAGATAAGAGAATAGATCATCTCTACATGAGATCAGTTGAAGACATGCTACTTCAACTGATTCTCCAAGGTGACTCCTTCACCTATCATTGTGCTGCATCTCGTCCATGTGCTGCACCTCACCATGCTGCACCATGTTGCACCCATCATTACTATGTTGCATCTCATCATGCTTTACCAATCATGACTGTACCCATCACTGTACTGCATCATGTACCTTTGCTGTCCCAATGTGCTTGCTGCACCATGCTTGCCACCATGTGCCTGCTGTACCTTGCTTAACATACAACTGTCCCAATGTGCTTACTGCACCATGCTTGCCATGTTGTCCCATTGTGTTTGCAGCACCGTGCTTGCTGCTGTCCCATTGTAGCATTGCTGTGCCATGCTGTTGTCCCAATGTGTTTGCAGCACCATGTACTTGCTACACCAAGTACCATTGTTGCTATCATGCTTCCCATGCATCTTGCTGCACTATCAATGTATACTTCATGGTGACCTTGCTGTCACATCTTATCATGGACTATATTGGTTCATAGTTAAGAATCTCTGTTTTTTATGTAGGATGGAATATGGGACAACTTTCATCATCAAGATAGATCGAACATTCCTCATACATAGGTAGCAACATCCATGCTTGTTCAATCTAGTTTGCTGTTGACTATTAGTGACAAATTGGTTTGGGGCACATACCTGTGGCCTTGATCTTCTCCAAGCTGCCCCAAACAAACCTTGGAAGACAACGGCTTGCTGAAGGTGAATTCCTCCCTTACTAGGTTGCTGCCTTAGGGCATATGACAGAAAAACAGCCCATGCTATTTCTTTGTTGTGGTGGTATGGCCTGCGGCCTACCACACAGAGTTGTTGTAGGATACGACCTCCTCCAAATGTGCCCAAACAGTCAGCGTTTTACTCATCTTCTACTCAGCCTAGCAGCCTATCCTTTCGGCCCTAGTTTCAGCCTTAAGACTTCCAAACTCAGCCTCCTGTAGCAGCCCTCTTCCACGCTGTTCCTTGACTCTTTCTGTTTGCGGTTAGGGCTTGTATTTGGCCTCCTCCTTGACTGCGTCTAGGGCATAGCTTGTGGCACTTGTTGGACTGTGGCTACGGCTTGTGGAGACCTTCTCTAGACAGCGTATAGGTTTTCCTTAGATAACCTATAAAAGGCTTCTCCTAGTAGCACTTGGAGTTGACTTCCAATGTCCTTCAAACCCTCGTTGGCCTATCTTCCTTGCTATGGCTAGGGCAGCTCCAAGAGTCATCCTTTAGGGTTGCGTAGAAGGCACCTTCATGATAGCGTATAGGATAGGGCATCCTCTAAGGTAGCGTATCCTCCTTAGGTCTCTCCTCCCACCAAAACCCAAAGACAAGTGGAGAGGAAGAGATCACCAAGAAGATTATTGTCTAAATGACTTGAAGTCCTCCTTTATTTATACTAAAACGTTGAGCACAAGTGGGGTTTATTTGGTTGCTGGCCGACCTTGACGAATTGTCCCATAACACAAATAAATTCATATCTCCATGAATACTTATCGGAATCGGATGATCTTTAGATCAATCCTACACCTCTCGATGAGAGGGATCCAAGAAAAATATCAACTGCCATTAATAAGATGACCCACATGGAGTTTGGCCCTAGTTTCCAATTTTAACACTCCCTCTCAACTAGGGAGAACTCCATCCGCTGATCCATATGTCCGACTGTACTATCTCTACCATCAGTGCCCTGCATTGCTCTGGTCTCCTGAGCTCTGGTCTGCTGAACCATGAAAAAGAAGAATTGATCGAGAATGTCTCATACCATTCTCTACTGACCCAAAGTTAGTTTCATCTGAGGAGAGTGTGCATACCACTCTTACTGACCCAAAGTCAGTTTTATTGATCCCAGATCAATATTACAAGAGAGCATCTCAAACCACTCATACTGATCCCAGATTAGTTACATTGATCCCAGTTCAATTACATTGATCTCAAATCAATGGAGGTCATCCTAGCATAGGGAGTATGGTAGATACAACGATGCGTCCATTGATAGTACTACTATGGTCCCTAACCCCATTTCCCTGCTCATTGATCAGATGAGAGGTACTTCCCATGAGTCTCAGACTGCATGGGTAGGATGCCTTGACAAGAGAACTAATCATCCTGTCCATAGGAGAACGAGTCATCCTGTCCCACAGTGGCCATGGGAGAACTAATCATCCCGGCCCACATGAGAACTAATCATCCTGTTCCATAGTTGTGACGGGAGAACTAATCATCCCGGCCCACAGGAGAACTAATCATCCTGTTCCATAGTTGCTACGGGAGAACTAATCATCCCGACCCATAGGAGAACTAATCATCCTGTTCCATAGTTCACCACCAGGGGAGGGTGAGTTGCCTTGTGGTCGTATGTTGCTCTAGTAAGTACCCCAAGCCCTCCAGAGGTCCCAGAGCTCAATGCATGCAACATGTAGGACCCTTATACGAAGGTCTCTCAATGACTCCAAGTCGTTTGGGAGAATCACAGATTTGACCTTTCCCTAGGGCTTTGACAAAGTGTCTGTGACCTGTACATCAGTCTCAATGCGATGGAGCTTCCTCGCTCATCAACGTACCATATCCCAGATTAGGTAGTACCTGATGTCTATTCGCTGGAGCAATCATCGAATACAAGATTCCTCAACAATCGAATCCCCCTTAGTTGACACAGAAGATCACGGTGGTATCCATCATGTGTACAAACATCTCACTGAAGAGCTTTCACAACCAGGCAGCTTAATACGATATCATAGTCATAGTTATGTGTACGGTCTTAGCGGTGCTTATAGAAATCGACTTCCGCTTCCTGCTCATCCATGATATCGAAGTAGAATCCAGAGAGAACCAACACTAAGAAGTGCTCTAGCGATCCTCCACACTGCCTGCCCAGTCAGCATTCAAATAATCATGCAGCGTCATATTTCAGACAGTGTATCTCAATCCATCAGAGATTGTGCCCTGAAGATATCTCAGAAGATTCTTGGCACCAATCTAGTGAGGCTCAACCAAATATGAGCTCACCATGCTAACTGCAAAGCATATATACAGACGAAAGTTCACCAAGAACATCAATGCCGATGAGTTTATGAAACTCAGAGGCATTTCCCAAATCTGGTTCAGCATCACCACCATATAACTTCTGAAAGTTAAGATCCTTGAGGTAGTCACGGACTTGCAGTTTACCATTCCATATCTGGAATCCAACTCCCTCTTACTTCTGCAAGTGAGAGGGTCTGCACCTATCAGAAATAGGTCTTTTCTTAGAAGGTGCTAGTATGAGAGGTCTATCATCCACAACCTTCAAATAATGGTATGGATCGGCTTCACTTTTAGTGAATCTCAGCTTCATCAGACAGCGATCAATCCTCTCATATTAGGCTCGAGGTGTTTTACTTCAAGCCATAGAGGGCTTTCTTCCACATGTATACATGAGATTCCCAATCATGAATCTCAAACCTCCTTGAGTTGTTCCAAACCTGTGGACCTGCTACATGAGGGGAATGGTCCCCTTGTGAGATTTTCCTTCGGTACATCTCAGACATGTACCTTCATGCTCCTTTTGAATTCAGGCATCCCAGTCATCATTTGACTCACATCGGGTAGGGCCCCATAAGTAGACCTCCGGTGCTATAGATCAGATGTGTCAGCTAATATGGTCCCCAATGGACCATCCTACAACTTGATACAAATTGCCAACCCTGAACTCAAAATCATCTTAGAAAATTTTATTTTTATAACATGTACCTTTCCATCGATGAATGCCACCTTGAAACCTTTGACTTCCATTGCCGAAATGGACACTAGGTTCTTCTTGTGATCAGGTATATAAAAGAGATTCTGTAAGTGAATCGAGTTACTCTCATTCAGTTGAGGGGTAACATTCCCTACACCCTTTCTAGAATAGGTGGCATCGGCTCCAAGTATAATCCCACGATTGTTTCTATCTCTACCAAATTAGAGAGAGCACCCTTCTATTCGATGGAGTGCCTTGAAGCACTACAATAAATAAGCCAGATTCCCAAAGAATCTGAAGGAGAGGGCCAATCACTTCTTTATCTTATCAGAAACAACATTTGATTCTTCATACCTGGGGTTCCTTGCTTTCTTGAAGAGTCAGCCATTACCTTGATGACCTGCACTGTCGTTCCTTTGATCATTGAAGATGTCCTAGGAATGATTGTCATCATCATCAAGTGATGTGTCCCTGCCATTTAGACACTCCTTCGCATAATGGCCGAACTTATTATAACCAAGGCATCTGCCTTTCCTTCCATCCTTAGATCCAAATTTCTCATTGAAGTGATCTTTAGGTAGGCTATCAGAAGCTTCCACTATGCTATTTTGATAATATTCTCTGCTTCGATTTCACCCTATGTTGCGGGGGAGCGCCCCCCCCCCCCCCGCGTTCCCGCTCCCATCCGTGCTCCGGGCGGGAGCGATTCGGGAGTGGGTCGGGAGCGTGCTCCCTAAAACATTTTTCGCTCCCTGCCTTTTCGGGAGCGTTTTGCCTTTTTTGCATTTTTTTTGTAGTAATGTTTGAAATGCAATTTTTTTTGAAAGAAACAAATAGTTTTTGAGTGGGGCAGCTTAATGATCAAGTCTAGGCCCTAGTATTGATATGCTATTCATGGTAATGTTAAATTCTTAAAGTAAAAGTGACATTCTCCTTAATATTCATTTTCATCCTTTTACTTAAATTTTTAACATTACCATGAAATGACTCAGGATGTTTGAGAGTGGTTTCGTCCTCATTGGATTTCATATGGAGAAAGTACAATTTTAGATTTCATTCAAAATCCAGCAGACTTCTCAGTTTTTCAGGATTTCAGGATTGGGGGATTGCAATGTTTCCATTGAATTTTGTCATGTATTAGGGTATGGAACTCGTATTTAATCAAGAGCACCAATCCCTCTATGTACCTTCATGTTAGTGACATTGGTTGTCGAACTCCTCTATCATGACCCTCCTAAAAATGTACGCATTTCTCAAACAAAATCCTGACTTGACATGCTATGCTTTTTCTATCTTATGTTAATGCTTAGAGGGTGATATTAATGACAAAGATCCCTATACAGATACAAAGGTAATGACAAAGATACCTCTGGATATTAATGCTTGGAGGGTGATATTAATGACAAAGATCCTGATTTTGCAACAAGACTAAAAAATTAGACATTTCTCGTGGTGGCAAGAGGCCCAAGCATAAGAAATGGATAATAGATTTACTTATCTTTTCTAGTTTCTAGTAGCTTTTATAACTATTGACTCTTTCATATTTATTATGATATTTATTTAAACAATATATGACAATTTAAGTTTGAAGTTGGCAATTATAACTCATTAGTAATGAATTATGAATATGATGCTTCATGAAAGTTGAAAGTTGTTTCATTTCATTTCATTTTATAACATTTCATTTCATGTTAGATATTATTTGTTGTAATGGTTACACTTAGCTTACGAGTACAACTTTGGTGATCAATGATGATAAATGTTATATATTGAATTTTGAAAGCTTGAAACTTTAAGATTGATGAATCATGAGACTCAATATGTTGTATGTTACTATGTTACTAACTTGCAGACGTGGTTGATGAAGATTATAACTTCTAGATGATTGTTGTTAATGGTTCAATCTATGTTTTTTTATGTTTTTTATATCTAATTCATCATTTTACATGTTTTTGTTGACATATATGTATAAAAAATTAAAAAATATAAAATATATATATATTTTTTAAAAATCGCTCCGGGATTCGCTCCCAAACCGGGAGCTTTTGAAAATGGTCGCTCCCGCTCCCGCTCCCAAGTAACATAGATTTCACCCTTGGTGAATTTGAAGAGGGATGAGGAATCCATTGATCCTTTTGTCCTTTCCCAACTGTCTTCGGTGATTGCTCTTTCACTCTTGCTTGGGCATTGTCTTCACCTCAGCTCTGATACCATGTTAAATTTAGGTATGTTCTATGCTTAGAGAAATTTATTTCAATTTTCACAGTTAGCTCAATATCTCTTCCAGATTAGCAATCACATTAGCATTAGAGTAAACTACAGATAGAACATAAACATAAATCACAGAAGACAAGCCAAGACAAGAGGACACAAGATGTGGCGCTAGCCAGGGAAAAACCCTAGTGTGGGGAAACCCTTGATCAATTCTTCTATGTTCTTCAATAGTTCAGTAGAGAGAGAGAGAGAGAGAGAGAGAGAGAGAGATAGTACATTTACAACAGAAGTCAATAGTTTGACTTTCTAGATAAGAGAATAGATCATCTCTACATGAGATCAGTTGAAGACATGCTGCTTCAACTGATTCTCCAAGGTGACTCCTTCACCTATCATTGTGCTGCATTCCATGTGCTGCACCTCACCGTGCTGCACCCATCTTTACTATGTTGCATCTCATCATGCTTTACCAATCATGACTGTACCCATCACTGTACTGCATCATGTACCTTTGCTGTCCCATTGTGATTGCTGCACCATGCTTGCCACCATGTGCCTGCTGTACCTTGCTTAACATACAGCTGTCCCAATGTGCTTAGTGCACCATGCTTGCCATGCTGTCCCATTGTGTTTGCAATACTGTGCTTGCTGTTGTCCCATTGTAGCATTGCCGTGCCATGCTGTCCCAATGTGTTTGCAGCACCATGTACTTGCTACACCAAGTACCATTGCTGCTATCATGCTTCCCATGCATCTTGCTGCATTATCAATGTATACTTCATGGGTCACCTTGCTGTCACATCTTATCATGGACTGTATTGGTTCATAGTTAAGAATCTCTGTTTTCTATGTAGGATGGAATATGGGACAACCTTCATCATCAAGACAGATCTAACATCCCTCATACATAGATAGCAGCATCCATGCTTGTCCAATCTAGTTTGCTGTTGACTGTTAGTGACAAATTGGTTTGGGGCACATACTTGTGGCCTTGATCTTCTCCAAGCTGCCCCAAACAAACCTTGGAAGACAGCGGCTTGCTGAAGGTGAATTCCTCCCTTACTAGGTTGCTGCCTTAGGGTATATGACAGCAAAACAGCCTATGCTATTTCTTTGTTGTGGTGGTATGGCCTGCAGCCTACCACACAACCTTGCTGTAGCATACGGCCTCCAAATGTGCCCAAACAGCCAACGTTTTACTCATCTTCTACTCAACCTATCCTTTTGGCCCTAGTTTCAGCCTTAAGACTTCCAAACTCGGTCTCTTGTAGCAGCCCTCTTCCACGTTGTTCCTTGACTCTTACTGTTTGTGGTTAGGGCTTGTATTTGGCCTCCTCCTTGACTGCGTCTAGGGCATAGCTTGTGGCACTTGTTGGACTGCGGCTAGGGCTTGTGGAGACCTTCTCTAGACAGCGTATAGGTTTTCCTTAGACAACCTATAGAAGGCTTCTCCTAGTAGCACTTGGAGATGACTTCCAACGTCCTTCAAACCCTCGCTAGCTTATCTTCCTTGCTGCGGCTAGGGCAGCTCCAAGATTCCTCCTTTAGGGCTGCGTAGAAGGCACCTTCATAACACTGTATAGGATAGGGCATCCTCTAGGGCAGCGTATCCTCTTTAGGTCTCTGCTCCCACCAAAACCCAAAGACAAGTGGAGAGGAAGAGATCACCAAGAAGATTATTGTCTAAATGACTTGAAGTCCTCCTTTATTTATACTATAAAACGTTGAGCACAAGTGGGGTTTATTTGGTTGTTGGCCGACCTTGATGAATTGTCCCATAACACAAATAAATTCATATCTCCATGAATACTTATCGGAATCGGATAATCTTTAGATCAATCCTACACCTCTCGATGAGAGGGATCCAAGAAAAATATCAACTGCCATTAACAAGATGACCCACATGGAGTTTGGCCCTAGTTGCCAATTTTAACCTGTTGGAACTAAGAAATGCTAGCACACACACATAAAAATTAACACCGTTGTTTTTGGACAAAAGTCCCCAAGAAAACCCAATGCGAGAAAACTGGTGCAACAGATGAGGGTTTTATTTTATTATGCAACAATGAAATCATAATACAATCTATGGATGCCAACTGGCAATCCAAACAACGAGTAAATGTGGCCAAAATTATTTAAGGGAAATTACCCTTCTTCCACAAGCGACCCTGACATGAATTCTCTTTAGAAACTTGTCCTTTTGGACTCTCTGCTTCAGCCTATGTGCTACTCTGCACAGACCCTTTGACGTCTAGCCTCTGAACGACCTCTGATGAAGTCGTTTTGCTTGTCTCTACTGAGGAAATTGCTTCTTCAGAACTCTGCCCGACCTCTGGAACTGAAAACAAATTTCTCTCCAGCAAAATCGAACTGCTTCTAAAGCAACTGCGCAATCCTCTGTGCTGCCTCACTGGGAATAACTCGGCCCCTTGCTGCTGCCTTTTTAGATCTGGAAAATATTCCTCCGGACTCACTGGCTCTGGCCCTCACTGACCTTGCTTCGATCTCTGGCTCTCTGGCAGCTGCTACTGCTCTTTGGATATCGATCTGCCAAGAAAATCGAACTACAGAAGTAATTTCTCCAAGTGCCCATTGACGTCCTCTTATAATCCACTGTTGGAGCACCAACGACCAAGATTAAATCTTAATCAATGGTTAGGATCATCTTGGAGTCTCTTCGTTTGAGTTTCTAGATTATTCACACCTTGACTTATTTAATTATGATTAATTAACCATATTCCCTAAGTTTAGACTTAGGAAATATTTAAAAATTGGTTAATAATCTAATTAAGTCATCTCTAGGTGAAATTTCCATAAACGATTTCTGGGTTTTGGAGATCTCTTGTATTCTAGCCTCCACCAAATTTTGTGGTTAGAACACATCTGATGCTACAAAAACTAACAACCAGTGCCGTAGGAGTCAAATTACTTGCACAATGAGAATTTAGATATCAAGTTACTGGATGAACAGTCACTGCTAGGATGGAAACTATCCTATATGAGATGTGACACCTAGAACTAAGTGAAATGCAAACTCTTGGCTAATTTTATATTAAAAGCCTATTCTAAGTGAATCCTTTCTCTCAATTGTTTTGGAGTTAGTCTCGAATGTAGGTTATGGAGAGAAACTTAGGGGAAGAAACCTATGGCTTTATTAACGATACCTCCCCTGGAGTTCTAACCACGTGAATGCCTCCGACACTACAGGGACTGTGGCCCTGACGATTGTAAGGTCATCGTGGTAACCAGAAGTGAAGGTCTAAACTTTACAAGCTAGGTGAGAAAGGTGGTCCTATCTTTCTATCAACCAAGCATAAGCTTGGAGGTACATTGATTAATGCACAATTAATCCTAGGATGAAGTGCAAGTTATGATTGATTGCCTTAAATGAGATTATTTAGATGGCTGAATAAGTACTTTCCGTTAAATGATTAGATGCTTATGATGTTCAATACGAAGTACATAGAGAGAAATTTTCTTAGAAAATTGGAAAGGCATAAATATTTTCTTATGTTGATAATTACTTGTGATATTCTTGTAACTTAATAACTTTCTTCATTTTCGTCTTTTATCTTTTTTTCATCAAGCAATCATCAAAACAAAACATGAAGATCAACAACACCAGATGTAGGCACTCAACTAGGGCTAAAACCCCTCTCTAGGGGAAAACCCAGTCAAAATCTTCCACTAATAAAATTTGCATAGACCAAGACCTTAAGACTAGACCAAAAGACCTACCTCCTCCACCGAGTCAACCTTTGAAGATGGTTATGCAAACTTCAGTAGTTTCCTCTTATCTAGTAGCTTCAACTCAACAATAGTCCATAATTTCGGCTCTCCTGCAACTATAGCTCCCTCGCACATGTGACACAAAGAGAGAGAAAATTTCGACTTCCTTTTGCTTGATAAAGTCTTCCTTCTCCTTCGCTAGGTCTTCCTCCTTCCTTGAATTTCGCACTCTCTTACTGCTTCTAGCTACTGTAGATCGGACATTAGTGAGTGTGCTCCAAATGAGGTCAAGTTGCTACCCTTATATAGTGAATCCGTGAGGTTGAATTCCCTTAATGAGGCCGACTTGTCCTTCTTGCGGCCAATTTGTTGGAGACCTAAAAGAACTATTTTATGTTAAAATTAATTTCTTTTTTGATAGATGAAGCCCAAGAAGGGTTTTTTACATGATGACAAGGACTAGGACTTTTGACATAAACCCTAGAAGCCTACAATGAAGGCTTTGACCTAAAAACCATTGACCCAAGCATGAAACCCATGCTTTAATAACTCAATTTCTTTTATAATAAAATTCTTTTTTCTTTCTTTTGACAAATTCATTTGAAATATACTTATGAAGACCGACACTAGTTACATTTTTCAACAAATATTAGGAGCAATTTCAATTAAAACAATGTAAGATTGAAACAATATCAGTAGAGTGCCCAAATAAATCACTTGATTAGCAATCTCAATGACGACAAGTGCTCTAAATAAATAACCAATGAGAAGCAAGGATGTAATATTCCTAATAGGAAAATTGACAACGATATTGAGCAAAAATACACATGCAAATAAAAATATTCAAAAAGCCATTAAAAACCCAGAATTTACTCTGGAATTGCGCCAAAATTCAGTCATTTTGTTATATATAAAGAGGAGTACAATGGATGAAATGTGTGCACCTGTTTCTGCCAGGGTAAGCTAGACAATCCCAGGTGAAACAACTCCTATAGAAGGTATTGTGCTGGCCCTGGAATCTCTGCACTACTAGCTGAAAGGAACCCTTGTTTGAGCCTCCAAAAATGCCCAAATAATTCCACCAAATTAATTTGGGGCTCTCCTCCAAAAACCCAGAAAAACCCCGAAAGGGTTTGGTTTAGTTGTGATGCTCCAAAATCACCCCGAAATTCTATGAGCTCCTACACTGCTAGAAAATTACGGCCTACAGAAAACTTGCCTCTGCAACCCCTCAAAAAGGCTGAGAAATCTCCCTAATCCACCTTCTCACACCCCTAACTCAATTCAGCCCCAAATTCCTCAAGCAAGTCTTCCCCACAATTATCTCCTCCAAAAACTGCACAACCCAAGACAACTACTGCGTAGGCCATTGTAAAGGAAATTTGACCTGGGCAAGGCACACTCCTAAAGGCTGCAACTCCCTAGAAATTCTCTGCAAAGTGGTTAAGGAATGGACCTGTAAAAGCTCACTGATCTCACTACTGGAATGCTCTCCCACAAGTCTGCGTGGCTTCTTTTTTGCATCCAGGCTGATGCAAGGGAAACTTGTGCCACCTGAAACTGCTCCCCCAAGCCTCTAAGAAATTATGGCAAAGCCTCCCTAGGGTGGCACTCATGGTCTACCAAAGAAAGGGTGAGAATTCCTCTCGACTGAAAAGCTAGAAGCCTAGAACACAATGGTGTAATTATCAAATTAGCAAAAGTCCCCAATAATTGCCCTCATCCTCCTATTTATATTTTTTGCCTTCCCAGCCCTTATGGGTCCCTCCACCAAATATTTTGACCTCCCTTAGCAAAATCGATTTTTCCTTCAGGGGGTGCGTATTTATTGAGGGGTGGCCCCCTCACATTCCAACAACTCCATGATTTTCCCCTTTTTTCTAAAATGGGTCCTTCTCTTTACCCAAAAATCAAGTCTTTGATTTATCCATTCTCCTAAGTTGTCTGCTAAAATATCTCCCAATTGCCAAAATTGCAAAAAACAGAAATTCTTCTTAACAAAATTAATTAATTTGTGGATATTACTATCCTTCCCACCAAAAATTGCTTGTCCTCAAGCAATGCCTAAACAAGCACCCTTTTAATTAGTTGACGCAAACAATCACTGCACACAATATCGGGGTTCCATATGTACCACCCAGTCATCCTTGGTCTCTGACCTGTCCTGCCAGGATCCCAAGCCATCCTGATCAGTGTGAGGCATCCCTTGCTCCCCTCGCTGTCCAGCTCAGCTAAGCACCAGACGCCCCCTGCATACTACCACTACGTAGAGCATCATGGTAGTATAAAATCCTGATCATCTCCTCATGAAACTACTTTATCAAAGAATCCCCCTCGTGTATCTTAGGATTGGACTCTTGAAGATGCAATCCAATCCCTGTGGGATTGAACCCCTGTCTGCCTGATCTTCCCCTGATCTCCTCTTGCTGATCACCCTGCCACACTAGTGAAGTGCCCACACCATCGACAAATCACTAAAACCCCATGGAAGATCTGGATGACCTACCCCTGTAAAACCAGCTCACCTCTATGGGTGGCTGAACTGCTAAGCCTTGCTATGCTAGAATACCTTGCCTGTCGTAGAATGAACCTATCCTACTGACATCGTGACACCCCTGCTTGAATGCTCAACATGCTTGTACCAGATCCTCCTCTCTGGTAACGCTTGGCCACTATATCCATCACGATCAGCGCTATGCCCCAACCTGCAAGGGCAACTCAGCAATGCTCAAGTCCCCCACTCCATGACTAGCCTCGATCCAGAACAACAACTGACCTTGCCATATGATGAAGGTCTTAGCGACTCCCCATGTGTCAGCCTGGGAAGGAATTGGATTACCCTCCATCGTAACCTTGCCCATCGAGAAGTGTGGTGATCCACTCGCCAACCGGGTCCTTGGATTTCCCAACCATACTAGGAGCTCACAACTCTCACTCCTCACGGGTTGTCACTGTGAAGCACTGCTACTCGCTAGAGGCCATCCGACCCTCATCTCTGACCCTAGTATGTATACTATAAGCGAACCCCAAGTATTAAGAATTTGTCCCAAGTATGCCAATTGGCCCTACTCTTACCAACCCATGCAGTGAAATCTGCTATCCAAACACCTAATGATACGGCTAGACACTGCTTGGAGTCTGGACACCCTCCTGTAGACAAAGTCTACCATCCATTATCCCTCAGGCTCCTGTAACGCCTCAGACTCTCTCGCCAAAAATGCATCATGCAGCTCCCTTGCAATCACCTTCCCAAGTGTGAGCCTAGGGGTGGAACATATGCTACCTCGACAATAAGCCACGCGATCCCTAAGCCTGTATCCGTAAGCTCGTGCATCCACCAAATGTCTCAACTAGAGAGTCTCATGCCCGCCCATGACACGTGGTGTCTCATCCAACTGCCTAGGGTGGGCCTCCCATGTCTTGCTGCCTAAACTGAGAGCGTTGAGGGGCAGCAACCCAAGGCTATGCAAATGTAAGCAACACTGGAGGATGATGGTTGGGTAGGTCCCCAAGGGTATGATAAAGAGTCTGCAGGGTGTGAAGATTCCTATACTCAATGAATCCCTAATGCAACAAAACTGAATTTACTTCTCCTACTTGATTTTAATATACATTATCAAGTTATTTTCTGAAAAATAGTGAAGTAAATTACTTTTGCAACCTAACAAATTTAATTTGATTACATGAAACAAGAAACTGATCAAAGAACAAGATACATAGGACACCATTATTTTTGGACAAAATAATCCCCGGAAAAACCCAATGCGGGAAAACCGATGTAGCATCTTTGAGGGTTTTATATTATTACGCAGTAGTTCTAAATACAATGTTGGATGCCCTCCCGACAATCCAGTTATAGAGAAAAATATAATGGCAGAAATCTGAGTGAGATTACCTCACTTCACTCGACAGTTTTCGACTGATCCGGCAGAAGAATTGGCAAACCCCCGACTATCTCTACGCTGGCTGTGCGTCAGCCTCAGAGGCTCTACGTCAGTCTTGCACTGTCTCTTCTGCCTCTTGGAGCTTTTGCGTCAACCTCTCTCGGTTGTTCTGGTAGCTCCTTGACAGTTCCGGATTTCTGCGTGAAGGCAGCTTCCCTTCTGCACTAGTCCTTTTGGCTCTGCGTCAAGCCTGCGTGGGCCCAGACTGGCCCAACGTCAATCCCTCTAGGTGCTGTGCTGTCTCCACTTGTGGCTCTCTGCCTCTCTGTTCAATATTTCCAAACTATCCTTGCCCCTCTGCTGTAGAATGATCACTTATTTCGAATTTCTCAACCTCCCAAGACCTTGAAATTTCGAACTCTAGATCAATTCATTCTCTCGGTATATTTCTAAATGAACCCCAAGCCTCTTCCTTATACTTTTCTAGTTGAGACTTCAACGACCAAGATTAAGTCTCTAATCAACAGCTAAGATTAAAAACTTGACTTGATCCGCTTTCTAGAACATTCTCACCCATATTTTGATTAATACTCATTAATACTTTAATTTTCCTAAGTTTAGACTTAGGAACCTCATTAAAAATATTAATTATTTTAATAAAATACAATCCGGGTGGAATTTCATCAAACGGTTTCTGGGTTCTTTAGAACTCATGTGCCTTATCCTCTCCACCAATTTTCATGGCTATAGCACATCCGATGCTACGAAAAACTAACACTCCCTCTTAGCCAGGAATGTGCTTTAGCAACAATGTCCAACTGCATGCTGCTTTGTCTCTGAAGCATCTCCTTTCTGCACTGTTGTTGCCATCAACACTGTGCTACTACTGCTGCTACTGTACTACTGCCCATGACACTGCCACTGCCACTGCTGCATCTGTACTACAGTGCCCTCTCAAACGCTGCATCTGCTATGCTGCTAGCACTGCCACTGCTAACACTGCATTCGTACTGCAGCTCAGTTGTTGAGAGAAGCAACTGAACTAACACCCAAAATCACTGAACTAACTGTGTCCAACCAACCCACTACATCATCTGACACTAAGTCCATCTCGTTATCGCTGAATCTCGGGCTCCTGTAGCAAGGAATTGATCCAAGAGGTGGGTTCCTCAAGGATCCTGCCCACATGTAGTCCTGCCGACTACAGTTCTATATCGCCCCATTTCCCTCCTGGAGATGTGTGGGCAGTCATGGCAAACTCATCTTCGTCATTTTTTCCAGGAGTAGCCTTAGGATCATGTTTCTCATCCTTAGCCTTTTGCTTCAAAGGACACCGAGATGCAAAGTGGCCCATCTTGCCACATCTGAAACATTTCACCTTCGAAATGTCCTTCTTCCACTTCTGCTTCTGCTGTCCCTTTGATGCTAGAGCTGTGTTCTCCTCCTCCTCCTTGGTCTTCGTGCCACTCCCACTGTTGCCATTGAGGTTGACCTTAACCAGATCCCTCCTTAATTCTTCCCATTGAAGGGCTGCCCACATCTCCTCCCATGAAGGTAGTATTTCCCTGCCCAATATACTTTGGATGAAGACTTTCCATTCATCCAAGACTCCATTTAGGGCTGTCCTTACCATCACGATAGACTGAGGAGTAGACCCCACTACAGCAAGCTGGTCTCTGGTGTCTTGAAGACGTTGAAGATAGGAGTTAACCCCTTCTCTCTTCTGCGTCAATGTCCACTGCAACTTTTGTTCTAAGTACATCTTCCGCTGTTCGGAAGAACCTTCATACAATGAAAGACAAAGCTTCCCACATTTCATGGACTGTATCTTTGCCCTGCAAGTGTGAGACCGCATGATCTCGAACTCCATTGAGTATGTACCTCTTCACCTTTGCTTGCTTGACCTTGTACTGCTTCTTCTAGTCATTATCCACGGGAACAACCACAACACTCTTGACGTAAGCTTCAAGATCGTACTCCTCCAGAATAACTAAGATTCTGGTCTTCCATATGACATAGTTGGAAGCTCCTTCCAACCTATCCTGATGTCTAAGCCCATGTGATGCCATCTCACCCAAACTGTCGAATTGACTCCTCTAGTCACTGCGCAACACTGGTCTGCTGCTCGACAAGTGAAAAATTCGAACTTTTGGCGAAAATGTCCTTTGAGGAGACAATTCCCCTTCTATGTCTTCGCTCTTTTCCAACATACTTCTACCCTGATAGAAACTGCGCCCTTCAAGCACTACGCTAAGGCTTTGTGTCACTCCCTTTGCCTCTCCAAGCTCACGAACCGAAAATCATACCTCTCTGTCGACTCTCTCAGAGAGAGAATTCCTCAGAATCTCGGCTTTCCCGGCAAGGGGATTCGAATTGTGTCAAATGCAACTATTGGCTTCTCTGCTCAGTGCTGGATCTGCTCTTCCTGTTTCAAAATCAATCCTCTGATACCATGTGAAGATTCCTATACTCAATGAACCCCTACTGCAACAAAACTGAATTTACTTCTCCTACTTGATTTTAATATACATTATCAAGTTATTTTCTGAAAAATACTGAAGTAAATTACTTCTGCTACCTACACCAATTTAATTTGATTACATGAAACAACAAACTGAGCAAATAACAAGATACATAAGACACTGTTATTTTTGGACAAAATAGTCCTCAGAAAAACCCAATGCAGGAAAACTGGTGCAGCAGCTTTGAGGGTTTTATATTATTAAGCAGTAGTTCTGAATACAATACTGGATACCCTCCTGACAATCTAGTTACAGAGAAAAATATAATGGAGAAAAATTGAGTGAGATTAGCTCACTTCACCCGCCAGTTTTCGGTTGATCCAACAACAGAACTGGCAAACCCCCGGCTATCTTTACACTGGCCCTGCGTAGGCCCTACTTCAACCTCAGAGGCTCTGCGTCAGCCCGTGCTATCTGTTCTGCCTCTTGGAGCTTCTACGTCAACCTCTACCGACTGTTCTGGCAGCTCCCTGGCAGTTCCAAATTTCTGCGTGAAGGAAACTTTGCTTCTGTGCTGGCCCTTATGGCTCTGCGTCAAGCCTGCGTGGGCCCAAACTGGCCTAATGTCAGTCCCTCTAGGTGCTGCCCTATCTCCATTGGTGGCTCTGTGTTATGAATATAATTCATAACAAATAAATAAAATAAATAAATGTAAATATTAAATAATCAAAAATTGATTATGTCAAATAGTCATTAAGTTAAGTGAAAAGGCATGTTTGAAAGACATGCCTAATCATGAAAGGTCACCTGCTTAGGTATAAAAGCAGGGCCTCATTGTAACATTCATATCACTTATACATTTTATATATACTAATAAATTATTATTTTAAATACCTGTGTGTATTTTTACATTAAAGTTTCCAAGCTATCAGTTTTCTTGCTTCAGCGATAGTTTTTATGCTTCAGTGGTATCAGAGCCATGGCACATGATATAGTCATGCAGGTCTTTGAACGTTGTTCGCCGCACAATGTGCCATTACGTTCACATCCTGATTACGTTGAACAGATTAATAAAATTCAAGAAGTATTTCTGCGTTTAGAAAAATCATGTGTCGAAGCTACAACATGTTTTAAGGAGACTTATACAGAAATTGATAATAAGGAAGATGATAGCGATGGTGAAACCAAACAAGGAGAAGCTGATATAGATCAAAAAGATTATAATGTTGAAAATCCAGATGAAGTTGATCTTGATATGGACAAGAATGATGAATATGAAAATGATCCAGATGAAGTTGATCTTGATGTGGATGAGAATGATATCAATCAAGAAGGTGAAAGAGAGGTTATTGGTATTCATCGAATGAGTTGCCAATGCAACAGTCAGGATGTAATTCACATGGTGCTAATGGTTGATGATGATGATCAGTTATCCATGTCCTGCTCATTCACTGGAATAAACAATGGAAATACAGTCATTAATGCCACTGAGAGTACTGCTCTTTGCATTACAACCATGGGGAGAGGCATCGAGAATGAAAGGCTAGATCCTAACTGGTCTTCAATGGAGCAAAGACAAGAGCTTCAACTTATGCCTTCCAAGCAACAAGGCACATCTGAAACTTTTGAATTTCCTCAACCATATTCAAAGCCAGCAGATGAAAAAAGTTCTCCTCAGTTGCAGCTATCCATTGGACTCGGCAGTGAGATCACAGAAAAGAAACTCGAGGAGAATGAGATCAGGGTTAATGAGGAAATTGAACAACAAAAGCAGCTGGTGATGAGACTGGCATGCGATCAAATGGCCAAAAGGCAGCTGGAATTAGCAGATATAGAACTTGAACGAGCAAAGAAAATAAGAAAACAGGCTCATGCAGAGCTTGATAAAGCTCGATTCTCGAAAGAAAAAGCAACCAGAGAAATTTCTAAGGCTGCAATAACTCCTCTGATGATAACCTGTAGATCTTGCCAGCGCCAGTTTCAGTGGCCGCTGCAATATCAATCTCCTTCACTAAATGGCTTCTTGTCATCTATTAAATCTAATAAAGGTGGTGCACATGATGAAAATTGTCATGGAAAGGTGTTTCAAGAAGTTAGCATGATGAGGTACATGCAGTGCTCTAATCCAGCTATCATAGAAATTGACGAGGGCAGTCAAGATAAAATGCAGATGTCGTTATCAAAACCTAATGTCCAGCTGTATGGTGCTCATGTTAGTAGAGCAATGTCAAGCTCCGTTACTTCCTCCACAAAGATCGAAACCACTCTACAGTCACCACCATCCTCCTCTCCATCCAAACCCTAGCCGCGATTCACATATGGCTCCACGTCCAACATCCAACACCGTCGTTGAAAACCTTTCGTCCAATTCGCTGTTGTTTTCCGTTCTACACACGCTGCCATCGGCCTGCCACTGTATCATAACCCATTCTCCACGGTCCTGACATTGCTTGTCATTGTCCCCGTTGCACCTCAATTACCAACGTCTCCCCTCGCTTTCTCTGCTGCGTGGTCTATTCCATCAGCATCAATACTCCACCATTCTCTGCTCCTACACCACGGCAACATCACACAACACATCGGCCCTGTGGCCAGTTCCCCGCTACCTGCAAACTCCATGTGGTCTCCTGGCTGCCATTTTTTATCATCGCCTCAAACGCCAACGAAGTTTTCGACTTTCGGCAACAACACACAACACGTTGTGCCCTATGGTCAGTGCCTTGCTATATCTGTTGCCCAGTCAACTCCTCAGTCCCACAACTGACACTACTTGTGAAAACGCTATCCGCAGTTCAATGTCCCAAACAATAACATTTGTGTATTAATTTCGGTCAAACGGTGTGAATTGGTAGTATTGGTCCATCAAGCTTTATTAAATTAATTTAATTGTTATATATATATATATATATATATATATATATATATATATATATCCTATAGTTACAATTAAATTAATTTAATTATTTAAAATAATATTATTATTACTATTATTAAAAAAAAAACTATATTGAAATATTATTATTAAAAAAAAATTATTATTAAAAAAATATATATAAATAAAAAATTTAGAATTAAAAAAAATAAAAAATTGATAACCCTGGATTCAAATCAGAGTTACTAGCGAAACATAGAAAATGAGCTACCAATGACATAGCCAAATGAAGAAAGTATTAGCAGCCAAGTGAAAAGAAGACATTCATGGCAGATAAGAGATCAAGTCCTTTCATCAACAAGCTTTGAGGACAAAGCTTCTGAAGGAAGGGGCTATGTTATGAATATAATTCATAACAAATAAATAAAATAAATAAATGTAAATATTAAATAATCAAAAATTGATTATGTTAAATAGTCATTAAGTTAAGTGAAAAGGCGTGTGTAAAACACATGCCTAATCATGAAAGGTCACCTGCTTAGGTATAAAAGTAGGGCTTCATTGTAACATTCATATCACTTATACATTTTATATATATTAATAAATTATTATTTTAAATACTTGTGTGTATTTTTACATTAAAGTTTCCAAGCTGTTAGTTTTCATACTTCAGCCATAGTTTTTATGCTTCACTCTGCGCCTCTTTGCCCAGTATTCCCGAACTATCCCTGCCCCTCTGCTGCAAAATGATCACTTAGCTCGAATTTCTCAGCTTCCAAGCCCCAAAAAGTTCGAACTCTAGATCAATTCGTTCTCTCGGTATATTTCTAAATGAACCCTAAGCCTCCTTCATATACTTCAATGACCGAGATTAAGTCTCTAATCAAAGGCTAAGATTAAAAAACTTGACTTGATCTGCTTTCTAGAACATTCTCACCCATATTTTGATTAATACCCATTAATGCTTTAATTTTCGTAAGCTTAGAATTAGGAACCCCATAAAAAATATTAATTATTTTAATAAAATACAAGCCAGGTGGAATTTCACCAAACGATTTCTGGGTTCTTTAGAACTCATGTGCGTTAGCCTCTCCACCAATTTTCATAGCTAGATCACATCTGATGCTACAAAAAACTAACACAGGGATAATGAAGAGTAATCCTATGGACGACTCTTTCTCTGCGTCGGATCTGCTGATAACCCGCTCAAAGACCTGTCTCTGCTAAACGTGGTGTCCCAAATGCTAACAATGTCCTCATCAATCCTAGGCGAGCTGCATTCAGTGGTACACCTAATGTCCTTGTCCATATGTCTCCTTGGAGGCAACGCTCCAAGAGCTCATTGTGCCGCATCGTGTGGCATTACATACCACCAAGTGTCACCGCATTCCTCGACATGCCACTGTACGCCGCAACCTGTCCTTGTACACCATTGGATCACCCTGCCTACTGTTCTATCACACTGTACTATCGAGTATCCCATATGTACCAATGCATCTGTCATCTGACTAACAAATCCAATGTGGTGTGAGTCACTACGCCTACTCCATGGTGTGAATCCATGCATCATGGCACACCACCACGCACCTCCTTGCTCACCTGTGAGCCACTTCCCAACACTCTATGCCCCTACATGCTGTTGGATGCCATGATCTAAAGCTGAGATAGTACGTGTCGGCCCACACCCTACCAGTATCACCACCTCCACTTTTGCATCACCATTCCCTTTGATGCATGGTTCTCGCCTCCAAACCCTCTTCGAGAGACACGAGAGGTGAATCCCCCTATGTACTAGTGGCAATGCCACCATTGTGCTACTCCTTTGTGATCACTGTTGTTATAGATCTAACCCAGAAATATATGATAATAGACTAAACCCAAGAAATAACAAGATTTGAATACAGATAAATGCTTCTATTTATTGATATCAAACCCTTAAGTTAGGGCAACACCATACATTCACTCTTTAAGAAAGGAGAGCACTCCACAAGCCATATGCCTGTTCATACAATATTCCTTGACATCCCTCAATGTGGATTCTCTAGCCTCTATATAGGCCTTATACATACAATACCATGGGTCATTACCATGGTTCCCTCGATACCATCTATCTAATACCATGGGCCCATTACATTATTACTAACTACTTGTGGTCCCTTACATGATACGGGTTAACCACCTTATTTATTAGTATGGCCATACATTCACTCTTTAAGAAAGGAGAGCACTCCACAAGCCATATGCCTGTTCATACAATATTCCTTGACATCCCTCAATGTGGATTCTCTAGCCTCTATATAGGCCTTATACATACAATACCATGGGTCATTACCATGGTTCCCTCGATACCATCTATCTAATACCATGGGCCCATTACATTATTACTAACTACTTGTGGTCCCTTACATGATACGTGTTAACCACCTTATTTATTAGTATGGCCCATCCCATTATTACATTATTCCCTTGGGTACCTCCATTTGTACCTCATATTATCCCCCCTAGGTATATAACATTCCACCCCCCTTAGCATGTTTCGTCTCCGAAACATGGGAAGAACACAAATAATAAGATCTACTCAAAAGAGTAGTCCACTGGTACCATGCACGTGCATCTAGCCATCCAAGAGAAAGGTGAACCCTCGATCTCGCTGGTGCCTCGCTCGCTTGAGATGGAAGTTGACCGTGGCAGCTTTTCTGTGTTGATGTGTAGTAGGTGGATCTTCGCTCTTCTCTATCTGTCATGCGGGGGTTGTTGTCCTTGTGGCTAATTGGTTGCCATCCTGTTGGTTGTTGTCTTGTGGGGTGATGTGGGTGATGATATGTTGAAGTTTTAACCCACAGTGTCTTTTTCTTTAATTCACCCCTTATTGGAGCCTCACTGTTATCTGGTGCATGTTGTGGTGCTTGCTGTGGTGTTTTATCTTCCAATATTACTTCAACCATTGAGCCTTCATCTGATGTATCAGCATCTGTATCCTTAGATATCATTTTTGGGATTCAACTGCGTTAAGTAAGTCATTCACGTATGACCATTTCGATGAGAGGTAGTCGTAACTGACTAATTTCTCATGATTTTTGAATAGTTCACTTAGCACTCATTGCATCGGGTGATGCTCACAGGGGTGAAGAACTGGAATTGAAACTAGTGAAATGAATCGCATAGCATCAATCATCACTTCCGGGGCTTGCACCCGGTAACCAGGACTTCTCGGGAGGTCACCCATCCCAGAACTCCTCTGGCTCAAGCGCGCTTAACTGTGGAGTTTTCCCCACAATCAAGCCCACTTAGCTTGCTACCCCATTTGCAGAACCTTAGCAAGTATTGTGCCTCATGAACCATTCAATTAGAGATCCCTTGACTCTTTTTGAATTTAAGTATGGGGGTTTACGCAGTGCATTATCTGATATGTCAGTCCCTGTATCCTTTTCTGCTTCAGCCTCTGTTTGTGTTTGATTGTCGATCATCAATGGCTCATTATCTGATATGTTAGTCCCTGGAACATCTTCTGCTTCAGCCTTCGTGGACTCTGCCTGTTTATTGATGAAAATATCCTGTAATGTAATTTTCTTCTTTTTATACCAGAGCTTCAGGAATTTCTTCTGCACGTTAATATTTATAGTACCCACCGATTCCATCCACGGGTATCCCAAAACAACATTCTCATTAGCCATATCTGAAGCATAAAAATCAGAATGCAATACATACTTGTCCATATAAATCTTCAAATCTTTATAAACTTGCACTTGCTCATTATTAATCTGTGTGTGCTCCATGTGGTTCACTGGCACTTGTAATTTTTTTGCCAAGTTGACATTTATGAGATTTTGCTTGCAACTCGGATTTATAGACACTGATTTCTCCTTCTGAATCAATCCATAAACCTGCAGTAAGGATATACCAGTAGAAAATAACCCCTTACGTGTCTTATTTTCCTTTGTTTTTGCATGAGACCATTTGTCAAAAAGGACTCTTTCAAATTCTACATCTGAAAGTTTTGTCAACTGCTTGTTGTCAAGTGAGAAATACCATCTGTAAGCCTCATCTTTGAAACCAAGCCACACTGAATCCTTCCAATTTTTTGCCCATACTGATTTTTTTTGTTTTATGAATTCTTCAATAGTAGGGCCATTATCTTTTCCTGTAAAACATAGAGCTGCCATGAAGAGGGTTTTGAAAAAAAATTCACTTACTTGGCGAAAATTTGAAATTGTCACAGTTTAGTCAATATTGCTCAGAATCCCTATTATGACCTGTTTTCGGAAATGGAACAACCATTCTGCATCTGCCCATGTGATAGAAATCCCGATCCAGGCACTGGAATTTCAGATTTGCGCTGCAACTCTCCTGCCGTCACCAAAAATTCTGAAAAAAGAGCTGATTTTAAATCAGCAATATCTCTCTCATCCGGACTCCGATTCGACTGATTTTTTTTTTGAAATCGGGTATTTTTTCACAAAGAATCCAGATCTGCAATTAGATTTTGCAGATTTTGCCCCAAAATGTATAAATCTGTGCCGCAAACTTGCTGCCCCGAAAAAATGTCTGCAACACCACCGAAAGTTCCTGCAAAAAATAAAAAAAAATTCTCAACTTTTGCCCAAGAAAGTGCTCTGATACCACTTGTTATAGATCTAACCCAGGAATATATGATAATAGACTAAACCCAAGAGATAACAAGATTTGAATATAGATAAATGCTTCTTTTTATCGATATCAAACCCTTAAGGTAGGGCAACACCATACATTCACTCCTTAAGGAAGGAGAGCACTCCACAAGCCATATGCATGTTCTACAATATTCCTTGACATCCCTCAATGTGGATTCTCTAGCCTCTATATAGGCCTCATACATACAATACCATGGGTCATTACCATGGTTCCCTGGATACCATCTATCTAATACCATGGGCCCATTACATTATTATTAACTACTTGTGGTCCCTTACATGATACAGGTTAACCACCTTATTTATTAGTATGACCCATTCCATTATTACATTATTCCCTTGGGTACCTCCCTTTGTACCCTATATTATACCCCCTAGGTATATAACAACTGTGCCCCACATAACTGGGGAGAACTCTCGGCTCCATAAAAGGCACTGTCTGGTGGCCTGCCAATGCCACCTCCTCTGACAAACTCTTGCTAGAGTAAGCTGATCATCCTATGATCCCGTGTACAACTATCATACCTAGACAACCCTAGGAGTTTGTCCATAACTTGGTTGGCCACTGGTGTTGACTGAAACTCCCCTAGCGAACGCGTGCGTTTAACTGCTATGTCAACTAAACCACCAATGTCGTAGTCAACTGGCATATCTGGGAAATGATGGGTGGTCCCACTCGGATCCCAACGCCAATCTGGGCTTCCGGTATCCCCACTGGTTGGAAGCTCTTGCTGAGATTCACCCTGGTCCACTACCATCTCCATAGCCCACTCCACCGGGTACCAATTCAGAATCTCTTGCCATCCAACCCCAAGAGAGGGATCGAAATACGAACTCCCATCCTGATCAACACAAAATTTGTCGAGATGACTCTGTGTTAAGTTTAGGTATGTTCTATGCTTAGAGCAATTTATTTCGATTTTCACAGTTAGCTCCATATCTTTTCCAGATTAGCAATCACATCAACATTAAAGTAAACTGCAAATAGAACACAAACATAAATCATAGAAGACATGCCAAGACAAGAGGACACAAGATGTGGTGCTAGCCAGGGACAAACCCCAATGTGGAGAAACCCTTGATCAATTCTTCTTATATGTTCTTCAATAGTTCAGCACAGGGAGAGAGAGGGAGATAGTACATTTACAACAGAAGTCAACATTTTGACTTATCTCGATAAGAGCATAAATCATCTCTAAGAATATGATACATGAGATCAGTTGAAGACATGCTGCTTCAATTGATTCTCTAAGGTGACTCCTTCACCTATCATTGTGCTGCATCTTATCATCATGCTGCACGCCACCGTGCTACACCATGCTGCACCCATCATCATAATGTTGGACCTCATGACCATGCTGTACACATCATACTGCTGCACCTTATGTTGCACTGCTGTCCCATGTGTCATTGTTGAACCATGTTGTCATACGACATGTCTCATGTGCTTGCAGCACCATGCTTGCCACTGCTATTCATGCTGTCCATGCTTGTTTTCCCATTGAACTTTGTTGCACAATATCATTGTTGTCCCATCATTGTGCTGTCCCAACATCTTAGCAACACCATGTAGCCTAACTGTCCTATTTACTTTGCTACATTAGTAAACACCACCATGTAGCCCAGCTGTCTTATTTACTAGCACTGCTGTACTAGTCGCCTTGCATCTATTTATCAGTCCACAACCAACTCTCAATTCTGCTGCATGCTACTACTGATTTCTGCCTAGGGTTCTGTGCATGTAACAGTTTGGTTAGGGCACACCAACAAGCCTAACGTATAGGGAGAATACCCCTGTTTTGCCTCGCTGTCCTTAGAGATGACTACGGCCTGGTTAGGAGGTCCTTTCTAGGCCTCTCAGCCACCTAAACTTCATCTCCCAACTGCTGCTGTAGCAGTCCCTCACTGCGGCCCTATAAACAGAGATATATGCCCCAAATTCATGCACAAAACAATCATGAAACTCACCTATAGTTTGCGGCCTGATTTGCAAGGTAACTCTGCTCGAACATGTCACTAAACTGCCCTCAAATCATTCCTGTGATTGCGGCTCTTCTAGCAAGGGAACTCGACTCTCCTTCACCCTGAAACATGCCTTAAACCAACTGCGTTTAGCCCTTAGACTTACCTCAGAGATATGCTGTCCATACAACCCTTGCACACTCTCTCGGGCAACCTTCTAATACTGCCGCTAGGGCATGCTATTATCCTCCTTGACTATGTCTATGTATGGATTAGCGTATAGGGCTATTTCTTGACCAGCGTAGAGGTTAGGGCTCCTTATTTGGTAGCATTAGGGCTGCCTTCTTTGATAGCGTTAGGATTGCCTTCTTAGGTGCGGCTAGGGCAGCCTCTTTTCCTCCAATATCTAGGGCTTCCACTCCTAGATTTCTCTTCCACTAAAACCCAAGACAAGTGGAAAGAAATCAAGATAGAAGTGTGTGTGAGAAATGACTCTCAAGTCATCTCCTTTTATACTAAAACGTTGAGCACATGTGGGGTTTATTTGGTTGCTGGCCGACCTTGACGAATTGTCTTATAACACAAATAAATTCATAGCTCCATGAATACTTATTGAAATCGGATGATCTTTAGATCAATCCTACACCTCTTGATGAGAGGGATCCAAGAAAAATATCAGCTACCATAAATAAGATGACCCACATGGAGTTTGGCCTTAGTTGCCAATTTTAACACTCTGTCTCTCCCTCTCCAATGTACAAAGACAACCTACTAGTGCTACTAGCCTCATCTACATAGGTCTGAGTAGGGCTGCCTCGTCGCTCCAATGTGCACTCCAGCTGAACCATTAGGGAACCTCACCGTTCCCCAATGCGAGTCAGTTTGGCTGCTGACTCAGCACAAACCACTCTCATGCCCTACAACTCCTCGTTTTGTTGCAGAATGGCCTCTCGCAATGTCATGGCCTTCCTTCTCATTGCTAGAATGCTGACTTAGAACTGATGAAATTGTCGAGGGCAACTATCATCTGTAAATACGGTCACAGCTTTGGACCCCTCCATCTCTTCTAGTACCTCGTCAATGATATGTATGCCTCCAGGCACCTCATCAATCTACTGTGGGCGACCATCGTCTAGAAACTCAGTCATAACACTTGGTACCTCATCAGGTGTCGGCAGCTCATCGACAAATGGCCCTCCGAGTGTATGCTTTACTCCCTCAAGCAAGGTGTCATCTAGAGCTATCAAAGAGGTCTCCAGCAATGGTTACTCCTGCGCCACACCAAGTATATCGATGTGCCCCTCACCATCCTGTGTGCCCTCTTGCTCAACCTTCTCTTCAAGCTCCTGACATCTAAATCCTGGTCTACACTAACAAAAACGCCCCCCTGGTCTCACCCTCTAATTGTCCTCGTCCTGTCCACTCCTTTTGAGGGGGTCTAGTGTCCTTTTGGTTGAATTTCTCCACGAACCTCTGTGTGAACTCTGTGTAGGATATGATATGTGCATGACTTAAAGGGATCAACCCTCAGTACCACCACTCCATAACATCTCTATCCAAGTGCAAAGTGGCATGTCTAATAACATCTGCCTCCCTCATGGGGTTTAGCCGGAAATATGTGTCCAGTTCTTGTACCCTTTTTCTGACGGAACTCCTAGTTGAGCCATCAAAGTGGGTGATGGTCATTTTCCCCTCCATGCTACTCCCTCTCCCTTGAGCCATGAGTTTGTCTATGGTTCACCCATCACAATGCGTACACACCCAACACTCTCATGATCTTGCTAGCCTCCCCACGGTTGGCCAAGATCATGCTTTGATACCACTGTAATATTCCTAATAGGAAAATTGCCAACGATGTTAAGCAAAAAAACACATGAAAATAATTTTTTTAGAAAGCCATTAAACACCCAGATTTTACACCGGAACTACGCCAAAATTCAGTCATTTTACTATATATAAAGAGGAATACAATGCATGAAATGTGTGCACCTGTGCTTGCCAAAGAAAGCTAGATAATCCCATGTGAGAAAAAGTTGCTCGGATGCAAAGGAAACAACTCCTCTAGAAGGTACAACACTAGCCCTGGAATTTCTGCACCGTTGGCTGAAAGGAACCCATGTTTGATGTTGATTTGGGGTAGCATCGGATGTGCTCTAGCCACGAAATTTGGTGGAGAGGTTGGGGCACATGAGATCTCCAATATTCAAAAAGGGTTTGGGCAAATTCTAAATAGATCAGGAGATATTAAAATAATTAATATTTTTAATGGAGTCCCTAAGTCTAAACTTAGGGAAAATAAAATATTAATGTGTATTAATATGAATCTGTGTTAGAATGGTCCAAAAGACATGGATCAAGGCAGATCTAATCTTAGCAGTTGATCAGGGACATAATCTCGGCCGTTGAGATGTCAACAAGAAAAGTATAAGAGGAAGCTTGAGGGTCACTTGGAGAACACACCAAAGTGATCAATGATTCTATTCTCTAGAGCGGGGTTTGCTAAGAGAGATAGAATTAGTAATCGAGAGATGCAGCTGAGGGGCATTTGAGTACAGAGAGACAGAGAGGCAGAGATAGTGCTGGGAGAGTAGTGCAGTAGCCAAGGAGAATGACGCAGAGCCAGCCAGGGCTCACGCAAGGCCACGCAGAGGCAGCCGAGCGCTGCGTAGAGCCTTAGAGAGGCCAGCGTTGTTGACGCAGAGGGCCAGAGGGCTGACGTAGGGCCTCCCAGTGCTGATGCAGACCCATCCGGGGTCATGCAGGACCAATGCGAGGTAGAGAGGGGTTAACGCAGTCCAGAGAGAGGCTGACGCTGGGGTTTCTAGGGCAAGTTGGTGCTGAATAGCTGCTGGAAGGACTATCCGGGGTTTAAACTAGGAGATTTGTCAGAAACTGAGAGGTATTACTACCAAGGAAATTCTCTGTTGGGTAGGCCAGTTTCGACACCCAGATTGTACTCTGATATTGCTTAATAAGAAAACCTTCAGATAGCTGCACCGGTTTTCTCACATTGGGTTTTTCCGGGGACATTAGTCCAAAAATAATGGTCTCATATGGTGTGTTTGTTTCTGTTTCTTTTAGTTGCTGATCTGTAATATGTTGAGCATGCACTAGTGTTTATTGTTAGTATTTACATTGTAAATAACTTGTTAAGGAAAATAACAAGTAGGTAGGAATAAATCAGATAAAGTGCATGGAAGGTTTCTAACTAAGTAAACCTAGAAACTTCAACATGGTATCAGAGTGTGATTGCAGATAACAGGAGGACTAAAGGACATTAGCCGAGCAGAGCAATAGCAGCAGAAAAACAACTGTCCTGAGGTGACAGAGGCTGTTTCTAGCAGAGCAACAACAAGGAAGGGTGACGCAGTGCCTGCATCATCAAGGGTGAGTCGGGAAGAGTCAGCGTAGAGGCTAAGGAAGGCAAAAGAAGCCTCACGCAGAGCCACACAGTAGCTAGGAGGCCTGACGCAGTTGGTTGAGGAGGTTGGGTCGCTGGTGCCGAGATTGCGCAGAGCCTAGGAGCTCTCACCTTCAGGTTGCTGGGGTTTAGAAGGCTGCGGGAATATTGCAGAGTGGCGCTGGTGAGGTGCTTTAGTCAGAACAGTCCCTGATGGAGCAAGGCCAGAGGAGCTACTACCGAGGGTTTCTAGCCGAGAAAACCCGGATCAGTGGTGCGGTTGTACAAGATGATCAGAGTAGGGGGCATCTCGACAGCGGCAAAAGGATTTCCAGGAGGGAAATCAGGACTCAGAGGGAGTCCAAAAGAGAACTTCCAGACAGGAAGTAGAGACTCAGAGGGAGTCCAGAAGTGAACTTCCAGACGGGAAGTAGAGACTCAGAGGAGTCGAACAGAGAACTTCCAGGAGGGGGGTAGAGGAGCATCATGGTACTACACGGAGTAAGAGACCAGGATAGATTGGACGGAGCGTCAAACTTCGCAGTCTGGAAGGCCAGAATCTTATCCATACTTGACAGGAATCGTGTCAAGAACTTGGCCTTGAAGGTAATAGCTATCCTAGTCGACCCTAATGATAATGACAAGTACGAGGAGGCGATGGTGAGGGCCAAGAGCGTTATCCTTGACGGGGTCAAGGATCATGTAGTACCACACATAGCCGAGAAGGAAATGACATTTGAGATGTGGGAGGCTTTCAAGAAGCTGTACCAGCATACTTCTGTGCAGAGAAAAATGCTGCTTGAGAATCAGTTGAGGTTGTATCAGATGAAGAAGGGAGAACCGATTAACACCTTCCTCGGAGGACTGAATGAGATCCGAGATCAGTTGACTACTATAGAGATGATGCCGGATCGGGAGCTGATGGTGAGGACAGCCCTAAATGCTGTCTCAGAAGATTGGGAGGTATTTGTCTAGAGTATACTGGGCAGAGGGACTCTCCCACCTTGGGACGAGATGTGGGCAGCTCCTCGCCAGGAAGAGATCTGATGACAGTCGAAGATGGGTAGCAGCAGCAAGTGGATCAAAGTCAAGCAGGAGGAGGAAGATGTGGCCCTAGCATTTGTGTGCATGTAGGAGAAGCGGAAGAAGAAAGATCTCTCCAAGATCAAGTGCTTCAACTGTGGGGAGCTAGGTCATTATGCGACCCAGTGTCCAAGGAAGAAGAGCAAGGGAGTCTTCCCAGACTAAGGCAGCGCCAGCACGTGTAGAGAAGGAAGTTTTGACAGACGATGACTGTGCCATGAGTGCACATGCACCACTTGAGCGGAATTGGGGAGACATCAAATTGTAGTCAGGCGGACTACAAGCGATGAGGGGCAGGATCCTTGAGGTACCCAACCTCTTGGATTAGACCTTGCTATGGGAGCCCCGTAGAGGAGTAGCAGGACTTGCTGAGTCAGGTAGAGACGGATGTGGATGGAGCGACAGAGAGAACTATAGTGCATGAGTCCCGTGACAGCGCGAGGCTAGTAGGCTGCAGCAGTGCGAGAGGCACAGGAGTGTTGCACCAGTGCAGGATGGCACAGAGAGGTGTGCAACGGTGCGAGATGCAGGGAGTTGTTGCAACAGCGTAGAGGTCAAAGAGGGAGCACTTGTCAGCGGCAGATGGAGCTTCAGCATCAGTGGGTGTCTCTAGCCCAACAGGGAGGTCAGATTTGGAGATCAGTTACTTAATTCTCGGTAATTGAGTTGCAGTGCAGCAGTGGGTAGCACGATGCAACATGATGAGAGGAGGTGTAGTGCAGATGCAGTGCTGGGAGAAAGGACTAGCAGCAGCGCGGATGCAGAGGGAGCTGTCGTATAGATGCAGCAGTGGCAGTGGAAGAACCATGGGCAGCGGTACAGGATTCAGCAGTGCAAAGGATGTTGGGTAGGAAGGCCTAGTATCAGCACAGGTACCGATGCCGGATGATCAGAGTAATACTCAGTGAGGAGTATTGCTAGAGCACAACCCTTGCTATGAGGGAGTGTTGATTTGGGGTAGCGTCGGATGTGCTCTAGCCACAAAATTTGGTGGAGAGGCTGGGGCACATGAGATCTCCAATACCCAGAAAGGGTTTTGGTAGATTCTAAACAGATCAGGAGATATTAAAATAATTAATATTTTTAATGGAGTCCCTAAGTCTAAACTTAGGGAAAATAAAATATTAATGTGTATTAATATGAATTTGTGTTAGAATGGTTCAAAAGACATGGATTAAGCCAGATCTAATCTTAGTTGTTGATTAGGGACTTAATCTCGACCGTTGAGATGTCAACAGGAAAAGTATAAGAGGAGGCTTGAGGGTCATTTGGAGAACACACCAAAGTGATCAGTCATTTTATTCTCTAGAGAGGAGTTTGCTAAGAGAGATAGAATTAGTGATCGGGAGATGCAGCTGAGGGGCATTTGAGTATAGAGAGACAAAGAGGTAGAGATAGTGCCAGGAGAGCAGCGCAATAGCCAAGGAGAGTGACCTAGAGCCAGCCAAGGCTCATGCAGGGCCACGCAGAGGCAGCTGGGAGTTGTGCAGTGCCTTAGAGAGGCCAACGTTGTTGACGCAGAGGGCCAGAGGGCCGATGCAGGGCCTCCCAGGGCTGACGTAGACCCATCCGGGGTGATGCAGACCCATCCGGGGTGACGCAGGGCCAGCGTGAGGTAGAGAGGGGCTGACGCAGTCCAGAGAGAGGCTGACGCTGGGGTTTCTGGGGCAGATTGGTGCTGAGTAGCTGCCGGAAGGATTATCCGGGGTTTCAGCTAGGAGATTTGTCAGAAACTGAGAGGTATTACTGCCAAGGAAATTCTCTATTGGGTAGGCCAGTTTCGACACCCAGATTGTACTCTGATATTGCTTAATAAGAAAACCCTCAGATAGCTGCACCGGTTTTCCCACATTGGGTTTTTTCGGGGACATTAGTCCAAAAATAATGGTGTCATATGGTGTGTTTGTTTATGTTTCTTTTAGTTGCTGATCTGTAATATGTTGAGCATGCACTAGTGTTTATTTTCAGTATTTACATTGTAAATAACTTGTTAAGGAAAATAACAAATAGGTAGGAATAAATCAGATAAAGTGCATGGAGGGTTTCTAACTAAGTAAACTTAGAAACTTCGATATTTGAGCCTCCAAAAATGCCCAGAAAATTCCACCAAATTATTCTGGGACTCTCCACCAAAAACCCAGAAAAACCCAAAAAGGATTTGGTCTAGTTATGGTGCTCCAAAACCGCCCGCAAATTCTATGAGCTCCTCCATTTCTAGAAAATTACGACCTACAGGAAATTGGCCTTTGCAATCCCTGAAAATGGCTGAGAAATCTTCCATAATCCACCTTCTCACACCTCCAACTCAATTCAACCCCAAATTCCTCAAGCAAGTCTTCCCCACAATTATCTCCTCCAAGAATTGCGCAACCCGAAACAACTACTGTGCAGGCCTGTGCAAAGGAAATTTGACTTGGGCAAGGCACACTCCCAAAGGCTGCAACTCCCTAGAAATTCTCTACAAATTGGTCAAGGAATGGACTTGTAAAAGCTCACTGATCTCTCTACCGGAATACTCTCACACAAGACTTCGTGGCTCATTTTCTATGTCCAGGCTGAAGCAAGGGCAACTCGTACCACTTGAAACTGCTCCCCCAAGCCTCCAGGAAATTATGGCAATGCCTCCCTAGGGTGGCACTTCTGGTCCACCAAAGAAAGGGTGAGAATTCCTTCTAAAAACGTTGGTGCTAAACAACACCTTGTGACTCAGCGGAACAACTAGAGCAATAATGTTGTAATTGTCAAATTAGCAAAAGTCCCCAATAGCTGCCCTCATCCTCCTATTTATATTTGCTGCCTTCCCTACCCTTGTGGGTTCCTCTACCAAATATTTCGCCCTCCCTTAGCAAAATCGATTTTCCTTCAAGTGGTGCATATTTCTTGAGGGGTGCCCCCCCACATTCCCCCAACTCCTCGATTTTCCCCTTTTTTCTAAAGTTGGTCCTTCTCTTTACCCAAAGTCAAATCTTCCTTTGATTTATCCATTCTCCTATGTTGTGGGCGAAAATATCTCCTAATCACCAAAATTGCAAAAGTGGAAATTCTTCTTAACAAAATTAATTAATTTGGGGCCATTACAAAGGAGCACCAAAATAATGAATCCTTGACACTTGATATGCAAATTAGAGACAAAAGGAAACAAAACCAATGGAGCAATAGGATTATTCAATTGAGACCAAAATATTACTCAAAGAAGATGATATCACAAGATTATCTTTAGATCACAATGTTGTTAGACCATGAAACAAGATAATGCTCTTGTTCAATTAACAATCAATTCCTTATGTCACTTATCAATTAGAAGCAATAGGTTACAAAAGTATTTATAATCACTTTATAAGAGCATTAACAAATAAGTGACATCAATATCATTAGCTTTCACAGTTAACCATTTTAGAATCTTAACAATTTCACAATAAGCCAATACAATGCCAATGCTAAGTTAATTAGAGCACAATCTTCTTTGAGATGAGATTACTAACAATGGTTTTTAGAAGTGAAATGCATTATGAAAAGGCCCAAAATGCAAAAGGGTGAAATAATGCAAGATAAACAAATGATATTTATGTTTATCAATCAGCCCAACACAAGGCACCAAAAACTATAAGAGCAGTCCACTTATCATTTGCAAATGAAGAGAAAATGCAAGATAGGAATAACTTAAGCCATGAAAATGAATTCTTAATGAATTTTTAGCACTTATTAAGGTATTTTCTTACTGCTGTAGCATGTATATCAGACTCTGAAAATTACATATCAGATCTCCAAAACACTAGCAATTAGTAACCCAAGAGCACAAAAATTGATTTATCAATTGAGATTAAATGTGCAATAATTATGAGCTTATATGAATATGTTTTTAGAGCTGTTTAGAGTGTTACTTAAGAAGTTATGCCACTGACAACAACATACTTTAGATTTAATTTATGAAACAATGAGGAAGAGACAAGGTTAGAGAGCAAACCCTTAGGCCTAGAGGCCTAGTTTGATGACTAGTTGACCTTCCAATGGACTAGAACTTCTTCAAACTCCAGCAACACAAGTGTTAGCCTTGACAAATAATGGATCAGTCATTTTGTAACTGAAACTAGGGCTTCTATTTCTGAATGAGCCCTCAAACCCTTGATGGCAAGTCTGCAAAACCAAGTGTTAGCTCAAAAATTCAATGATTCAATGGCAAAATAATTATGGAAACCAATTCAAACCCTTGCCAAACTTGCCATAACCCTGCAACCATAAATATTAGTGCCAAATTCAAATGCCAAACTCAGAAAATATGCCAAAAATGCCCAACGCTAGAGAGAAAATGCCCAATAAGAGCGGCGAATAAGGGAAAGGCCTCTCTAGGGGTTGCGACTAGGAGGGATAGGCCTCCTTAGGCCTGCGACTGCCCAAATTGAGGCACAAAGGCCCGCGACCTGCCTCAAAAAGGCCCTAAGCCCTGCGGCTAGGCCATAAAGGGTTGCCACTAGGGTTGCAAGGCCCCAAAAGGACTGCGACCTGCCCAATTAGGCCAAAAGGGCCTGCGGCTAGGCCTTAGAGGCTGTTGCTAGGGTAGAAGGGGCTCAAAAGGGCTGCGGCTAGCCTCCAAGAGGCTAAAAACCAGTGATGCGAAAATCGCGATTTAATCAGATTTTCGTGATTTTTATTTTTTCCCGATATAATCGCTTGATTATTAAACCAATTTTTTTTCGCGATTTTTTCTGAAAAATCGCGATTCGAATAGTAAAAATCGTTGGGCCAACAGACAATAGGTGAATATTAGCAAAAAACGATTTTTTTTTTTAATTCATTTCGACAGACAAGGGCAGCGGTGGATTGGGAGTGACCTAGGAGAAAAAACTTGTTGATTGGGAGCTGATTGGAGGAGAAAAATGAGTCAAAAACCCTGGTGGATTGAGAGCTGAGGAGGAGAGGATCAATTTTCTCCAGCAAACCGGTATGGGCACCAAATTTATGTGTTTTGTTTTGTTTTTTTTTTTATGTTTTTGGTTGGGTTTGGATAACCCATTGTTTATCAAATATTTTTGAATTGATTTGATAGGGTTTTTGTTTGTTAAATTGTCAAAAATTCCATGTGTTTTTTCATGTTACTCATATATGTAATTTTTTTTAATTTTTGTAACTTGCAATCATTATTTTGCCATAGGTTCATGTTAAATTTGGACAACTAGGTCCAAACTCCATGTTCTGATGCTCAGATTAAGAGGCTAATATTTTTGTTGGATTCCTCTTTCTGAGAGGTGTAAAATCCATATAAAAATAGTCTTAATCCGATGAGCAGAACTTATATTTTGAATTTATTATTCTTAATAAATTATATGTGCAAAGGTCAGCCAGTTTTGTAATGTAGGCTCACATGCCCAACAGATGTGTCACACACCCTCATTGATGGATATATATATACAGGAAAAGTTGGAGAGAATTTGATCACAAAAAAAACAACTCACATCTTCCTCTCTCATCCTAAAAAGTACGAGCTACCTGGAGGACGAATTTCAGCCACACGTGGGAAGGACGAAGAGGATTTTTCTGCTGCTAGGGTTTCTGCTGCTAGGGTTTCGCAGAAGTTTGACCAGCGTTGACTTTGGTCAACGCTTGGTCCAAACAAGCTGAAAACTTGTGGGAGGTTCGATTTTTGAAGGCCATACTACCTGGCACAAAAATCGAGGTCAAAGGGTTGACCATTTTGCTGCTGCGTTGACTTTTAGCTTGCTGCCCCTGTGTTGACTTTTCAGGACAGCGTTGACTTTTGTAGAACTGACTTGGGTTGACTCATCTACTGGTTGGAGGGTTGTTGTGACACATGTTGGGCTGGCTGACCAAAGGAGACTTTGCTGGTTGAAGCATCCTGTTGACCGCCGAAACAAACACATACATTTTTCTTGTTTCTGATTTGTCTTCTGTAAGATCTGCTTATATGTTCTATCTGCATTTTGCTTATCTACTTGTATGATTGCTGTGAGAAAAGTGAAATTGCTCTTAGCATAGAACATCTACAAAACTTTACATGGTATCGGAGCCAGGTTAAGACAAACTCTATCTATAGCAATCATCATCGAAGGAAATGGATTCCTCTAAGCTTGAATTCAGGGAGAATGACAAGCTGTCTGGAAGTGATGACTTCCATGCCTGGAAGATGTTATTAGATCTCAAATTAGAAGATCATGATCTCCTAGATCATGTGACAGGGAAGATTCAAGAACCTCCATCAAATGCCTCTGCTGCTGTTAAACACAAGTATAAGAAGGGAGAAATCAGAGCAAAACTGCTGATCAGGGAATCCATAAATAAGAGTCTGGTTGCCTACATATCTGAACTAGGCACATCCAAGGAGATGTATGACAAACTGATACTTATGTTCCGAGTAAACAATGTGAACCAAGTGCTATTCCTCAAGAACAAGTTGAAGAATATGAAGAAGGGCCGAGACGAGTCTATTCAAACTTTCTTTATGAAGTTGACCGAAACCAGGAACAATCTGCTAGCTATTGGGGAGACAATAGCTGATTGTGAGATGGTTCTCACCGCACTTGGAGGACTTCCATATGAATGGCAAGTATTCACAACTACCATTCTCAACAATAATACCATCCCTAACTTTGATGAGCTTCTGTCTAGATGTATGCAAGAAGAAACAAGGATGAAGGAATTTGATAATGAAAGAAATGCTGCCTATGTTGTTCATTCCCGAAAGAAGAACTCTGGTGGTTCCAAGGACAAAGGAAGGACTAAGACTCAAAAGAAGAAGGGTAAATGTTTCACCTGCCATAGGACTGGACACTATGCTAGAGAATGCCCCTTCCAGAAGAATTCTCCCGATAGTGACGACAACAACAACAACCGAAGGAATGGGAATCAAAGAAATGACAAATCCAAAGGAAAGAGGAAGGCTCACTTTGAAGGAAACCATCCACCTTCTAAAAGGACCAGAAATACCAGGTATGAGGAGTCTAATGTTGTTGATAAAAGAAATGAGTATATTCTAATATCTGCTCTCTCAGCTGCATCTCCGCCCGACACTATGGATGTCTGGCTAATCGATAGTGGTGCCTCAAGACACATCACCGGATTCAAGGAAGCACTTTTTGACATGGTTGAAAGGGATACTAATCTAGAAATTACCCTTGGGGATAATGCCACTTATCCTGTGAAAGGGACTGGGACTGTGACCCTCCACTTGTCTCAAGGACAAGTCCTCCATCTACAAGATGTACTCTATGTACCCAAATTGAAGAAGAACCTTGTGTCTGTATCTGCCATGGAAGACAAAGGATTCAATGTAACTTTCTCTGATGGAAAGGTACTCATGTGGAAGAAGAGCTTCAAGGAAGCTATCTCAATTGGTTTTAGAGTTGGTACACTCTACCAGGTTGGAGGGAGTCCGTTGGGAGCTATGACTTGTGATACTATCCGTCAAACCGAACTATGGCACCGAAGATTTGGACACCTTCATTACAAGGCTCTTCCCGAAGCAAGGAAGGTGGTGACAGGGATGCCTGATTTTGGAAATAATCATAAAGGTGTATGTAAGGGCTGTGCTGAAGGAAAACATACAAGGGGACCTTTCCCCTCAAGTGTCACAAAGACATCTGAGATATTGCAACTGGTCCATTCTGATCTTTCCGATATGTTGCCTGTAACATCCCTGGGGGGATGTTCTTACTATATGACATTTACTGATGACTTCTCTCGCAAAACCTGGATATACTTCTTGAAGAAGAAGGATGAGGCTTTCATGTGGTTCCGTACCTTCAAAGCCTTGGTGGAAAATATGACCGGAAAAAAGATCAAGATTTTGAGGATTGACAATGGCACTGAATATGAGTCAAATGAGTTCAAAGACTTTTGCAGAGAAGCTGGCATTAAGAGGGAGACTACCACTGCATATACTCCTGAGCAGAATGGTGTTGCTGAACGCAAGAATAGGACTATTGTGGAAGCTGCCCGTGCCATGCTATGTGACCAGGGTCTTCCAAAGTTTCTGTGGGGAGAAGCTGCAAATACTGCTGTGTACATTCAAAACCGATGCCCTCATTCCGCTTTGGACTCCAAAACTCCCGAAGAGGTTTTCTCTGGTAAGAAACCTGATGTCTCACATTTTAGAATTTTTGGATGTCCTGTCTATTTTCATGTGCCGAAAGAAAAGAGAAGTAAGCTGGACGCTACTGGGAAGAAAGGAATGTTTGTGGGCTACAGTGAGACTTCTAAGGCATATAGAGTCTATGTACCTGGTCAAAGGGAAGTAGAGATAAGCCATGATGTCACTTTTGACGAAGATGCTTCCCTGAAGAAAGTAGTAGATCTTCCTAGATCTGAGGAAAACCATGAAGAAAGACCTGGAAATCTGGAAGAACCCCAGGATGAGACTATGCCTGATGTTGAAGAGCCAATGGACCCTATTGATCCTTCCCCTTCTCTAGGAAAGAGGCCATCATGGCTCAGGGACACCCTCGAAGATGCTGAGGGTCATGCTGCCCCAAGGGGAACATTCCGAGAAAGCAAGAAGCCGTGTAGATACCAAGGGTATCTAGCTGCCATGAGTACTATTATACAATCTGAACCTGGATCTTTTGAAGAAGCCATCAAGCATCAAGTCTGGAAGGATGCTATGCATGAAGAATATGAGGCTATTATGAAGAATGATGTCTGGGATGTGGTCCCGAGACCGAAGGACAAATCTGTTGTCACCGCTAAATGGCTCTACAAGATTAAACATGGATCTGATGGGAGTGCTGAAAAGTTTAAGGCAAGATTTGTTGCCCGTGGCTTCTCTCAAAAGGAAGGAATTGACTATGACGATATATTTGCACCTGTGGCTCGATATACCACCATCCGATCCATCATAGCCCTTGCTGCTACGCAAGGATGGAGTCTTCATCAGATGGATGTCAAGACTGCTTTTCTGCATGGTGCAATAAAGGAAGAGGTGTATGTAGAACAACGTCTGGGATTTGAAGTTCAAGATCGAGACACTTATGTCTGCAGGTTGAAGAAAGCCCTCTATGGGTTAAAGCAAGCACCCAGAGCTTGGTATGAGAGGATGGATAGTTACTTGATGAAGCTGGGCTTCACTCGAAGCAATGCTGATCCAAACCTTTACTTTAAGGTTGAGGAAGGAAAGCCTCTCATTCTAGTGCTGTATGTGGACGACCTCTTCCTGATAGGTGATGACCCTCTCATTCATCAATGTAAGAGGGAGCTTGCTGCTGAGTTCGAGATGAAAGACCTAGGACTGATGCACTATTTCCTAGGCCTGGAGGTCTGGCAGAGACCTGGAGAGATTTTCCTTTCTCAAGGAAAGTATATTGTGAAGCTTCTGGAAAGATTTGGGATGGTGGACTGTAAGTCCGTGTCGACACCAATGGAACTCAACTTTAAGAAGTTGAGTGGCAGCGCTGCAGGGCCTATCTTGGCCAATCCTACTGAGTATCGTCAACTCATAGGAGCTTTGATGTTCTTAGTGAACACCCGTCCGGACATATGTTTTGCAGTGAATACTTTGAGTCAACAGATGGTTGAGCCTCATCATTTTCACTGGGTTGGTGCCAAGAATCTTTTGAGATTTCTTCGGGGCACGATAAACCATGGGCTGAGATACACTGCCGGGAGTGTGATACTCCGGGGATATACTGATGCCGATTGGGCTGGCAGTGTGGTGGATCGTAAGAGCACATCTGGATGCTGTTTCAATCTTGGTTCTGCTTCGATCTCATGGATGAGCAGGAAGCAGAAGTCGGTGGCTTTGAGCACCGCGGAGGCCGAATACATTGCTGCTAGTATGGCCTGTTGTGAAGCAGTTTGGTTGAGGAAGCTCTTTAGTGAGCTGTTCCAACATGTGCTAGATACCACTGTAATACTCTGTGATAATCAGAGTGGGATTCGTATGACTGAGAATCTTGTGTTCCACGACCGATCCAAGCATATTGATATCAGGTACCACTTTATCCGGGATATGGTACAGCGAGGCGCCGTAAGGCTCGATCATATAGGAACTGATGAGCAGGTCGCGGATATTCTCACTAAGCCCCTGGGGAAGGTCAAGTTCCTAACCTTCCGTGAGAGTCTTGGTGTCGTGGAAAGACCCTATGATGTGGGTCCTGTTGGACAATGAGCTCTGGGAGCTCTGGGGGGCTTTGGGGATAGCTTCTCGGAGCTATAAGCACTCATAATGCTTCTGCCCCACCCTTGTGATTATTGAGTTGGTTCACCACTCATTTAATCTGTGCCCCGTATGCATCCTACCCATTGAGTTCAGGGCTCATGGGAAGTACCTCTCATTTGGCCAATGAGGTGTGGAAAAGCTAGAGACTATTAGCAAAGACTGATGGACGCATCAGAGATTGCCGTACTCTCTATCTAGGATGGCATGGTCGAACCACTTGATCTGGGATCAAGATTTGTGAGGTCTGGGACCTCTGGACTGATTATGTCAGTCGGGGAATGATGTCTTTGTGAATGACCCACTTCTGTTCTGAAATAAAGAAGCCAGCAAAGCAAGTTTCGGCGGGATGACTCACGATGTTAATTGCACTAATAGATGGAGTTCTCCCTAGTTGAGAGGGAGTGTTAAATTTGGACAACTAGGTCCAAACTCCATGTTCTGATGCTCAGATTAAGAGGCTAATATTTTTGTTGGATTCCTCTTTCTGAGAGGTGTAAAATCCATATAAAAATAGTCTTAATCCGATGAGCAGAACTTATATTTTGAATTTATTATTCTTAATAAATTATATGTGCAAAGGTCAGCCAGTTTTGTAATGTAGGCTCACATGCCCAACAGATGTGTCACACACCCTCATTGATGGATATATATATACAGGAAAAGTTGGAGAGAATTTGATCACAAAAAAAACAACTCACATCTTCCTCTCTCATCCTAAAAAGTACGAGCTACCTGGAGGACGAATTTCAGCCACACGTGGGAAGGACGAAGAGGATTTTTCTGTTGCTAGGGTTTCTGCTGCTAGGGTTTCGCAGAAGTTTGACCAGCGTTGACTTTGGTCAACGCTTGGTCCAAACAAGCTGAAAACTTGTGGGAGGTTCGATTTTTGAAGGCCATACTACCTGGCACAAAAATCGAGGTCAAAGGGTTGATCGTTTTGCTACTGCGTTGACTTTTAGCTTGCTGCCCCTGCGTTGACTTTTCAGGACAGCGTTGACTTTTGTAGAACTGACTTGGGTTGACTCATCTACTGGTTGGAGGGTTGTTGTGACACATGCTGGGCTGGCTGACCAAAGGAGACTTTGCTGGTTGAAGCATCCTGTTGACCGCCGAAACAAACACATACATTTTTCTTGTTTCTGATTTGTCTTCTGTAAGATCTGCTTATATGTTCTATCTGCATTTTGCTTATCTACTTGTATGATTGCTGTGAGAAAAGTGAAATTGCTCTTAGCATAGAACATCTACAAAACTTTACAGTTCACCATTCAACTTCAAAGTTCAAAGTTCAAGCTTCATCTTACAAATTTAAAACTCAAGGGTCGAGAGTTCAACCAAGTTACAAACATGCCAAGGAAATTGGACCCTCTGTGGGACTTTGGTGAACCTGATGGAGGGTTTGATAGAATGAACTTGAGTTGCAAGTTGTGTGGGCATCATATGTCAGGGCGGGTTTATAGATTGAAGTATCACCTTGCACAAATCCCTGGATTTGATGTAGGGCCTTACACAAATACAAATCCGGAAATCATCTGAAGAGCCATGAGATCATTTGAAGAATTAGAGCACGACAGAGAGGCCAAAGCAGAAATGAAGAGGCAACTAGCAAAGAGGGTGTTAGGCTCAGGTGAAGGAAGTGGCACTGGTTCTACTTCAGCATCAATATCTACAACCAACCCGGTAGCTTCCTCATCATTTTTTGTTCCTAGAACTACACCTGGTTCACAACCATCTATCACTTCAATGCTTAAAAAAACTGAGAAAGAACAAGCTGACAAGTTGTTGGCCAAGTTTCTCCTTTGGAGTGATATTCCTTTCAGCATTGCAAGGAATAATCCATTTTTCTAACCTACTGTTGATGTTATTGCAACTGTTGGCCCAGGGTACAAAATCTTTTCTTATGATGACTTTAGAGGGCGGATTCTTCAAAATGAAAAGGTTGACTTCACCAAAAGATCGGAGGAGTTAAGGGCATCATTGGCACAAATAGGATGCACTGTGATGTCAGATGGTTGGACCGACGAAAAGGGGCAAACCCTTATAAACTTCTTGGTCATTTGTCCCAAGGGGACAATGTTTATGAAATCTATTGATGCATCTTCACATATCAAAGATGCAAAAACTTTATGTGATTTGCTGGATGTGTTTATTTTGGAGGTGGGTGCAGGACATGTTGTCCAAGTCATAACGGACAATGCTGCAAATTATGTTGCTGTTGGTAGGATGCTTATGGAGAGGCATCCTACTTTATTTTGGACACCTTGTGCTGCACATTGTATTGATTTGATGTCAGAGGACATAGGAAAAATTTCCTTTGTCAAAGATATTGTTGAGTCATCAAAAAGCATTACAAAATTTATATATAATCATACATCTGTGCTTAGCTTGATGAGAAAATTCATCAACAATAAAGAGTTGGTGCGCCTCACCATTACATGGTTTGCCACCAGTTTCATATCTCTTCAATCTCTCTTGAATTCTATGTGGGATGTGAAGAGAATGTTTCTTTCAGAGGAGTGGCGTGCTTTGACAATGCGCCGCAAACCAGAGGGAGAGGCCATATGCAGATTAGTTTCATACCAGAAAAACCTCTGGGTGGGAGTGCAAGAGGTGTGCACTGTTACTGAACCTTTGGTAAAGGTTCTTCGATTAGTTGATGGTGAGAAGCCGGCAATGGGATATTTGTATGAGGCCATGGACAGGGCCAAAGAATCCATTTGAGCCTACTATGATGATAAGGGAGATGAGGGGTTTCAGAAACAACTCCTCCTATGGGAAGTGATTGATGAATGATGAAACAACACACTCCATTGTCTCATTCATGCTGCAGGGATCTACCTGAACCCCGCATTTTCTTACCCATGTGGGTTTGTATTTGATGCTGAGATCATGGATGGATTCTTAACCTGCGTTCAAAGGATGGTGCGATCTCCAGCAGAACGTACAGAAATCTCCAAAGAAATGGAGACATAAAGGATGGCAGGTGGTACATTTGGCTTTGAGATAGCTGTCACTGATAGGACGACTAAAATGCCAGGTAGTTTTTAGTTTGTTTCAAATTTCATTGTCTCTTTAAGTTCATAACTTCATAGTTTGCTTCAACTTTCAAATTTCATTTTTTGTCTTATGTTTATTTAAAATTTTATTTGTAATTTTGTTGTAGATGCATGGTGGAGAATGTATGGTGCCAAGGTACCCCATCTGCAAAAGCTTGACGTTCGAACCCTCAGCCAAACATGTAGCTCCTCAAGATTTGAGCGCAACTGGAGTGTATTTAAAAAAATACACAACAAGAAGCGCAACAGGTTAAACTTAAAACTTAAAATATTGCAAGTTTCCAAATAATTTTTTGAATTCATTAAACAATATTTTTTTTATAATTATTATTTCATGATCTTTGTACAGGTTGGAGTCCCAGCGACTTAATGACATGGTCTATGTCTACTACAATCTTCGATTGTGGGTGAGGCAACTAGAGAGGACACCTGATATGAAGGCCATCTCATTGGATGGAATTGACACCACTGCTGCATGGAGGGTTGAGGCCGTGAGGCCTCTCATGGAGTCTGCCGATGATTGGTTAGAGCAGGAGGTAGTGGAAGGCGTAGAGGGGGAGGGGGAGGAGGAGGAGGAGGAGGAGCAACAGGAGGAGGGGGTGACACCACCTATCCGGGCTACCCCTGCCACCAGTAGAGGACGTGGTATACCTCATATATCTCCTAGTTCTTTAGCTTCTAGAGCATAGCAGAGTCTACTGCCAACTCCACTGGCATCTACATCTAGAGGGAAAGGGAAAGCTATTGCATTTTCTCGCAAGAGGGGCAAAGGAAATCAGTAGTATTAGTCTATTAGACTTTAGTTATTTTGTTCATTTCATTGTATATGACATTATGACTCATGATATGAGATACATTATTATATTTTTTGTTGATATTTTGAAGCTGAGTTGGGACTTAGGAGTCAGGAGTCAGGACTTACTATTCAGGACATGATTCACTGTTATGTGTGATGTAGCACTAGAAATGATATTACACATCTTATATATTAGTTCTTTTATCATATTTATGTGTCAATGTATTTATTTTATGTTGTAGATGCTTTAGATATTAAAAAAATTGAAAAAATTGAATATTTTTGTATGTTACGATTTTTTCCCGATTATTTCCTGAATTTTATGATTTTTTCCCGATTTTGTCCCTTGCCGATAATATCCTGATAACGATAACTGCAACATTGCTAAAAACCTCACGACATCCAAAAAATTGACTTTAGTTCCTTGCAAACACAAATTTTACTTTGGAAAAATCACTGCAAAAGACCAAAAGGGCTAGCGACTTCCTTCTTCAGCTGGACGTTGAGTTGTTGGGAGTTGGAAAGGCCAAATCTTACCCTCTATGGCCTAGATTAACCTTCTTTTCTTGAAAGCATAGGCCATAAATTAATTGCTGCTTCAAACCCTTGAGCTATAACCTGCACAAATGAAAAAATGGAGAGCCCAAATACCCAATATATACACAAATTTAAAACCCCAAGTCCCAATTGCTATACAAAATTTAAAATGTGTTAGAATTAAAATACAAGGGTTAGAAAATTTATTTACAATATTTACAAAATAAAATTTTCTCTTATTAGCATAGATTAACATTTTTTGAGTTATTTTAAAATAAATGATATATGTAAATGGATCACCAGCTAAAACCCTTCTGCAAAGTACCCTGCAAAATGAAAGCTTAGAATCCAAACACGATCGATTCTTCCCCACAGTCTGTGAACTTGGAGACCAAGGGCTAGCGTACTTGTAGATCTCTATTCAAACTTAAAAGATGAATTGTTAGATCTTAAGAGATTTAGAATTGTAGATCTAAGCCCAACATGTAAGGTAAAATATCTATAACAATAGATGTTTTGCCATGCAGCAAATGAAATAACAACTATAAAGCGCATATAATATGGAGCATGAAAATCCACTAGCACATACCACAAACCAACAAATAGTAGAACACCATGAATTAAAACCCCTAGGTCTTTCTATTATGAGAAATACAATTCCAACATAGCAAGGCTTAGTACATGCGTTACATATTACATCATCCAAAGATGAGATGAGGAGCTTGATAGCTTCCTTATATAGAAAATGAGAGAAGAAAACCCCTCCAAGTGGAAATAATGACTAGTTGGCTTGATCTTGTCAAAATAATTTCGTTCGTTGATCTTCCTTTAAAAATAATTTGATCTCCATCGTTGATTTTTTGTTTTTGAGAAAAAAATCGAATTTCCCTTGAGACCCTTTTTCATTAATCCAAAAAGTAATATTTTGGACTTATATCTTCAAAAAATTCACTGTGACTTAACCACTAAGGTCTAAGGGGTCAAATTTTCTTAAAAAATCCATTTTTCCCTTGGCGGAGGATCTTCAAAATTTATTCTTTTTTGACCCACAATTTTTTTGATTATTTTCCACTTTAATTCCTCCCAAATTATTTTTTGACTAAAAATTAATTAATTTTATGGCCTAGGATTTTTATTTAATTTTGTCACATAAATTAATTAAATGACTAGAGGGGATTAATTATTATTTCCACCCTCAAATATTTTAACCATGGTGTCTAACTATGAGTAACCATGCGCTAAAATATTTTTACTTCAAGATATTACAAATTAATTCAACCCTTAGAAGGGGAAATACACATTTAAACATAAACCTTGCAGACACTACCCAATTCTGCGACACACTATGATCTAGTATGAAACCAAGTGTGTCTATAATTTAGCCATGGGGTCTAACCATGAGTAACCATGTACTAAAATATTCTTAAACACACTTTTACATAAGACTATATAAACACTAGGACTCACCTAAGACCTCGTCAACAAACTCCACGCTAGCTTTGGGGTTATAACTGGGAGAAAAACTCTGCTGATTATCTGTCTTTACAAACACACATAATTCAGGGAGGTTGAAAAAATCCCTAGGATGAATCCCTTTGACAAAAGTCATAGGATTACCTAGGTGTTGTTATGTGGCTTAATAATCATACTAGAATCATCTACAATATATTTGCAGAATTTGGGTTTAAAATGATGATACTGGAAGCTGGATGATGATATTGGTCCTTGAAAAAAATTGTCCAATGCTTTGTACTCTACTTCATGGACTATTGACAAAGTGGTCAACAAGACGTACAGCTGTTGAGTCATCTTTTGCCATGAAATAGGTTTGTCATACTCATCATCCAATTGCCTTTGGATGGGGCTGACTTCTCATGAATTGTAGCGTGGGTTTGAAACATAGCTGGTATTGGTAACGAATTTATGATATACCATTCAGGTAACCCAACATCATGGTCACACATATTCATACCATGGAATCCCATCAAGGTTCACCCATTAAAGCCAATGGACTATATTGAACACTGGTATTATTTCCAACATCTTTTAGGTTCAAGGAAATATGATTTTTTGTTTGTAAGAGGTTAAAATGAAGACTTTATTTAAAGAGCGACTCCCTCACTTATTTGTTAATGGTTGGTAATGGGAGACTTCTCTACCTTGGAGTTTAATGAGAGATTTGAAAGACTTGAAATCTAAAGTAATCCATTGATGACAAAATATAATATATTAAATAATTGTATGAATGAATGATATGACAAAATACAATGAGGGCCCAATATATATACCTAGGTGGAATGCCCTTTCATGAATGGTCATATCCTTTGAGACATGTTCTTTCATAATTAATTATACTTTTTAAGTATTATAATTATTATTATTTATACATATTTAAGTTCATAATAGCTACTTTGCTCTACTATGGAACAAAATGCACTTGGTTAGAATGGAACCCCTTTTCCTCCTAGTTGCTTGGTTATAACACAACCAAATAGCGGACTATGGGTTAAATTTGACCCATTCAACTCTCAACATGCGTGACTATTAGACCCTTCTAAAGTCTTCTTCATAGTCTGTGTCACCCACCAAAATGGGTAACTCCATAGGAGAAAATTTTCTCCTGCATTTGATAGCCACCCAACAAGTAGCCTCTGATATTCATTTTTCAATGATGATATGCCATGTTCCTTTTCCATCTCTGCATTAGCCTCGTACCTCTCACCATCTGACATTTACACTTAGATGAAGGTGGGCTCCTGTTTAGAAAGTACTTTGATCATTTTGCAATCAGGTGCTTACATTGGTTTGTTTTGGGCATTTAGTATGGATGAAGGGGTCGATCTTGACTGCAAATCTGTTCTCTCACCTTACTAGGGGTTTTAATCTTTAGCCTTAGTCTAATGGGGCCTCCCTTAAAGCCTTAGGGTTATAGGAGGGGCGCTACCTGGAAAACTTGGATTGAAATTTGAGATAACAATTTCTTTCTCCCCTACACCATACTTGACACTTTCCATGCCATGTTATAGGCCCATTATCCCACCTCCATTCTTCAGGTCTAACTTGTCATTGGTTCATTAGGGTTTGACACCCTGTTGTCCACATTATTTCCCCAAACTATTGTAGTTGGTCTCGTATTTCTGACACCTTCATAAAGTATGAGGCTATTCCTTCTTCCTTTGATATCTTCATCTTGCATACTTCTGTTCTTAAAGATATGACTTCTCCAGCAGTGCTTATGAAAAACAATTCTACTAACTTCTCGTAGATTTCTTTTGATGTCTTCAAATTTGCAACATAAGGTATGAGGGGATCCTTGATGGATTCTGTAAGGATCCTTTGAGCCCTTATTTCTCCTTTCATATACTTGGCTAGAGCTTGAGCTTCTTCCTTTGGAGGTTTAGTTATTGAACCCTTAACATGTCCAACAACTTCATTTTTTTATGGGGATCAAATATGTCCTCTTCTTCAATGCAAGAAAGTTTGATGACCCAACCAATTTGTTGCTTTCCTTGCAAAATGAAGTCACTTTGATAGATTCAGATATAAATATAAAGATGCTTACTTGTCAAGTGAAGATACTCCTAGATGATGAAATCTTCAACTTGATGCCTTTCTTGATGATGTTGATAATAAAAGATGTCAACTTGACGAAGATGTCTTCCTTCAAGTATGCTTTGATAGTGATCCTTGACTCATGAAGAGGGAGATCAACTTGATTCCTTGATGATGATGACAGTGCTTCTTCTTGCTTCCCTGAGATGTAGAGGCTTCAAGATGCTTCAATGTGTAGTCCTTCTTTGAAAGGAGGAAGGGTCCTTGAGATCTTCTTTGTGATGATGATTGAGAAAAGTATGAGCTTCTCAAGAATGATTCAAATGTAGAACCCTTCTTATTGTTGTTGCTTCTAGATGGTGTGATCCTTGAGTAGTCCTTCATGATACTCCTTAGATTGTCTGACCCTTATGTATCCCTTCTTGATGATTTGATGTTCTCTTTGATGTCTAGACCTTTTCTAGATACTCCTTCAAGCTGCCTTTTCTTGTCTTATCACCTTAGCTCTGATACCATGTTGAGAAATCTAGGGCATCTAGATTAAGTGATTTCTCATTTCTTTGATAACTATTTGTGATGTATTTTTACTTAAGTTAATTAGCTTCTTCTTTCTATTGATTATATCTAAGTTGCAGGAAACGTGGGCAGGGGTCCGTTTCCCCAGGGGAAACGAAACGAAACTCGTTTCCCCGTACCGTACGGCCTGGAAACGCGTTTCCGGCCGTACGGCCACGTTTCCCGAAACGGAAACTTGGCCGTACGGCCGGAAACGCGTTCCAGGCCATACGTGCCACGTTTCCCCCAAAAAAACACTTGTTTTTTAATTTTATTTTTTTTTTTATTTGTTTTTAATTTTTTTTAGGGTTTCCAGGTAGTAAATGTGATGTAAATTTAATCTTAATGTTTAAATGTTTATGTAAGTAAATGTATCATTCATGCTTTATGATTGCACATATATATAATAATAATTTTTAAATATTTTTAATATATATATATATATATATAATTATATATATTCGCGTTTCCCCGTTTCCAAAATTTGGGGAGGTCGCGTTTCGTTTCGCTTCCCCGTTTCGTTTCGCTTCCGCGTTTCCCGTTTCGTGCAACTTAGGATTATATTTAGTGTTCTTTTCATCAAATAACTACCAAATCATAATAAGACAAGAGGACACAAGATATAGGTGATCAGCCAGGGCCAAAACCTCTCCACTTAAGAGGAAAACCCACAAGAATTCTTCTCTTCGTATAGAACTTCAATTGACGAATTCCAAGACCTACGACCCTTGACCAATACCCCTCTAAGACCAAGTCAAAACCACTCTTTGATGTGCTTTCCTTCCTTCAAGTCAACACTAGTCAAACATGCTTCACAAGCTCAAATTTCGGTCCTTCTTCAAAATTTTCGGCTTACTGTAGCAAGATTGCAATTTCAACATTTTCTACAGTAACCCTAGTTCACATGTGTGACTGGAAGATGGACAAATTTATCTCCTTTCTCCTTCGCTTGACTTGACTTCTCTTTCTTGTTATTTCGGCTTGCAAAGGAGACCTTTCTTGACCCAAAACTTGGCCCTTGATGATGACTGCAATTCAATACTTGCTACTATAGAAGGATGCCCTAACATTTTGCACGTGGGGAGGAATATAGCCCAAAAACGGACCCAAAAATTCTTCTCTTCCTTCCTTTATCTCTCCTTTCCTTCGCTAGGTATTAGGCTTCTTTTCCTGCTTGATTGAACTTCTTGATGCTTGAATGAATGCCTCCTTGAATGAGGCTGAGTCCTCCTTTATATAGGCTTCCTAGGGTCCCTTAATAGGATGACATGTCCTTCTAGATAGGCCGACTTGCTCTTTTAAAGTCCGACTTGTTGCTTGCACCATGGCAAGTTCTGGAGGGTCTTTTGCCTCTACTTTGACTCAGATAATTTTTTCTTTACAATATGTAACATGCCCCAAATGGGTCTTCAATACATGACAATGACTAATTGACTTGTAGATTAAATGACAAGCCCTAGAAGCACTCAATGGGTGCTTGACCTAAAAATAGATTTCCGTTGAGCATGAAACCGATGCCTCAAGAATAACAATAAATTTATTTTTCTCTTTTGCATCAAATACATAGAATCATGATTACATATGTCATTATGAAGATCAAACCTAGTTACATATTTCAACAACTCAAACTTTCTCTTGGTTGGTCTCCAAATGAGACGTCACAAATTCTTATTTATACATGTCAAAGGGGTGTGACAAGCCAAGGGACATGTCCCCTCACTTGGTTGGCCGACTTGTGTTAGTAATATAAAAAATTACATAATACATCTAGGGCTGACTTGAAGATGCTTTAGTCAGGCAGGAATACCTCCCGATGCTACACTAAAATCAACAGTTGACTCCCCATCAGCTGGTCTCCTTGACCATGGCACTTGGCGATGAAGCCTTTTCCCATCCATTGTCATGCATTTACACTAACACCTATTGATTGATAGGTTGACCTTGGAAATGCCACACCCCCTTGTGGGCTAGAAGCATCTAATAAGGTTGCCAATTAACTCTCTCTATCAAGGTAGGGAACACCTTTATGGGACTTGGTCTAGTTAGATATCTGAAGGTTATCCAACTCTGAAGTATTAATATGCCCTTAATTCCAAGTTTTGGCCACTTAGATGCTTATACGATCTTAATCTCTGATGAATGGTTGCTTTCACTAGAATTTAAGTTGGTTTTGTAAGGTGGTCCATAGCAACCTGGGCCTCTTGAGTGGACCCACTCCACAAGTAAAGAGGCCTTTTAGAGATATTGATGACTTAGCAGATGCATCGTTGCCCACTTGCATCAGGGTGTTTGGCCCTATGATGGATAGAGTAGATGATACATGTCCGCAAAACACCCTCGGGACCCATCACGTTGATATTCATTGACCCAACACAAAGGATTCTTGATGATTGCACAATTGGACCTAGCATGCGCCAAGGCTAGCTTTGACATTACCTGATTGGAAGGGCGTGATTCAAGGCTGAGATGAGGATGGTCTTCCATGAGATGACTAGGGAGGGCTTGTTGCACCTAATGGAGCCCTAATGCTGGGGAGAGGAGGCCTTGCGTTGTTCATTGGAGACTGATGGAGATGACATGGTGACACCCATTGGATTTGGGACCCCTGAGAATGGTTTTGAGGTGGATTTGGGCGACACTCATCAAATGATAGATGATCTTGACACACATACACATTTTGAACCTTCATCTCACCATGAAATGACATTTGGAGCCCAAAAAGGGCATTATGTCACAATTTACGAGGCTTACGACTCACTTGTGTGCGCATTTATGGCATGTTTTAGCAGTTGAGCTAGTGGGTTGCCTTGTAACCCAAGGTCTATATATTTAACAAACAATACTCTGTTTGTACTTAAAATGTATTTGCATGCAAATGTATTATAAAATATATATTGATAAGATGATAGAATAACTAAATTGATTGAATGTTACATTGAGGGCCCTGCTTGTATACTAGGCAAAGTGCACCTTCACAAATATTCATGTCCTTTGGGACATCTCTTCAATAACTAATTATTATTTAATATATATTTATGTTTGTTACATTGCCACCCTCTTAAGGAATGCTTTGTCCTCAAAAAACAACGAAAAATAATTCTCTGTAGTTGTGCACATCTGTTTGGCATATATAGTTCATCATTAGTAACTATCTTGGAATTAGGGTTTATCAATTTTCCTTTTGGACTTTTTTTTAAAATTATTATTATTATATATATATTTAATTAATCATTATTATTATTACTTTTAATGTCACTTTATAAAAATTTATTATAAGGTAACTTTATAATTTAATAAAGTTACTTTATAATGACTTTATAAGTGATTTCAATAATTTGTTAAAAGCTGTTTTTATTTTTTTATTTTTCTGTGCCCAATAGTCATTGTACGGGTTCATACAGTCATGACCAATTGGAAATGAAGTTCCACAACAATTTTTTAACAATAGACAATATCTTGAAGTTAGGTGATGGGTATTATTAGGGTTTCTTCCCCTAGGAAAATAGCCCTGGGACTTGCGAACTCAAACTTGGTGTTGATCAAATGACACCCATCACGCTTGATAAGCAACATGTATCGATATTTCTCAGCCTTCCACGACATGTAGTAATAATTCTTCGCCAATAAACTCTATTGATCTCGATCTAAACACATAGGCTCAGATTTTGGAAAATGTATATAAAACCCTTAATTCACTTCGATTCCAAGGTTTAGGCAACATTGCTCCTGCATATGATATTGCTGAGACAGAGGAATTGAATCCTCGAGCATGTCATTGTCAAGCAATGTTGCAGTGGATCACGTCTTTGAGAAGTCTAGCAAATCCATGTTATCGTTGTTGTCGGTGGTAGTCGTGGCTTTAAACTAGTCAGGGTATTTGAAAATAGGTTCAGTGGAGGGTTTTCTCTAGTTGTAGAACGAATACAGAGCATCGACATAACATGGATTGTAAATTCCTCAGAGGCCTTACCGATTCGAAGACCTCGAGGGCTTCTGCTACGCTGGAGTAGATTAGGCTGTAAAGCAACTAGTGAACGATCATAAAGCTTGCACAGTTGTAATCGTGCGTGTAGTAACCCAAAATCTACCTCGGCGTTTGGGCTCTCTCTTGGTAATAGCGAATGGAGTGCGTTGTCTCGTACATAGAGTTCACTGATTCGTTGTCAGTGAGCCTTTGTAGGGATACTTGATGAACTTTACGTCGAGGGTTTCCTAGTCGGAGGATTTCGGGGAGGAGAAATTTGTTAGATCAATGACTAGTGTCGATGTGTTGTAGGTCTTGTTGTTGCTTGAGGGCAAGTTGTAGGGAATAGGGTTTGTAGGGAAGGGAACTATGGGAGTATATAACTAACAATTCTTCTCTTATGCTTCCTGCAACTCCAATGTTGCAAACTGGCCAAAGTGCTTCATGTAAAACTTCATCAAAATGTGAATTGTTTTGAAACACATTCTCAACATATTTCGAGTAATTGTCATGCAATTCAATAATCTTTTGAGCAAATGCCAACTGTTCTTCTTGACCACTTATATTGTCTCTTTCCTGTGAATTTTGGCTTAAGGCATTCTCTTGTTGTTTAACTAATGTTGCCCTTTCCCTAGTTACATGTTCACCAAAGCTATTTGCTATGAGTTCAAAAGCTTTAGATATTTTATGGAACAACCTGTACATCTTGGAGAGATCATCTATCTTGCCTTCTTTTAATAAGGTATGGCAACCTAAACACTCCTTTTCTAGAACTTGGATCCCATACTCGGAAAAGAGTGTATGTTGTACTTTCTTTAATAACTTCTTGTGCTCGTATTCTTAGACTGGGTACAAAAACAACTGGGCAATGACTTCCTTCTCATGTTTCAAACATTGCTCCGCATTAAGCATATAAACTGGGCAAGAATACTCTGCAGACTATGAAGCAACCTTTTGAGAATAGTAAACTACAGTAACTTCCAACATCATTTCTTCATAATTATGGTTTTCCCAAAGTGATTTTTGGGTATTCATTTCATCCCAACAATTTACTTCATCATTATTTTGTTCTTCATCCTCTCTTTCTTGTTCTCCATCCTCTCTTTCTATAGGCTTGGATTTCTACTATTTCACGTTATAACCTTGCAAGCTGAGATATCATCCTCTGTGTTGCTGGAGGAGTCAGTGGTAGGGGTAGAGGTAGTGGAATCGTCTGAAACTGAATTGTTGATGTCTAAGACCTTAGGTGGGATGACTATTTTCTCCTTGTCTTGGTCGTCTAAATTTGGTGTTTTAAATTACTCCAATAATTTTATCATTGTTTCTCTCATTTCTTGTAGCAATTTGTGATTCTCACTTAATTCTTCAAAATATGTGGCCATGATTTCATAATTTAGAGCATATAATGTTTGCCTAACATTGCTTCGGTGCAGTGGTTGAATGAACAGAGGGTCGAATAACTCTGATACCCTTGTAATAAACAAACAATATTCTGTTTGTACTTAAAATTGTATTGCAAAATATATATTGATAAGATGATAGAATAACTGAATTGATAGAATGTTACGATGAGGGCCATGCTTATATACTAGGCAAGGTGCCCCTTTACAAATAGTCATGTCCTTTGGGACATGTTCTTCAATAATTAATTATTATCTCATATAAATTTATGTTTTTTTACAATTTACTTCTTGTCAAACTTGTTTTAGGGGCTTCTTAGGCTAATATTAGTTGAGGTAGACCTCATATAAATAGAGGTCACTTCACATTTGATTCTCATCATCACTTGTGGATTGTTTCTACCTGATTAGAGGATTTCAGCCTAGCTGTTGTAGCTTGTATTCTTGTGGAGATGTGATCTTTGTGGATAACTTTGATGTTGGAAATTAGCTCTTGTTGTGGAGACATCACTTTGGGATAATAAAGGACTTGTTCATGCATATCTTGTGAGTATTTTTATTGTTAATTATCTTTTTGATGGCTATTGCATGGAATAATTGTTTCTATGTTTTTATGTTCTAGTTAAATTGAATATCTTTCTATGGAATCTTGGCAATGTATTGTATGTTTTAACTACAAAATGTATGACATCCCTTGAGGATCTTCAATTAATCTCTCGTCATGATTTTATCACCTCATAAAGTGGTAACTAGGGTTTTTCTTGCCTTTACTCCCTTCTAGGGTTTGATATCTCCATAAGTAGGTTTCCCTTAGATTCCATCACCCAAGAAATAGGCACTGGCTTCTGGATAGCTGATCACACCTCATTGAAAACCTTTTAAACCTATTTTCTCTCTCTTCTACATTTTTTGATCCCTTCAAGGCAAGATGCTATGCTAGGGCATAGGGTTGAATTCGCTTAGGAGTGCGTTGTATTGTTGTGAGGTCATACATGCAGACTGAGTCTCATTGCATCAAAATATAGCCTTTTCCATGGTTAATTTTGCTTCCTTAGGGTTGATGTCACAAGACCTAGGTAATTTTACCCTAGGAAAACCTAATTCAACACAAAGGCTTCAACTTATGGCTTGTTGAGGGCTTGTAGCTCCTTTGTTGATCATATCCATCTTCTACAAGTATTTTCTTGGTCCTGTGCACCTTGGTATGCGATTATCATTTATTGTTCTTTAAACCGTAGGTCATAAGTACCTTTGATAGGCCTCTTGAAGATTACACTATTCCTTGTCTTGTTGGTTTGAGCCTTGTTCTTAGTCTGAGTGCTTTTCTTGACCTTATCCTATCCGTTACCTTTGAACCTTTGCCCTAGAATATTTATTAGGTGACATATACTGGGAAGCCTCCCTTGTGGTGAAAATCCATTAAAGAGTAGGAGATGTTGCGCTGTGGTGATAGTGGGCCTCCACCTCATTGTTGTCTTTTGTTCTGGCTTTCGTCTTTTGAGCCCCCTCACAAGACCTGCTAGATTTTGAGGCAACAGTCCCCACGTGGCTAGCCCCCTTTCCATGTGTAATGGGGGTTGATGTGACATTCTCTCGAATTATGGTGGTTAATCATGATAGGTCAACATTCAAGAGGCATAACTTTTGCATCGAAACTCTAATTGACATGATTCTTGCATCATTGGAAAGGCCTTCAAGTGTAGGATGGCATCATAAGGTGCACCACTTACGCAACAAAGTTTTACCGCCTTGAAAGGCATTGGAATGGATGAAAAATAATATAATGATTCAGTTTGGATCATACCTCCCTCTTTCGGGAGGATTTTGGTCCCCAAAAGATTTGACCTAATGAGGTGAGGATATTTTTCTTCTACTTTCTTCCTAGAGTACTATTTGGCCTTGTCTAGAAGCTGCCCTTTCAATCTAGTTTGCTAAAGGTCATGCCGCCCTTGTATTGTAGTTCTAGACCTTTTCTACAACACTGTATGCTATGTCAATTCTACTTGAGCATTTGGTGCTAAATCATCTATGGAGGGTAGGACGTGTTCTTGTTCCTAGTCCAACATGGAAGGCTCATAGAGTTTCAGATTTTCCACATTCACCACTCAATAAATGCGCATTTATGGGGCTAGACTAAGTTTGTGGGCATCATCTCCCACCTTTTCCAATATCTCAAAAGGACCCTATTGTAGAGCCTTGATTTTCTTACTAGGACCCTGTAACCTCTCCCTGTTCAATTGTAACCATACTCTATCTCCTGCTCTGAATAATTTTTCTGTTTTGTGCTGATCATGCCTAGCCTTTGAAGGAGACAAACTAGCAATTGTCATAAAACTATGTATCTTATTAATAATGAAATAAATTGATGATTTACAAAGTGAGAGGCTCGGGCTTAAATACAGCCCTATGTGCCTCTTGGTGAAATGCTCTAATTGACTAATAGTTTACACAATACTATATTTTTTATATAACATTGCCTTCTTCCCAAAAAGATGCTTTGTCCTAAAAGCATACGTAACGACGGATGTTGTTGACGAAACGCTTCAGTCTCCCATTAAGCTTCTTCTTCTGGTAAGTCCTTCCACTTGATCAAGTATTCTTTGATTACTCGTGATCGGATCTTCTTTTCACTCGTGGATATGATACCTTCTGGTTCTATAATGACCCTTCCTTCATCATCTAAGGATGGAAGCGATGTTTGTGCTGATTGATGGTCACCAAGTGCCCTTTCCAGGCAGGATACATGGAAGACATTGTGGACACGACTTTTATCCGGAAGGCTTAAACTATATGCAACTTGGCTGATCTTTTGTTGATCTGGTATGGTCCATAGAACTTTGGTGATTTTTTTTTCCTTTTTGTTTTAAGGACAACTGTTTGTATAGTTGGAGTTTGACAAATACCCAATCTCCAACTTCAAATTCTCTCTTGGTTCTATTTCAGTCAGGTTGTTGTTTCATATGATTCCTTGCATTATTCATATTTTCTTTTAGAGTTTGGACGACTTTTTGGGTTTCTTCTAACTGGTTTTTAACAACTGGCAGCTTCGTCTTGATGATAGCAAAGTCCTTCCATTTCGGAGGTTCGTAACCGTACAAAGCTGAAAAGGAGTAATTTTTGCTAATGTGTGGTAAGTAGAATTGTATCACTATTCGGCGAGATGTAACCACTGAGCCCCCTTGTTTTGTTTGTCTATGGCATAACAACACAGGTAGGCTTCCACACATTTATTGACAACCTTGGTTTGGCCAGCTATTTGAGGGTGGTAAGTGGAACTCATGTTGAGGAAGGTTCCTATATGATTGAAAAATTCCTTCCAAAAATTACCCTTAAATTTGGCATCTTTATCGCTCACAATAAACTTGGGAAATCCATGTAATTTATAAACATTTTTGCAAAATATTTCAGTGATTTGTTTTGCTGAATCTGTATTCCTCATTGCAATAAAGTGAGCATACTTGGTGAGTTTGTCGATTACTACAAGAATCTTATCCTTACCCTCGGATACAGGTAAACCTTCAATAAAGTCCATTGATATTTCTTCCCATTTCTGATTCAGAATGTTTAAGGGATGAAGTATTCCGGGTGTCATAATATTTTCATTTTTATTCCTTTGACATAGTAGGTTTTAAAGTATATGACATGTTCGACCAACAGTGTATCATGTGACTCTTTAAGAACCTTGGCTTTAAATTTTGAATCTGCATTCAGATAAATTCGTCCCTTGTACCATAGAATATCGTTCTTCCATTCAAATTTTGAATTCTAAGGAAGATTATTGATTATAACACTTGTTTCTGGATCTTTTGCGTATTCACTTCGAATCTCATTAAGCCATTTTGTCACAACCACTGACACTACGAGTAATGATGGTTCTTCGTCTTTCCTCGACAAGGCATCAACTACTACGTTATCTTTCCCTTTCTTGTGTAATATATCCATGTCAAAGGTAGCAATTTTTTCTATCCATTTTTGTTGTTCTGTAGATAGCGATTTTCGCTGGAGGAAATGTTGAAGACTATTATGATTTGTTCGTATTAAGAACTTACTTCCCAAGAGATATTGTCTCCATTTGGCTAATGCGTGCATAATAACAAACATTTCCTTGTTATGTGTAGAGTTGAGATGTTTGTGCTTATTGAGCTTTCTACTTTCAAACGCGATTGGATGACCATCTCGCATTAGTATTGCTCCTATGCCAAAACTCGAAGCATCACATTCAATTACAAATGGTTTTGAAAAGTCTAGAGTTGCCAATACAGGGGCATTAGACATAACTTACTTAAAATCTTCAAAACACTTTCCTACTTCATCATTCCATCGAAATGAGTTCTTCTTTAGAAGGTTTGATAGGGGTGTGGTTATATGGCCGTAGCTTTTAATAAATCTTCGATAATATCCGGTCAACCCTAAGAATCCTCTTAGCTTGGAGATATTAGCTGGTTTGGGCCACTCCTTTATAGCCTTGATTTTGTTAGGATTGTTGAAATTTCTAAGTATTACCCGTTAGAAATTTAATCTATATTCTTCTGGTTTATTTCTTCTACTTGTTAATTACGAGCAAGTTATTTAAAACATATAAATAACGAAATAAACACAATACAGTCTCAACCATCTATAGATCAACAGATGAAAGAAGACAAACACACAAGTGACACCGTTATTTTTGGACAACTCGTCCTCGGAAAAACCCAATGCGGGAAAACTGGTGCAACAATTTCGAGGGTTTATTATTATGTCGTATATCCTTGAGTACAACTGGGTGGCAAATTGGCTCACCCGACAGAGAAAAACAATCAGTAGTAATACCTCTCTATTCGAAAGCAGGTATTTAGAAAACCCACCCCACTGAACCCTCTCCAGCAACACTGAAGCATTGCGTTAGCCCTCCTAGCCTCTGCGTCATCCTCAGAACCCTCTGCGTTAGCCATCTGAGGCATTGCGTAGCCTCTAGGATCCTCTGCGTCACTCCGGTTTCCCTTTGTGTGGATGACGCAGGCCCTTTGGCCTTTGCGTTGTCTCTGTTGGGCTCTGCGTGGCCTGCTCTAGCTTTTGCGTCTGCCTCTCTGCCTCTGTGATGGTCTCTCGACACTATCTCTGCCTCTCTGTCCAATACTCACTGCCCCTCACTGTCGATCACTGATTCGACTTTACTTAGCAAACCCCGCTCTAGTAAATCGAATGACTGATCACTCTAGTGTATTCTCCAACTGACCCTCAAGCCTCTTCTTATACTTTTTATGTTGGTCCTTCAACGGCCAAGATTAAATCTCTAATCAATGGCTAAGATTAGATTTGGCTTGATCCATGACTTTTGGAACCTTCTAACCTAGTTTTATATTAATAGTAATAGCCATTAATATTTTATTTTTCCTAAGTTTTAGACTTAGGAACTCCATTAAAAATATTAATTATTTTAATATCTCCCAAATTGGGTACAATTTGCCCAAACCATTTCTGGGTCTTGGACATCTCATGTGCTTTAGCCTCTCCACCAATTTTCACGGCTAGAGCACATCTGATGCTACTCGAAATCAACAAGGATCTACTTTAACTCCTTCGTTGGATATTATATGTCTGAGATATTCTACTTCCTTCTTTCCGAAGGTCCATTTGGACTTCTTGGCATATAACTGATGCTCTTCCAATAGTGAAAGAACTTTCTCCAAATGTTGTAGGTGCTCCTTCCAAGTTTTACTGTAAATTAAAATGTCATCAAAAAACACTAACACTAACTTCCTTAGATATGGACGGAATAACTCGTTCATAGTAGCTTTGGAATGTTGCAGGTGCATTGGTTAACCCAAAAGGCATTACTTTAAATTCGTAGTGACCTTCATGTGTTCGGAACACAATTTTTGGTATGTCTTCCAACCTTATTTTGATTTGATAATACCCTGACCTTAAGTCCAATTTCGAGAAGTATTTAGCGTCATGTAGTTCATCCAACATTTCATTGATGAAGGGAATTGGGAACTTGCTTTTAATTGTTATTTTATTTAGTCCTCAATAATTGATGCACAACCTGAATGATCCATCTTTCTTCTGCACCAATACAGCTTGAGTGGCATACAAAGTTTTACTTTTTGAGATTATGCCACACTTGAAAAGATCTTGGATTAATCTCTCAATTTTCGTTTTTTGATGATGTGGGTATTGATATGGTTTGATGTTGACGGGGTTTGATCCTGCTTTGACTTCTATTGTATGCTTGATTTCTCTATTAGGAGGCATTTTCATGGGCAGGTCTTGGAATACTTTTTCGTGCCTCTGAATTAGCTCTTGTACTTCTCGTGCTTCTTCACTAATCAATTTTGAAGTTAACATTTCTAATTGATGACATTGTACTACATAGGCTGGTGCTCCTCTTCGAATAATTTTCATCATTTGGGATGATGATACGATTTGATTCTCAGGTGCTTGGAAGCCATATAATTTGTATTTCTGCACTTCCCATTTAAATTTTATAAACTGCTTTTGATGGTTGGCAGAGTAAGTACTGAGGGTTTGTAACCATTGGATACCTAAGACCACATCTACTGCTCCTAATGGTACAATGTATAACAGAGATTCTAAATTAAAGTCTTGAATCTGCAATTTGACTTTATGGCATTTCCCTACCTTTTCAATCTTCTTACTGTCGGCTACCATCACCTTCATGTTGGGCATGGGCTAAGTAACCTGACACGTGGATTTGGGATTCATCGGATACAGGGATTCGAGTGTCAGATTCGGACACGTTGACCCCTCGGAATAGGACATGTTCGGATACGTTATATATTATTTTATTAAATATATATATTTTAAAAATTAGATATTTCTTACACAAATAATCATTAATGATACAAATTCGTTGATTTCAAACATAGATCTTCATCTAGATGTAAGTTTTACTGTTTACAAAGTAAGTTAGTAACATTATAGCATGCATAGTACATACAAAATTCAAATACATGTCACATAAATGATAAATCAATGAATCATAAATTCTAAATTCATAGATGATAAATCATAATACATATTCAATTCATTAATGATCCAATAGGAGAAAGACAAGATAGTAAGATAAAGACACTGACAGTTGTAGTTTTCTCATTAAGTCATCAAAATCAAAATGTGTTACATAGGTAGTGCAATGCCAATGGCAAATAGAAATAGAAAATACAAAACAACTACAAGTAAAGAAGCCTCAAGGCAATAGGTAACTCATGACTCATGAGTCCTCAATCCTCATAGTCATCATCAAAATTAGCATCACCGTCCTCATCATCATGGTCACCACTTCTCTCCTCTGCTGCATCCTCCTGCTCTGTATCCAACGTCACCTCTGAATGTGCTGGTGTGGAGGGTGTGGAAGATGACCCCTCTACAATATCACCATCATCAAATCTAACAGGCTCTAGCACTAGATCATTGAGTTCCATGTTGGCCAATGCCAACTCAACACTGCTGTCCAGACCCATATCATCAGGAAAGACATCCCACATCTTTGTCTTTCCCTTTAACCACTCTTCCCTCTGCCTGTAAATAAGACAAAGGTTGGTGTGTACATACACCATTGTCTCTGCCCTGGACTGCTCAAGCCTGCTTTTCTTAGCACTATACAAATTCCCATATGTGCTCCAATTCCTCTCGCAACAAGAGGATGAAGTCACCTGAGAGAGGAGCCTCATGGCTAACTGTTGTAGAGGAGGGCTTGTTGCCCCATGATTTTCCCACCAAGAATAGGGCTTCTTAGCCCCCCTGTCTCTAATCACATCATATCCTACAAATCAACCAATGCTAATGGAAAACTCTGCAAAGGCATCCTCCACCTCATCAAGCAATGCTCTATCTTGAAGAACCCGCTTGAATGCATCTTTCCTCCCTTGTGAGATTTCACCATCCATGTGAGGAGGGAATCTGCGGGAAGGTCCACCATTCAACCACTCATGGTTGTAGTATTTTGGGTTCAATGAGTGAGCCAAACAATGTAAAGGTGTGCAATTCTTGTCCCATCTGCTGACAAGAATATCTTGTATAGTAACACAGAAGGTCTCTGGTGATCTCTCATACTCGGGGCACTCACTCTGTAGAATAATGCTCCTCACAGACTCAATGATGGAATCCCATCCCTCATAAACCTCTTCTAGGATGGGTTTGTCTGTATCTGCAAATCGAAGCAAAAAAATGATAGGGTCCATGATCTGAATAATTAGATCTACCCTCTCCCACCAAGCATCATCTAGCGCTGTGTCCTTCACTCTTTTAGAGGCTACTTGATTTGTCTTTCTCCAAAAAGACCAAAACTCTAAAATAACCATGGCCCCAAGAGCGGTCTTGACTTCCTCAACCTCTTTAACATGATGAATGAAGAGGCAAACCGTGTATCCGCAATCTTCAACAATGATAGATTGCTATACTCCTTGTAGATAGTGAGGGCATTTGTAGGGTTTTGTACAAAGTTACGGATATGCCGTGCATCCTCAATAATGTTACCAAACCAAAGCACATCAGAAGCAATGGATTTCAGTGCTAAGTTCAATGAATGGACAATGCAACGTGTCCAAAACACTTGTGGATATTTAGCTTCTACAACCATTCCAACAGCCTTGCAAATAGGTGCATTATCTGTAATGATTTGCACGCAAGAATCAACACCTACTTCTTCAATAACTTTAATAAACAACTCACCCATATATTGTGCATCCTTGTATTCTTCAAGTGTATCCACTGCTTTCAAGAAAAATGGACCATTCAAGGATGAAGTTGATGAGTGGGTGTCGTCGTGGGTCTGTCCATCCATCAGAAACAATGCTAACCCCAGATGTTGGCCATAATGCTTTAATAGGCTTAAGCATTTTTTGCACCTCTTTTTTTGCCTTCGTTAACAATGTGGTTCTAAGCTTCTCTGAACTAGGAGGCACATACCATGATGGAGCCCCTTGAGTTAGAGCTCGACACATCTCAATAAATAGAGGTGAGCGTGCAACATTAAAGGATATGAAGTTTTGATAAAAAAAAAGGCAATGGTGAGATCAATCTCTTCCCGTTTCTCCTTTTGAAAAATCTTGTCCATTGGACCAAGTGAAATTTACCTTTCTTTTTGCTGCTTGTCCCCCACTAGAACTCTCAAATGGGAATTTGTTGCTGCCTTTCCTAGAAAATGGAAGGGGGTCATCATTCTTGGTTTTTTTTTTTGATTTTGTAGCCACATTTGCCATGCCAACAGTGAACTCTCTTTCCATTTCTTTCCTCTTTTATAAAGGAACTTGTGTACAAGCTCCAACTCCACAACCTGGTAAAGCCAACAAATGGCCTTTCACATGGTAATATGTGCTTGTGAAAGTACTGTGGCAAAAGTTGCATCTCCAATTCACATTGCCTCCTCCCTTCACCTTGCTGCTTGGCCCATCCTCTCTTGTGACATATTTCCACAAGGGATATTTCTCAATGTTACCTTTAGGAGGTAGTCTTCCCTCAACATTACTTGCAATAGAGGGAATACTTGCAACAAACTCTGATGAAATTGGGGGAGGAGGGGCATCTATAATGGGGACATTCTTCCCCTTTCTTTGCCCCTTATCCGAGGCCCTTGATTGAGCCATGAATACTGTAAAAAAATAAACAAAACATGCACAAATTTTTAAAAGAAATGCATATACAAACTATTGTACTACAAATGCAAAAAACTAGAAAGGAAATGCACTTACTTGTTGCTTGAATCTCCTTGAAAACACTCCACACCCTTTGCTCCTTGCTCCAAACTCCTCACAGCAAACCCACAACCCACCTATTGCAAAAGAAATGAGTGAAAATGATGCAAAAGAAAGGGATTTTCGCCCTTTTATGGTCGCGCGAGTCCCATTTTGCCAGTTTCGTGTCTGAAAATTGGGACACGATCTGGATTCAATCGTGTCCTAGTCGGACATGACATCTCTCGATTTTCGGACATAATTTAGGTCGAATCGTGTCGGATTCGACGGATTCGGACACATAGCCCTATTAGAATGAATCTGGTTTCATAGGGCATGGGGTGAAAATGTTGAGTCTCTTCGTTGTAATGACCTACCTATAGCTATAAATAAAATACAAGCATTAGCATACATACGAGGCCTCCATACGATAGCTATGTATGCATGGACCCGTATGTAACACACTATATATATAATAAACCCTCAAACGAACAGAAATGTTAGTTTTAATGTTTAAAATTTTAAATTGTAAATTGAAATTTATGAAATTAAATAAAATTAATTAAATTAAAATTATAAATTAAATAAATTAAATTAAATCATTAAAATAATAAATAAACTTTATTAAATCAAATTTAGATATTTGAATAAAATCTCCAAATCAAATCAGATTTTGTTTTATAAAATCAACACGTATCAAAATTAGGACACGGAGATGGAGGAAGTTAGTGAACGGGGACTTATAAGAAGGGAGGGGGGTCAAGAGGAGGAGGAAAATTTGTAACACAGAATTTTCAACAATAAAGACTGAGCCTTGTTTGTTCTAAAGTTTTTGGGCACGGGGGAACATAGTGCAGCGATTGAGAAGCATTCTGGACTGAGTACCTAGGTTGTACTTAGTTTGGCCCGGAGTTTATGGTCTTTTGGTAACGGGAGCGAGCTGAAGCAATTTTGAAGCCTCTTCATCTGCAGGAAACCAGGTAGGTACTTCTCATAAAATCAATCAATTTGAAATATGAAATTTTGTTAAATTTTAAAGCAGGTTCATGAAAATTTCATATGTTGTTCAGAGTAAATAGCTGTTTAAAACTATTTATAGTCTTTACTCTTCGCCATAACTGAGTCCAAAAAATTGTGGGTGCTACCGGTGTTGATGAGAACCATTACATTGTTCTTCTTGATGTGTCCGTTTATTTTTAATGTCTGGGGTTGTGATATACTTGTCATAGCCGATAGTGACACTTGCAGAATGCTTTCGTCGTCTAGTTCTGGAGAGAATTCTGGGGCATCTTCGATTTCTTCTATGTCCGATTCATCACTTTCTGAATCATTAGTTGCTTCACAGTTATACAAATTCTTGGTCTCTTTTCTTTTAGCACACCTATGTTTAGGGTCCCACTTTTCGCCACAGCGTTTGCACTTGCCCACTTTCATCCTTGCATTTCCAGGTTATATTTTTTTCCTTCACAAAGATGTGGTGGAACATATTTTGTGTAATCCATCTTCGCAGACTGGGGAAATCTTTGTCTCGAATATACTTTTTCAGCCTTTGACCACAACATCTTTTCAAATTTCTTTTCAGCAGCTTTTGCTTTTTGTCTTGCTACTTCTATCGACGTAATGTCATGAAGCTCAAGTTCTGCTCGTAGATGGGTTTAAAGTCCGGAGGTGTAGGATTGGATTAGACGAGTTTCTGATAATATAGGTACTCATGTTGCTAAAGTCTCCCATTCTCAAGTGTATTCATCCACATCTCCTTTTTGTCGCAATCTTGTGAGCGTTGAAAAGAACTCTTTTTCCTTGACACCTTGGAATCTTTTAAAGAATGCATCCTTAAATTTTCTCCAACTGATAGCAAGTGTCGTCTTCTTCCACCACATATACCAATTGTATGATTCACCTTCCATTTTCATGGAAGCATGCCTAATCTTTTCGTCATCATTGTCAATATCGTAAATCTCGAAATATTCCTCTGCTTTATTGAGCCAAGCAATGCTGCATTTTTTGTTACCGTTGAATTTGGGTAGCTCGATTTTTGCTCTTCGTTGATATGTCGCTAACAGTGGAGCGAAAACGAGGTATTGATTTGAAAACGACATATTGGTGAATGGATTCCAGAGCTGCTTATTTTGAAAGTTCGTGTTACTATTTTCTTGATTAAGCATGGAAGATATCATCAGAGACTCAGGGTTCTCATGTGCGTCTGATGATTTTGACGAATCTAGAGAATTGAGATGTTGAGTCGCTTCGTTATTCTGAGGTATTTGATTGGGTGTAATTTTCAGGCTGGTACAAATACAACCCATCATCACCATAGCTTGGTCCACCTTAACTAAAAGGTTTGCCTGGTCCTTTTTAAATCCATTCTTCTTCTCCTCGAGCTGACACTTTATTCCATTTATTTTGTCCTGCAGTGTTTCGATTTTGTCGCCATGTTCGGTCACCTTAGCCTCAAGTTCTATTAATTTTTTATTGAAATCGGCCATCAACATTGATGCAACCATTGATCTGGTATGTGATTACTTATCCAGCTTAACTCTTTTCCTAACTTGACCTAGTTTTTTTTTTAAATTGATATTTTTTAAAATAATTAAATTTAATTAATTAATTTAATTATATAACGAAATTAGTTTTATTACATATAGTTTTTTTTAAATAACTTTATATATATATATATATATATGTTGTAATTTTAATGCCACATTACTTGAAAAAATGTGGCGTTGTTCTGTTTAGTGGTTTAGACATGCGGCCAAGAGGCAGCCCGACGGATGGGTCACGATCTGGACAGGTGGACGGTGTAGGTTGACAGCAGAGAGAACAACAGACGGGGGGGGGGGGGCGGGCGGTTCGAATGACACAGTGGACAGAACAACGGACGAGGGAGGTTGACAATGGACGACTGAGTAGAGGAGGTCGTATGCAGCAAGGATGCCAACAATTGAACTTGAGCTCTGATCCCAGATGAAGGAGACAAACTAGCAATTGCCATAAAAATATGTATCTTATTAATAATGAAATGAATTGATGATTTACAAAGTGAGAGGCTCAGGCTTAAATACAACCCTACGTGCCTCTTGGTGAATGGGCATGATCTTTGATCATGCCCTATGTCCTAATTAACTAATAGTTTATAGAATACTATATTTTTTATATAACAACCTTTTGCTTTTCTTGTGATTTCTTTAGTGTCTCCCGTACTTACAAATGGATCTGCCCGATCTCAACAAATTTCTCTACCCTTAAAGCATCCCTTGTGAGATCCTCCGTTGCTCTACCTTGCTGCCCATATGCAATGTCTAAAGGTGAAGGTTGCAAATATCCAAAACAAGTTTCAAATGGGGACTTATCAGTAGAAATGTGGATTGCTTTGTTATAAAAGTGTTGTATATAGTAATATACCAGATCTTCATCCCAAGTGTTCAAATGCTTCTGATTGTATCCCCTCAAAAGCTACATCAAAGTCCTGTTGACTAATTCTATTTTCCCATCTATCTGTGGATGGAATGATGTAGACCTCTTCAACTTTGTGTCCATCTTCTCCCGCAATGTAGTCCAAAATGCATTGAGAAATATAGTGCCCCTATCTGAAACGATGTTCCTTGGCATCCCAAAGTGCACCTAGACTTGTCAAAAGAATAAGTTTGTTGCTTCTTGCATGATGATGGTCTTGATGCAGGAAGGGAGGCCAGTATGCTACCATTTTGAAGTGTTTCATGGAGCAGTTCTCAACTACCCTATTGATGATAAGGAGCTTTGTGCCTTGGTACAAGCTGTCAAGAAGTGGAAACACTATATGATGCGAAAGGAGTCAATTATCCACACAGATCACCAAGCGGTACATTACCTATAGGTTCAAAGTAGTTTGCTTTACATATCATCTGAGAATTCTAGCAAGTTTATTGATTTCAATTTCTAGGGTAAAGTTGAGTTCCCTAGTCGAAAGAGGATCTTTTGGACCTCTTCGTTATAGAATTTCTGCATTAATCCCAACAAGATTAGAGTCCAATTATTGAGTCTTCTAGTCTTATTTCCATTGCTAATACACATGAAAATAAGACCTCCTAGATAGCCCCTTGACTGCATTGTCCTTGTTGGATTTGCACTAATCCATATTTCCTTCCATCACTCTTTAAATCCCTTTTAAAACTAAAAAACTATTGTTATGTTAAAGTCACTCTCATATCACCTTGTGCCTCATTGCTTAGCTTTAGTAACCTTATTAGGGATATCCACCTTGAGCTGGAGGAGAGAAGCCTGAAGAGGATAGGTTACTTAGGTGACAATAATGATTGTCTTAGTAGTTCCCTCTTGCATTGTTCCTTATGGGTTAGGGATTTTATTTTCAAGTATAGGTTGGGAGGTTACCTTTTGGCCCTGTTGCTAGGGATAAAGTCCATTTCTTGGAAAATTTGAAGACTATGCTTTATGATATCTTAATGAGGATCAGATGTATGAGGAGGACTTAGATAAAGACCTTGATGGTGAAAGAATCCAAGAATCTATCTCTCATTCACATGAAAACAAGGGTCTTGTGAGTTACACTCATTTCCAATTTTTTTGCGTCTTGTGGTATGTTATGAATTTAATTTATAAAAAATAATGTAAATATAAATAATTATAATAATCATAATAATGATTAATTAGTGATTAGTATAGAAGAGGCATCTATCTAAGGACATGACTATTCGTGAAAGGGCCACTGCTTAGGTATTTAAGCAGGCCCAATCATATCTCATACCAATTCTTTTATACACTATTCAAAATATGTTTCTTATCCTCAATGGATGTCTTCATGTACCAAGTGTTCTGAAGATTATTGTAGAGTACGAACTTTGTTCGTTACACGATACATCCTTCAGTGATTTGAAAAATGAGAACTTTGTGGAGAAACCCTCGTTTAATGAAGAGCATGACAACCATGAGATTGAAAATATTGATTCTTTTTCCATATTGAAAGGCATAGATGGGACAAAAGCTGTTTTTATTTGATAGGGATTCTATTTGTGACACGTATGATGGTGATTCTAGGGTCAAGATTGTAGATTTTTGGTCTTATGGACAACCTAATATAATGAAGGTGTGAGAAATTTATTCATGATGCATGAACAGCCATAGTTTCTCATTGATGGAGCGATTTGATAGTGCCAAAGAATCTCATGATATAAGTTATCAACAACTTTGGTAGTCTCTCAGATTTACTAGCCAAGCACCACCTTTTTTTTGGTAACATCTGCTTATTCCCCTTTTTGGCCTTTTGATTCCCTTTATTAGTTTCTTGAGGAGTTTTCTTAGTTTTTTATTTATGTTTGTGTCATCTTCAGCATTTCTTTGTCTAACCAGAGGATGGTCCTTAATTTAATGGTTGAGAGCTCGCAGGCAAAGGAAGCATATGGACTATTTAGATATTGCACTGGTTGTAGCTTAACAGTGCTGTCAAATTTGATTTTTATTACCACGGGGAGTTCTTTAGACTGGTCAGCCTCTCCATAGACATTTTCTTTGTTTAAGAGAGTACAAATGTGAGTTGATAATATGTTGACATAGAAGACCCGACTCAAAGTCCTATTCTTGTAGGATCTGCTACATTTAAAATGAGGCTACTGTACTCTGGAAGGTCTGGAATTTCTCAAATGAAATGAGCGGCACCTTAGTAATCTAATCACTCGCTGTTTTGAGTGACATTTACAATACACATGATTATTGATGCTTAATATGACGTTCTTTCTGGTTTTTTGAACTATGAATGTTTTCTTAGTAATTTCTTAAAGATAATGTGTACATGAAATGTCCCTACAGGTACCTCGCAGAATCACCATCAGCATACCAAAAACAATTTCAGGAGCTTCTGCCATATATTTTCTCTGTTACTGGAGAAAGTGAAGAAAGGTTTGTGGCAAATACAAGTGAAGTTTTTAAGAAACATAATAAAAGATTACGAGGTTTGAATGACACTATTTTTTAATTCTCTGCAGGCCCTTTCTCTCTGTTCAGTTCTCACTTCCTGTGCTATGCCAAACTACAATGGACCGTAAAGGCTGCAATGCTTTGGTGTCATGTGGAGGCCATAAACAGGTAATATCTGCAACATTCCGCTCAAAACTGTCTTAAAGAACTTGAGGGTAGTGTTCTTAGAATATTTCCTGTAACATTTGTGTGGTTACATATTTACTTGCAGATAGTTTTCCTTGTTAAATACATGTGGCCAAATTTTACCTACTATTCAAGATTTATTTCTGTGAGAAATCTTCTAAGCAGATTTGAAATCCATCATGGATGTTTCAAAATGTTACTTAGTTCTCTTGTACCTCTTGTTCTCTGTTACTTCCGATGAAAAATTTAGGGTTTACTGTTTCAAAGTGCCTAGTGAATTAATGAAACATTGTTACTATCGAATTCTATGGTGGAAAATTGAAATTGCTTTGTCATGATAAATCCTGAGCACATTATAGCCGTTTTTTCTCTTTATATCATTGAAATCTCCTGCTTTGTTTCAGTACCAGGAAATAATAGATTCTTCAAGGCCTCTCTGCTTGTTTGTTAACAAACCCTTTTGCTTGGTCATCGCATCTCAGTACTCTAGTAATTTGAATTCTCAGAATAGCAATGAGACATCTAGGGCTTAGTTCAAGTGTAGAAAAGGGAGTGGGATAGCTTTTATATTTGGTGCACAGCTCAAGCCATCATAGTCCAACTCCAAACTGCTGAGTGCTATTTTTTCTGTCATCTTTTATAGTAGGTTGATCAGATTAGGGACAACTTTCATTTGAATTTCAATGCTAGAGATAATATAATTTAATTAATTTCCAATTTCCAACAAATGACCAAGAAAATGGTCAACCACACTAGAGAATGCAATCAATTTCTGATAGGCTATGGGAGTACCTAGAATCTAGATGACATGTATATTAGGGAATTATTAACCACTTCACCAACATGGATACTTTGTGGAATTAATTTTCTGATCTTTGTTTCTCTAATTTATGCAAAGATCTTTATTCTTTGAATGGCTACAAGCTCTTTCCTCTCGATTCAGTTCTGAGTGAAACTACCCTTCAGGATTAGAGGTATAAACTGCTCTCTCGTGTAACCTACACACGTCAACCCGTTACAACACAATAGTAATCATGCCAGCTGAATTGAATCTATCAAGATGATTAAGGCTGAAACCATGCTTGTTTGATTGTTTCATGAGTACCCTCTTTCAGCAAGGGTACTCCAATTTTTTTTGGACTGCACCATTTGTAAGCCCAAACATGTGCAATCGATGGCTTTGTAAGCCATGTAGTATGAAGAGTAAAAGTGAATCCTAGTTCCCCATGCGTGGATGGTCATGACTGGTCTTCTTAGTTCATATTCATGGTGCCTTGTTTTATGGCTTTGCTGACTGACCCCTGTTGGCAGGTAACCCCCTATTTGGGCATCATGGAGGTGGATCTATTAGGACACATGGCTTAAAGGAGCACTTGTTGTATTAGCCCTGTAAAGGAGATTGCACTATGTAAGGGTGGAAACACTAAGTGTATCATTGTCTTAGAATTCACAATGAATTGTTCCCTCCCCTCGGCAATGTCCCACATTCTCCAAGGCAAGGAGTAGGTCCATTACACTCTCCGAGGCATGCCAAAGCATCTCCAAGTTGAAGTGCTCTAAATTCCCTTGTCAAATTGTCATTTCCAGCATTATTTCTTCACTAATAAGGGGGGCAATTTTTTTTGGGGCAGTTATGAGGGGTATATGAAGCAGCATGGCTAATTTTATGAGCAAAGAAAGGGTCACTTCAAGTGAATATCACTCCCATGGGCCAAGATCAAAGTAAAAGTAAGAAAAGTCAAGCCTTAAATCACAAAATCAAGCAATGTTTGGACCAAGACTCCAAGTAAAGGAGTTGTCCACTTTTCCATGCCATTGGACGTCATGTGAAAATTTCAAGATTGAAATCCTATTTCAACAACTAAAATTAATTCGTCTAATTTTAATTAATTTTACAATTTATTTGTTACGACAAATATCAAATTAATCACACTGCAACCTTCACAAATAAAACTGCCGAAAAATAATAGCACTAGAACTGAGAAAATACTAGCACACACACAATAAAAATGACACCGTTATTTTTGGACAAATGTCCTCGGGAAAACCAAATGCGGGAAAACCGGTGCAACAGATGAGGGATTTATTTTACTATGCAATAGTGAAATTTGAGTACAATCTATGGATGCCCAACTGGCAATCCAAACAGCAAGTAAATCTGGCCAAAACTATTTAAGTGAAATTACCCTTCTTCCACAAGCAACCTCGACACCGATTCTCTTTAGAAATTCGTCCTTCTGGACCCTCTGCATTAGCCTCTGCATTGCTCTGTGCAGACCCTATGACGTCAAGCCTCTGAATTGCCTCTGATGAAGTTGTTCTGCCTGTCTCTACTGAGGAAATCATTTCTCCAGCACTTTGGATCTTCTGCCCGACCTCTAGAACTGAAAATGATTTTCTCTCCAGCAAAATCGAATTGCTAGTGAAGCAGGTACGCAGTCCTTTGCGTTGCTTCTATGGGAATAACTCAGCCCCTTGTTGCTGCTTCTATAGATCTGGAAAACTTCCTCTAGATCAATGTCTCTGCCCCTCACTGACCCTGCTTCGATCTATGACTTTTTGACAATTGTTGTTGCTCTTTGGAAGTCGATTTGCCAAGAAAATTGAACCACATAAGTGTCTTCTCCAAGTGCCCATTGACTTCTTATAATCCTCTGTTGGGACTCCAACGACCAAGATTAAATCTTAATCAATGGCTAGGATCATCTTGAAGTCGATCCGTGTGAGTTTCTAGATGATTCTCACGTTATCTCAATTAATACTGATTAATTAACCATATTCCCTAAGTTTAGACTTAGAAAATATTTAAAAACGGCCAATAATCTAATTGAGACAATTCTTTGTGGAATTTCCAGAAATGATTTCTAGGTTCTGGAGAACTCATGTATTCTAGCCTCTCCACCAAATCTCATGGCTAGAACGCATCCGATGCTACGAAAACTAACACTCCCTCTTAGCAAGGAATGTGTTCTAGTGCTGCACACCCTATCACAACACTCTGTCTCTGTACCACCCTCTGTCACGCTGCTAATGTCTGGCCGTATTGCCCACCAACTACTCTGCAAATCTGATGCTGCATTCGTGCTGCTGTTCACACTGCCATACTGCTGCCAACTCTGCATCTGCACTGCAACTCCCTCTCATCTGTTGCTACTGCAACTGAAAAACATCCAAAATACTGAATCAACTATGTTCAGTATAATAAATCTGTCTCCCGAGTCTTGACTGCTACTAGCCTCTGCATTGTCACTGAAGTATCTGCACTCCTGCTAACTCTGAACTGTGTCACTCTACACTGTTCTTCTCAGTATCTGACTGCTACTAGTCTGCTACTGTCACTTAGGCTCTAATTGCATCGATTGTCACTGATCCATCTTGCTACTGAATATTGTGGGCCTCCGTAGCAAGGTAATGATCCATGAGGTGGACTCCTCAAGGACCCTACGCATCTCTATAGCTCTCTGGGGCTACAAATCCAAGTTACCCCACCTCACTCCTGGAGGTATGGTTGCCATCATCGCGAATTCTTCCTCCAACCTAGAGGACAACTTGTCGATCTTGGTTGATGCTTCCTCCTAGTCCCGCTTCTCCGACTTGTCCTTTTTTCTGAGAGGACACTGTTGGACACAGATTGTCATTGATGTCAATATGGCAATATTCAAGAGGAGGAGACAGAGCCACATAGGAGCAGACCAAGCCATGTTGGGAATTTTTCTGACCGTACCCAGCTTTGACTTCGATCCGACGGCGAACAGTCTTCATACTAATCCAACGATCATCGCTCGCCCAAACAGAACGAATGTTACGTCCCGATAGAAAGTGGTTTTGTGAAAAGTACAGTTGACGCGTGGCAAAATTTTATTGCATCGGGTGAGATTTACGGAATACCACTTTCACAGCAAAAGCGGTCCGATGAGCTTGGTGGTTTTCTTCAGCTGTTTTGTAAAAATAAATGCGTAGGTGAAATTAATATTTCAACAAGCCAGAGGAGCCACACTGGAGCAAGAGGAGCTACAAGAGGAGCCATCGGAGGAGAAAACTCAAAGAAGAGGAGCTATCAGAGCATATCGGAGCAAGAGGAGCCATCGGAGGAGCAAATGTAACAAACAGAGCAAGACAGAGCCACATAGGAGCAGACCAAGCCATGTTGGGAATTTTTCTGATCGTACCCAACTTTGACTTCGATCCGACGACGAACAGTCTTCATACTAATCCAACGATCATCGCTCGCCCAAACAGAACGAATGTTACGTCCCGATAGAAAGTGGTTTTGTGAAAAGTACAGTTGACGCGTGGCAAAATTTTATTGCATCGGGTGAGATTTACGGAATACCACTTTCACAGCAAAAGCGGTCCGATGAGCTTGGTGGTTTCCTTCAGTTGTTTTGTAAAAATAAATGCGTAGGTGAAATTAATATTTCAACAAGCCAGAGGAGCCACACTGGAGCAAGAGGAGCCACAAGAGGAGCCATCGGAGGAGAAAACCCAAAGAAGAGGAGCTATCAGAGCATATCGGAGCAAGAGGAGCCATCGGAGGAGCAAATGTAACAAACAGAGCCATACATGCCTATCAGGAGCCTATCGGGAGCATACACAGCTATCGGGAGCCTATCGGGAGCATACACAGCCATCGGGAGCAGAACTCACATAGATATATCCAGTTATGTTATTGGGCCTGTAAAACCCATGTATGTATGCTTTATCATTATCGGCGGTTAAAAACCATATAAATATGCATATAATGCAAACAGAGGCGGAAGTCTTGGTTATATATGCAAATACACCATCGGCAACAAAAACTATGCATATATATATGTTTAACACTATCGGAGGCGCAAACGGAGGCTAAGGCGTGTACATAAGCTTTAACACTATCAGCGGATTTGAAACCTTATTCACGGAAGTGTTGAAGCCATATCGGGTCCGGCACACAATGTCGCATCGGAACTTCGGGAGCGGCGATACAGTGTCAAGTGGGCCATTGTGATTGCCGATAGCGATATTGCATCGGACCTCCGCCAAGGGCAGTCCCCGATTGCGATAGAGGCATGGACCCGATGGACTCATTAAAAACAGTTTATAATATATCGCATCCGGCATTTCGGAGCGGGTATCGGGAGTGGTAAAGGTCTTGCCTCTGATTGCGACAATATACGCGGACCCGATGGCATATCAAAGTTTGATTGAATAATATATCGCATCCGGTTCATCGCATCGGCCATCGGCCATTGGTGACTGCAGTTATGTTGCGATTGCCGATAGCGATGAAAGGAACGGACCCGACGGGCATATAAAACAGGGTTCAATGCAATATCGCATCCACAAGTGGATTGGCCCATCGGCCATCGGCCCTTTGCGATCGCCGATTGCGATGAATGCTGCGGACCCGATACATTATAGATACGGGTGCTATGATCCTTGAAGTCCGCCCTTTAGCACTGTCGCCTGTTTTTTCATATATTTCCTGTGTAATTTGATATTTGGCCTGCGTGCGCCTCTGAGGCAAAAATGCATACGATAATGCTCCCGATAGTTCAGGAGACTGACTTTGGCGATAATGATTGCGATTGGGATGTGGCTGTCCGTTAAGCTATGACAACTGGGTGTATGCGGCCTCTCTTCCTCTTGTACGTGTCCTCTGGATATTGGAACGTTCGATAGACAGATGAAACCGAAAGTGGGAAGCTGAAGAAGCAAACGATTAGACAGAGGAAACTGACAGGATAAGCGAGCGTTGAGGAAGCCAAAGAGCCTGCGGAGAAAGGAAGCCAAACAGCCAGTGAGAAAGAGGAAACGAATGGACAAAGGGATGGAATGTATAAAAATAGCAAAAACAGAGGACTGCTGGTTGCTGTTGTGGTGGTGAAGAACCAGCAGAGGGTGCAGAGGAAACAGAAGTAGCAGAGACTGTAGAGGCAGCAGAAGCAGCAGAGGCAGAAGCAGGAAAACCAGTTTATATCAAGGTTGGGTTGGAGCCCAAGAGGTTGGAGCCTCAGAACTGAACAGGATTGAAGTCCTTGGGAGTTGGTGCTCCTAAAGTCCAAGATTGGTGTCTTGGCAAAACAGAGTTGGTGCTCTGGGAGGTTGGAGCCTCACTGAAGTCCAAGTTGGAGCTTGGCAACTATTCACAGTCGGATATACTTATATTGTATTTATTTCATTGCACTATCTTGAGTCTTAATAAAAGAATTTATTCTAGCTGTCGATTTCTGTGTTCTGTGTATACATATACATATCTATATATGATGCTTTTGACAATCACTAGAACAAAAATTAATAAACACTGATTCACCCCCCCTCTCAGTATTTCCAACAATTGGTATCAGAGCAAGCTTCTTCATACTAGCCTAACAGCTTGAAGAAGGATTCGCAGCCATGATGAGAAATCACGAAGCATCAGGAAGACCTCCTTTGTTTGATGGCACTAACTTTGGTTTCTGGAAGAAAAGGATGACTTACTACTTAATGTCCCTTGGACCTGAAGTCTGGCATTTTTGTCAAACTGAATACCAAGCGACTTCCACTCTTCCAACAGACCAAGACGAGAGGAAAGCCTACATTGCAAATGCAAAGGCCATGAACTCTATCACTAGTGGAATCACTGATTCCGAGTTTACAAAAATCATGCACTGTACCTCTGCCAAAGAAATGTGGGAGAAGCTAGTTGGTTTGTACGATGGAGACTCAAAAGTAAAAAAGGCAAAGCTTCAAACTCACAGAAGACAATTTGAAAGTTTGAAGATGGAAGATGAAGAAGATATTGCAGCATACCTCCTTCGAGTAGCTGAAGTAGTAAATTCCCTGAAAGGATTGGACGAAAAGGTAGAAGAAAGTACCATTGTTCAAAAGGTATTAAGGTCTCTTCCAGACAGATTTGACTCCAAAATAAGTGCTATAGAAGAAGCAAAGGATCTAGATACCCTCAAAATGGATGAACTCCATGGAATTCTCACTACTTATGAAATGAGGAAAGGTGGCCCTAGCTCCAAAGATGCAGCATTCAAGGCCTCAAAGTCAAAGGAAGTGAAAGAAAGGAATGACTGTAGTGATGAGTCAGATGTGGAATCCGAATTGGCTCAATATGTACGAAAGCTGAAGAGAGGATCTAAGCTTAAAGGCAAGTATCCTCTTATCTGTTTTAAATGTGGTAAAATAGGTCATTATGCAGCAAAATGTCCTCATAAACATGACAGTGATGATGAAGGAAATTCTAAAAGAATGGCACATAAAAAGAAAGGGTTCAATAAGAAAAACTTCTTCTCCAAGCAAGATGAGTCTGATGAGGATAAGTTTATGGTCATCAAAAAGAAATTAGATGAGGAAAGTGATCATGATGAAAGCCAAGAAGCATTATTCATGGCACTCACAGATGATGATGACGCACTCACAGATGATGATGACTCAGGACTGGAAGGAAATGTAGATGAACTGTTAATAAGCGCCATTGAAGAAAATGAGAAACTACAGAACAAAATCATTTCTATCAAAGTGGAAAACGAGGAAATAAGAAGGAGAGAAGATCTCTTGGTAGCAAAGCTTAAAGAAAAAGAAGAGACTTGTGAGGAACGCGAGGCCGAAATAGTGTCTCTAAGAAAGGAGTTGGAGCAAATTAAAAAGGGCTGTAAAAGCTCTCAAATACTTGAGACTATTCTGAAAAATCAAAAACCTCAACATGACAAGTCTGGAATAGGTTTCAAAGGAGAATCCTCAAGCACTAAGAATAGTGCAAAAAGCTATGCCGATGCACTTTCCTGCAATCCAAAAGATGAAAAAGTATGTTATCAAAAGTGCATCCCAGATTCCAAGAATGAAGAAAGAATTACTCCAAAGAAGAATGTGGAGTCGAATCATGGACACTACAGCAAATACAAACCTGTACTCCACCAAGGGCCCATCGAAAATCCAAAGAACGAGGGAGGAGTAATTCCCAGGAAGGAAATTGACTCAAACCATGGTTGCTTCAAAACCATCTTTCTTGGACACTGGTTTCACTGTAAAAACTTCAGTCACCAAGCTAGACACTGTATGGCTCGCAGAAGTGAAAAGACAATGCAAAAGGACCGAGTAGTCAACTCATATGCCCCCAAAAGACAGGGACAAATCAAAACCTTCAAATTCATTTGATCCCTTGACCAAATTTGATCTGATTTGCTCTTTTTGCTACAATAATGGACACTATGAACAAGATTGCCCACTCAAAGGAAGAAAGACGAGTAGCAAGAACTCCAGCATGGACAAATGCGGCCTGGCTCTATGTGCTCAAAATAATGGAAACCAGTGGTTTGTAGACAGTGGGTGCTCCAGACACATGACAGGGGACAGAGGGAAGTTTGTCTCACTGAGCAAAAAGGAAGGGAATGTGTCTTTTGGAAGCGGATCTGGCAGAATTGCAGGAAAAGGAACAGTTACTCTGATAAATGGAAAAGGAAAAGCTCAGGATGCTCTGCTGGTTGACGGACTCAAACACAACCTTCTGAGTGTCAGCCAAATCTGTGATCAAGGACATAAGGTTGTTTTCAGCACCAAAGACTGTGAAATAAGGAACTCTGCCTCAGGGTAGCTTGTGGCAAAAGGGGTGAGAACACCAGACAATATTTACATTCTAAACAAGATTCAGGAAAATAAATGCTACTTGAGTAAGACAGATGAGAGTTGGCTGTGGCACAAGCGACTTGGACATACAAGCTTCGAAAATCTGATCAATATCAGCAAGACCAACGCTGTACAAGACATCCCAAGGCTGTTCAAACCAAATCAGGCAGTGTGTGGTCCATGTCAACATGGAAAGCAAACCAGAACCAGCCACAAGACAAAGGAACACTGTACATCGAAGCCCTTGGAGATCATCCATGCTGATGTATGTGGGCCAACTAGAAATCAAGCACTCCAAGGAGAAAGGTACTTTGTGTTATTTGTTGATGATTATACTAGAATGATGTGGATATATTTCATAAAGTATAAATCTGAAACTTTTGAGTGTTTTAAGAATTTCAAAGCCCTTGTAGAAAATGAAAAAGATTCAAAAATTAAGTGCCTCAGAACAGACAGAGGAGGAGAATTCACATCAAACGAGTTCAGTAAGTTCTGTAATATTCATGGAATTAAAAGGGAATTCTCGGCTGCCAGAACACCTCAGCAAAATGGGGTAGTTGAAAGACGAAACCGAACAGTCCAAGAGATGGCAAGAACCATGCTATTAGCAGCAGACTTACAGCCTAGATTCTGGAGAGAAGCAGTAGGGACAGCTGTCTATACACTGAATCGGACTCAATTGAGACCAAATTGTGATAAAACTCCTTATGAGCTATGGAAAGGAAGACTTGCTTCGGTGAAGTACTTCAAGATCTTTGGAAGCAAGTGCTTCATAAAAATAAATGATGGCTCACCCGAAAAGTTTGATTCTCGGGTTGATGAAGGGATATTTCTTGGATACTCTACACGGAGCAAGGCTTACAAGTGCTACAATTATCGACTGAAGAAAATAGTGGAAAGCATTGATGTAAAGGTTGATGAAGATCTTCCAGAAAAGGAAATTGAAGAACATGAAGATGACTTTCTCATTGAAGAAGAAGAACCTACAAAAGAAGAAATATATGAGAAAGAAGAAGAAGAAGAAGAAGAGGAAAGAGAACCACCTAATACCCCTTCAAAGTTGAAATATGTCCAAAAACATCATCCAGAAGAGCAGATCATTGGCGATAAAGATGAAGGTGTGCAGACCCGAAGAAGGATATCAATCACACCCAAGAGAAAAGTCATTGCCCTCCTATCTATGATAGAACCAGAAACATTTGCAGAAGCGAGTAAGGATCCTCATTGGGTAAAAGCAATGGAAGAAGAAATGTCCCAAATTGAGAAGAACAAGACATGGGCGCTGATACCTCGTCCAAAGGACAAAAACATAATAAGAACCAAATGGGTGTTCAAAAATAAAATGAATGAGGACGGACAGGTTATCAGAAACAAGGCAAGACTTGTTTGCAAAGGCTATTCACAAATTGAAGGAGTTGACTTTGAAGAGACATTTGCACCAGTGGCCCGTATGGAAGCTATCAGGATGTTCTTAGCATTTGCTTGCTCAAAAGGATTCAAAATCTATCAAATGGACGTGAAATCAGCATTTCTAAATGGGGAACTCAAGGAGGAAGTCTACATGGAGCAGCCAGAAGGTTTTGATCTAACAGCAGGAAAGGACTTAGTCTGTAAATTGAAAAAGGCTTTATATGGGTTGAAACAAGCTCCTAGAGCTTGGTATGCAAGACTGGATAACTATCTCCAACAACAAGGCTTCAAAAAGGGAGTGGCTGGAAGCAATCTATACATAAAGACAGATCAAGGTAAGTTACTAGTTGCTCTTGTTTATGTCGATGATCTGATTTTTGCTAGTAATAATGATGAAATGAGCCATGAATTTTCTCAAAGCATGGCAAAAGAGTTTGAGATGTCAATGATAGGAGAGCTGTCCCACTTCCTTGGACTTCAAGTATCTCAAACCAGAATAGGATTGTGTATATCTCAAGCCAAATATCTAAAAGACATGCTCAAAAAATATGGAATGGAGGACTGTGCACCTGTGAGTACACCTATGACCACAAACTGTAAACTGAGCAAAGATGATGACTCCCCTCTAGTAGATGCAACTCATTACAGGTCAATGATTGGAGCCCTTCTATACTTAACAGCTACATGACCAGACATTATGCAAGCAGTAGGAATGGTGGGAAGATTTCAATCTGCTCTCAAACAATCTCATTTATTAGCTGTAAAAAGAATTCTCAGATATTTGAAGGGAACTTCTGATTTTTGTCTTTGGTACCCAAAGGACTCAACACTGACGGTAACTGCATACACAGATGCTGATTGGGCTGGAAGTATAGATGATCGGAAAAGTACTAGTGGAAATGCATTCTTCCTAGGAGACTGTTTAGTATCCTGGCTCAGCAAAAAACAGTCATCCATATCATTATCCACAGCCGAAGCCGAGTATATTGCTGCAGCAGACTGTTGTTCTCAGATACTATGGATGAAGGAAGCTCTAAAAGATCTCGACATATGTACATATCAACCGATTACCGTCTATTGTGACAACACAAGCGCTATCAGTCTCAGCAAAAATCCAGTGATGCACTCAAGAACCAAACACATACCAATCAAGTATCATTTCCTCCGTGAGCAAGTAGCTGAACAAAACATCGTCCTGGAATATATCAGTACTAAGGAGCAGATAGCTGATATTTTCACAAAACCTCTTCCTCGAGAAGCATTCAAACATCTGCGTCAAAAGATGGGGGTTATTTCGTTATCATCACTCAAGTTCATTCCAGCAGGATAGGGGGAGCAGTTTGACAGGGGGAGTTCGTATGCATTCCTTTGCCATTGATGTCAAAGGGGGAGAGAGCAGAAGAATATTGCCATCAATAACAAAGGGGGAGATTGTTGGACACAGATTGTCATTGATGTCAATATGGCAATATTCAAGAGGAGGAGACAGAGCCACATAGGAGCAGACCAAGCCATGTTGGGAATTTTTCTGATTGTACCCAGCTTTGACTTTGATCCAACGGCGAACAGTCTTCATACTAATCCAACGATCATTGCTTGCCCAAACGAAACGAATGTTACGTCCCGATAGAAAGTGGTTTTGTGAAAAGTACAGTTGACGCGTGGCAAAATTTTATTGCATCGGGTGAGATTTACGGAATACCACTTTCACAGCGAAAGCGGTCTGATGAGCTTGGTGGTTTTCTTCAGCTATTTTGTAAAAATAAATGCGCAGGTGAAATTAATATTTCAACAAGCCAGAGGAGCCACACTGGAGCGAGAGGAGCTACAAGAGGAGCCATCGGAGGAGAAAACCCAAAGAAGAGGAGCTATCGGAGCATATCGGAGCAAGAGGAGCCATCGGAGGAGCAAATGCAGCAAACAGAGCCATACATGCCTATCGGGAACCTATCGGGAGCATACACAGCTATCGGGAGCCTATCGGGAGCCTATCAGGAGCATACACAGCCATCGGGAGCAAAACTCACATAGATATATCCAGTTATGTTATCGGGCCTGTAAAACCCATGTATGTATGCTTTATCATTATCGGCAGTTAAAAAACATATAAATATGCATATAATGCAAACAAAGGCGGAAGTCTTGGTTATATATGCAAATACACCATCGGCAACAAAAACTATGCATATATATATATATGTTTAACACTATCGGAGACGCAAACAGAGGCTAAGGCGTGTACATAAGCTTTAACACTATCGGCGGATTTGAAACCTTATTCACGGAAGTGTTGAAGCCATATCGGGTCCGGGACACAATGTCGCATCGGAACTTCGGGAGTGGCGATACAGTGTCAAGTGGGCCATTGCGATTGCCGATAGCGATATCGCATTGGACCTTTGCCAATGGTAGTCCCTGATTGCGATAGAGGCATGGACCCGATGGACTCATTAAAAACAGTTTATAATATATCGCATCCGGCATTTCGGAGCGGGTATCGGGAGTGGTAAAGGCCCTGCCTCCGATTGCGACAATATACGCGGACCCGATGGCATATCAAAGTTTGATTGAATAATATATCGCATCCGGTCCATCGCATCGGCCATCGGCCATTGGTGACTGCAGTTATGTTGCGATCGCCGATAGCGATGAAAGGAACGGACCCGACGGGCATATAAAACAGGGTTCAATGCAATATCGCATCCACAAGTGGATTGGCCCATTGGCCATCGGCCCTTTGCGATCGCCGATTGCGATGAATGCTGCGGACCCAATACATTATAGATACGGGTGCTATGATCCTTGAAGTCCGCCCTTTAGCACTGTCGCCTGTTTTTTCATATATTTCCTGTGTAATTTGATATTTGGCCTGCGCGCGCCTCTGAGGCAAAAATGCATACGATAATGCTCCCGATAGTTCAGGAGACTGACTCTGGCGATAATGATTGCGATTGGGACGTGGCTGTCCGTTAAGCTATGACAACTGGGTGTATGCGGCCTCTCTTCCTCTTGTACGTGTCCTGTGAATATTGGAACGTTTGATAGACAGATGAAACCGAAAGTGGGAAGCTGAAGAAGCAAATGATTAGACAGAGGAAACTGACAAGATAAGCGAGCGTTGAGGAAGCTAAAGAGCCTGCGGAGAAAGGAAGCCAAACAGCCAGTGAGAAAGAGGAAACGAATGGACAAAGGGATGGAATGTATAAAAACAGCAAAAACAGAGGACTGCTGGTTGCTGTTGTGGTGGTGAAGAACCAGCAGAGGGTGCAGAGGCAACAGAAGCAGCAGAGACTGTAGAGGCAGCAGAAGCAGCAGAGACTGTAGAGGCAGCAGAAGCAGCAGAGGCAGAAGCAGCAAAACCAGTTTATATCAAGGTTGGGTTGGAGCCCAAGAGGTTGGAGCCTCAGAACTGAACAAGATTGAAGTCCTTGGGAGTTGGTGCTCCTAAAGTCCAAGATTGGTGTCTTGGCAAAACAGAGTTGGTGCTCTGGGAGGTTGGAGCCTCACTGAAGTCCAAGTTGGAGCTTGGCAACTATTCACAGTCAGATATACTTATATTGTATTTATTTCATTGCACTGTCTTGAGTCTTAATAAAAGCATTTATTCCAGCTGTTGATTTCTGTGTTCTGTGTATACATATACATATATATATATGCTTTTGACAATCACTAGAACAAAAATTAATAAATACTGATTCACCCCCCCCTCTCAGTATTTCCAACAGACACTACATGTTGTAGTGACAGAGCTCACCACACCTGAAGCACTTGACCTTTGACAAGTCCTTCTTCTTCTTCTTTTGCTCTCCCTGTCCCTGACTGGGACCTTTAGATGTGAGGACCACATTCTCTTCCTCCTTCACACCCTTCGATCTGCTAGTACTGCTGCCATTGATGGAGCTCTTAAGCAAAGCTCGCCTCAACTCCTCCTACTGTAAGTCGGGCCACATTCTGTCCCAGTTTGGTAGCCTATCTCCGCCCAATATGCTTTGGACAAAAACTTGCCAATCCTCTGAGACACTATTTAGTGCCAACCATACCAACTCTGAAGGTGGAGGTGCTGCCCCAACAACTACAAGCTGGTCTTGGACCTCCTGAATTTTGGTGAGGAAGGGATCTATGCCTTCCCCCTTTTGCATCCTTATTTATCTTTGCTTCTCTTCCAGGAGCATCTTCTATTTCTGGCAAGTACCCTGATATAGCTGGGAGACAACATCCAACATCTCTTTGGCTGTTCCCATGGCCGCTATATGTGAGACTATATGATCCCGGACTCCATCCAAGATCAACTGCTTTGCCCTTGCCATCTCTTTCTTGTATTCTTTCTACTGATTTGCATCCTGAGGAATTGTCACCACATTATCTATGTAGGATTTCAGGCCATATTCATCTAGAAAGAAGGACATCTTGGCCTTCCAGATGACATAGTTGGATGATCCATCCAACCTATCCTGATCTCTAAGCCCTGCAGTGGCATTTTGAAAACTGTCGAAAATCCCCTCTTTCCTTCTGCTTGGTTGCTGCTTTGCTACTCGCACTCCCTTTTGGAGTGAGAAGATCTACTCGCAACTATTGCCAATCTGTAAGAAAAAAATCGAACTTCTGAGACTCGAAGTTCCCTGAGAGAAATTTCTCCTTTGCTATGTGTACCTTTCTCTTGCACCCGACGTTGAATTTGTTGCTGCAAAACCCTCTGTGTCCAACCAGAAATCTTCTCAATGAAAATTTGTGCTGCTGCTGCTCCCTCTGACTGCTGGAATCGCTAAACCAACAACTCGACTTTTCTGCCACCCTGCAATTGAAAATCGAACTGCTGCCCCAAAAATTCGGCTTGCCTGTCAATGAACTGTGCAGCCTCTAGGAATTATGTCCCTGCTGCTCCCTTTGAGCAGCGAAATTCTTTCTCCACTTCTGAGCTTCTTGGTTGATCACTCACGCTACTCTGATACCATGTGAAAATTTCAAGACTGAAATCCTAATGCAACAACTGGAATTAATTCTTGTAATTATTAATTTATTTAACAATTTATTTGCTACGACAAATATCATATTAATCACATTGCAACCTTCACAAATAAAATTGCGGAAAAATAATAGTGTTGGAACAGAGAAAATAATAGGACACACAAAATAAAAATGACACCTTTATTTTTGGACAAATGTCCTCAGGAAAACCTAATGTGGGAAAACCGGTGCAGCTTATGAGGGTTTTATTTTGTTAGGCAACAGTGAAATATGAGTACAATCTATGGATGCCCAACTGGCAATCCAAACAACAAGCAAATCTAGCCAAAATTATTTAAGGGAAATTACCCTTCTTCCACAAGCAACCCCGACACAAATTCTCTTCAGAAACTCGTCCTTCTGGACCCTTTGCATCGGCCTCTGCACTGCTCTGCGTAGACTCTATGACGTCAAGTCTCCGAACTGCCTCTGATGAAGTTGTTCTGTCTGTCTTTGCTGAGGAAATCGTTTTTTCTGGCTCTCTGGACCCCTTGCCTGAGCTCTAGAACTGAAAACAAATTTCTCTCGAGTAAAATCGAATTACCGTTGAAGCATCTGCGCTGCTTCTCTGGGAATAAGTCGACCCCTTGCTACTACCTCTCCGGATTTGGAAAACTTCCTTCGGATCACTGTCTCTGCCCCTCACTGGCCCTGCTTTGATCTCTGGCTTTCTACCAACTACTGCTGCTCTCTGGAAATCGATCTACCAAGAAAATCGAAACACAAAAGTGTCTTCTCCAAGTGCCCATCGACTTCTTATAATCCTCTGTTGGGACTCCAACGACCAAGATTAAATCTTAATGAATGGCTAAGATCATCTTGAAGTCGATTCATGTGAGTTTCTAGATTATTCTGACCTCATCTCAATTAATATCAATTAATTAACTTTATTCCCTAAGTTTAGATTTGGAAATATTTAAAAAACAGCTAATAATCTAATTGAGTCACTTCTAGGTGTAATTTCTAGAAACGATTTATGGGTTCTGGAGAACTCATGGATTCTAGCGTCTCTACCAAATTTCATGGCTAGAACACATGCAATGCTACAAAACTGAATATGTCATGGGTCCATCCCAAGTAAAGGTTGAGGTAGAAAAGCAAGTCACTGGACCTCCCAATTTTCATCTAAATTATCTCAAGCCATTTCTCTAGGAAACGTTGGACCTTTAAGTCAAGTAGAACCTCTCCAAGTGGCATGTTTGTTAGAAAATCAGAAAGGCAGATAGATTTTCTTATGTTGATAATTAATTGTGATATTCTTGTAGTCTTATTAACTATATTTATGTTATTCTCTTATCTCGTTTTCATCACGCAATCATCAAATCAAAACATGAAGATCAACGACACGATATAGGCACTCAACCAGTGCTAAAACCCCTCTATAGGGGAAGATCTGTTGATTTTGGGGTAGCATCGGATGTGCTCTAGCTCTGAAATTTTGTGGAGGGGCTAGAACACATGAGATCTCCAAGACCCAGAAATCATTTGGAGAAATTCCACCTGGATGAGGAGTTATTAAATTAATTAATTTTTTTAATGGGGTTCCTAAGTCTAAACTTTGGAAAATAAAAATATTAATGGGTATTAATAAAAATTTGGGTGAGAATCTTCTAAGTGACGAGGATCAAGTCTGTTTTAATCTTAGCAGTTGATTAGGGACTTAATTTCAACCGTTGATTCATCAACAGGAAAAGTATAAGAGGAGGCTTGAGGGTCAGTTGGAGATTCATCGAGTGATCAAATCAGTTTGATTTTTCTGGGGTGTGGTTTGTTGAGAAAATTGAACTAGTGATCTAAGTTGCAATGAGAGGTTTGAAGCAGAGATTTGGATCGGAAAGGAGTTCCGAGCCAAAGAGTACCAGGTAGAGAGGTAGCAGTAGCATTAGAGAGGCAGCGCAGAGGCCTACGTAGCCCAGGAAGGGGCTCACGCAGTGCTGACGCAAGCCAAGAGGGTCTCTTGTAGTGGCAGTGCAGGATATTCGTCAGAACTTTGAGATTTTGCTAGAGAAGCGAGGTTTTGAGCCGGGAGGGCTGAACAACAGTCTTCCTCTAGCGAATCGATCCTGCAGAAGGGGTGATGTAGTCTCCTAGAGGCAAGAAGCTGGCCCAAGCAGGGATTGCGCTGGGATTTCGCAGTGCTTCCCTGGGTCAGGCCACTCAGTGGATGAATTGTGACTTGGAGAACGAGGTAAACCCTCGCATGTATTTCTTGCTGCCGAGATTTCTCGAAAAGGTTAGACGGTGTGAGAGGCAACCTGTTGTATTCAGATTCTGCTTGCTTAATAATACAAACCCTCTATCTGCTGCACCGATTTTCCTGCATTGGGTTTTTATGAGGACGTGTTGTCCAAAAATAACATTATCCCTTGTGTGTTTGTCTCATATTGTTTTAGTTTATGATCTGTATATTAGTGTAGTCTACAGTAGTGTTTTTCATCAATGTTTAAATAATTAAATAAGTTGTTGAATGTAAAAACAAGTCGGAGATGATAAACTAGTGATTGCAGTAGGATTTCTGATGTGTAGATTCAGAATTTTCACATGGTATCAAAGCATTGCATATCATAGGACACCGAAGACATCACCCAGGAGATCCAATGAATTTGCTATAGAGAAGCAGCTCTCCTGAGTGACAATGCTATTTCAGAGGCAGAGGAGCAGCTGAAGGAGTGACATAGAGCTAGAGAAGTGATGTAGAGGCTCACGCAGTGCCTGCGTCAGCATTTCTAGCTTGTAGAGGGTGACGTATCACCCGAGAGGAGCTCACGCAGTGACTACGTCAACTCTCTGGGACAACACAGAGCCTGAGAGGCTCAAATCAATCAATTGCCGGGGCTGGAGGGCAGAGCAAATTCGATCAGTGGAGCTTGTGGGATGCTGTCGCTGTTGGTGCAGAACAGTGTTTGTGGAGACATAGCTAAGGTAGAAGAAGTCACTGCCTTGACAGATTTCTAGCCAAAGAAATCTAAATCCAGGTTGCAGCAGCAAAGGAGGATTGGAGAGGAGTGATTCGACATTTGGCTAGAGGATTTCCGTGAAGGAAATCAGGACTCAGAGGGAGTCTAGAAATAATTTGTTCCTTAGAGGATTTCTAGTGCCAAAGAAATCCAGATCCGAGTCTTGCTGGGGCAACAACAAGAGAGGGAGTAGAGAACCTGTTCTACACTTGTTTGAGCAGAGATGGCAGTCAATGGATTGAGGGATTAAGATAGATTGGATGGAGCATCCAAATTTGTCATCTGGAAGGTGAGGATCCTGGCAGTCTTGGACAATAATCACATCAAGGATTATGCCTTGAAAGTAGTTGTTGTTTCGGTCGATGCTAATCTTCTCAAGAAATATCGGAGGCTCAAGCAAAGGCGAAATGCATGAACTTGGACGGGGTCAAGGATCATGTGGTCCCACATATTGCTGAAAAGGAAACAATAAGGGAGATGTGGGAGGCCTTGACCACCTTGTATGAGGGAACTTCTGTCCAATGGAAGATGCTATTGGAGAATCAACTGAGACAGTACCATATGCAGAAGGGAGAAGAGATCGATCCCTTCCTCCTTAGGTTGCAAGGGATTCGAGACCAACTGACTTCCGTGGGGTCTACACCAGATCTTGAGTTCATGGTCAGGAATGCCCTGAATGCAGTCACTGAAGATAGGGATACCTTTGTCCAGAGCATTTTGGGCAGGGCTTCTCTCCCCAGTTGGGAGGAGATGTGGGCAGCTCTTCGATAGGAAGAGATTAGGTGGTTAACCAAGGCAAGAAGTAGCGACAAAGGAGTTAGAGCCAAGGAGGAGGAGGAGGATGCAGCTCTCGCATCATCGGGACAACAAGGGTAGCAAAAGAGGAAGAAAAAGGATATAACCAAAGTCAGATGCTTTAGATGTGGGGAACTGAGACATTTCGCCACACAGTGTCCTCAGAAGAAGGGCAAGGAAGATAAGTTTGACTAGAAGGATGCTCTAGCAAAAGCTAACGGAGAAGGCGAGGATGACGATTGCACCATAAGTGCTCATGCACCTCTAGAGAAGAGGTGGGGCGATATTGAGCTATAGTCGGGAGGACTACACAGGGGTAGGATCCTTGAGGTGCCCAAACTCTTGGATCACATACGGCTATGGGAGCCCTTAACGACAGTAGCAAAATGACAGGTGTTGGTTGGTGCGAGGTGTGATGGAGAAACAGTGGCAGAGCTAGAGTGCCAGAGTTTGAAGTAGCGCAGTGGAGGTTGCAGCAGTGCAGGAGCCAGAAAGCAGATTGTAGCAGCGGAGTAGCAGCAGAGAGTCAACACAGATTAGCAGCAGAGGTAGCTTCAACATCACGGGGTATCTAGACTGATCAGCATGTTAATTTTGGGTGGCTATTCAGTTGCTTACTTATCAGCAACTGAGTTGTAGTGCAACAATTAGCGGTGGTAGTGCTATGGGCAACATGATGCAACATTTTGAGAGGGAGCTGTAGTACAGATGCAACCGTGGTAGTGGCAGTGTCATGGGCAACGGTATAGGGTCCAACAGTGCAGTGGATGAAGGGCAATAGGCCAAGCATTAGCAACATAGAGGACCGATGCCGTGGATCAGTGTGATGCTTCTAGTTGGAAGTATTGCTAGAACACATTCCTCGCTAAGAGGGAATGTTGATTTCGGGGTAGCATCGGATGTGCTCTAGCTCTGAAATTTTGTGGAGGGGCTAGAACACATGAGATCTCCAACTTCCAGAAATTGTTTGGAGAAATTCCACCTGGATGAGGAGTTATTAGAAGTTTAATATTTTTAATGGGGTTCCTAAGTGTAAACTTTGGAAAATAAAAATATTAATGGGTATTAATAAAATTTTGGGTGAGAAGCTTCTAAGTGACGAGGATCAAGTCTGTTTTAATCTTAGTTGTTGATTAGGGACTTAATCTTGACCGTTGATTCATCAACATGAAAAGTATAAGAGGAGGCTTGAGGATCAGTTGGAGATACATTGAGTGATCAAATTAGTTTGATTTTTTTGGGGTGTGGTTTGTTGAGAAAATCGAACTAGTGATCTAAGTTGTAGCGAGAGGGGTTTGAAGCAGAGATTTGGATTGGAAAGAGTACCAGGTAGAGAGGCAGCAGTAGCATCAGAGAGGCAGTGTAGAGGCCTACGCAGCCTAGGAAGAGGCTCACGCAGTGCTGATGCAGGCCAAGAGGGTCTCTTATAGTGGCAGTGCAGGATATTCGTCTGAATTTCGAGATTTTGCTAGAGCTGCGAGGTTTTGAGCCGGGAGGGTTGAACAACAGTCTTCCTCCAGCAAATCGATCCTGCAGAAGGGTTGACACAGTCTCCTAGAGGTAAGACGCTGGCCCAAGCAGGGATTTCGCAGTGCTTTCCGGAGTCAGGCTACTTAGTGGATCAATTGTGACTTGGAGAATGAGGTAAACCTTCATATGTATTTCTTGCTGCCGAGATTTCTCGGAAAGGTTAGCCGGTGTGAGAGGCAACCTATTGTACTCAGATTCTGCTTGCTTAATAATACAAACCCTCTATTTTCTGCACTGGTTTTCCTACATTGGGTTTTTCTGGGGACGTGTTGTCGAAAAATAACGGTGTCCCTTGTGTGTTTGTCTCATATTGTTTCAGTTTATGCTTTGTATGTCAGTGTAGTCTGCAGTAGTGTTTTTCATCAGTGTTTAAATAATTAAATAAATCGTTGAATGTAAAAACAAGTAGGAGATGATAAACCAGTGATTGCAGTAAGATTTTTGATGTGTAGATTCATAAATTTTCACAAAACCTAGTCAAACTCTTCCACTAGCAAATTCAAATTGAGATAGACGAAGACCTTAGACCAAAAGACCTTTCTCCTCAATGAAGTCAGCCCTCAAACTGTCCTTTCAAACTTCAAAGATCAACTGCAACAATACTACACCAATGATAGAATTTCGGCCCAGCTTCAAGTCTGCAACTTTGGCCCTCTTGCAACTTCAACTCCTTCACATGTTTGAGACAAGGAGAGAGAAAATTCAACTACTTTTTCTTGATAAAGACTCCCTTCTCCTTCGCTAGGTTTTCCTCCTTCCCCCTTGAGTTTCACACTCTTGACATAAACCCTAGAAGCCTACAATGGAGGCTTTGACCTATTAACCATTGACACAAGCATGAAACCCATGCTTTAGTAAGTCAATTTCTTTTATAATTTTTTTCTTTCTTTCTTTTGACAAATACATTACATTATAACTCAAATACAATTATGAAGACCGGCACTAGTTACATTTTTCAACACTCCCTCTTAACTAGAAAGGTATTCATAAGTACATATATACAGAGGTAGATGGAAGATATCAAAATGATATGTTCTATGAAGAGTTACAACACACGCAGTGCTACAGATTAGATACCTGAGTAGGGTATTCTAATCGGGTGGGACTAAGGTGTACTCAAGCTTTAGCCACTCTAGGTACCATCAGGCTTTTAAACTCTAACACCAACCCAGGGATCTAGGTGTGTATCCAAGGTTGAAGCTCCAAGACCAATGCCACTCTTCGTACTTCGAGATCTAGACATCAACACATTGGCCAGCCAGATGTCCTCTCAAGCATCTTGTCGCCACAGGATGATTTATCTCTCTTAATCAGATATATATCCACCAATCCAAGCATGCTTCAAACGTTCAACCTTTTTATGGAGAGATCCTGCACAATCACAACCCCAATTAGTAATAAACCTTCAAATATATATATAAGTAAACACAAACCTTTGGGATCCTTGATCATTCTGATGCTACTTATATCATCATCAAATTATCCAGATACCACTTGTTTGAAGCTTTCTTCTTTCACTTCTTCAGTAGCACCAAATACAACCTCAATACTTTTCAAGTCTTTCGTTTGAAAATCCATTTGTAGTACCTTCATTCATTCTTTCTTCATGGTATTCCTTATGATTGTCGTAATATGCTTTCTCTTTACTGGGGAGATATACCCTTTCTTATATCCAAGCTCCCTCTCAACTCAACAACTTCCATCTTTTATTGCATTGAAGAGGCTACAATCTTTCAAGGCTTTACTTCTTTCTCATGGCATCAAGGTCATCTTGATCATCATCACACTTATAGCTTTCTTCATCATGCTCATCGTTATTGTCATCAATAATTACGAACATCTTCAATATCTTGAAGATTATGTACCTGCAAAACTTCAATAGCAAGTACAACCAAATACAAATATATAGAAGCATGAAGTTAACTATATCAAAATCATGTCATTACAATGGAAGCATCAAAACATTGAAGCTCTATACATCAAATACCTAAACTTAGGTTCAAAGGTCACATCTTTTATATACTAGACTTCAACATCTTGCTAGGGGTTTGTCACAAACCTTAGATTCCATCATCAAGACTTAAAGCAACTCAATCAAGATATCAATCCAATCATAGCACTATACATCTAGGGATTCAATATTATTTCCTAGAATTCATAACAGATTCTACTAGGGTTTTGTTACAAACCCGAGATTTCATTAATCAACAATCAAGTTAGCACACACACACACACAGATATATATATATATATATATATAGGGTTTCATTATCATGCACTAGCATCTCATATCAATATCTACTAGGTAAACCCAAGATACAAACATCAATACATCGAAGTTAGATATACAACAATTTTGACCAGACTAGGGTTTCAATCATATAAATGAATATACACCTAGGGTTTCATCCCTAGGATTCTTACGTTAGTTATTACAAGGGTTTTTTTCATAAACCCTAATTCACCAAACCCTAAAAATATAGGGTTTCATTATATAACCTAGACATTAACAGTAAACCCTAGAGGACTAGGTTTTTACCATAATCATTACCAAAACCTTAAACTTCAAAAGAGTAGGATTTCATTATATGTTCTAGACTTATCAATAACCCACATAGACCTAGGGTTTCATTATTAATATTGACATATCCGTAGCATGAAAAGGCTAGGGTTTTACATGTTGAGAAATCAATGCTTATAGGAATTAGGGTTTGATTCCTCTTTCTTGCTAATTACTTGTGAATTATCTTAGTTTCTTTTACTTCTTTATTAGTTTATCTTTCATCAAGAAATTACAAAATTATATGTATATGAAGACCACAAGAACAAGAGACACAAGATGCAAGCATCCAGTGAGGGCAAAACCCCTTCAAGGGGAAAACCTAGTCCAACTCTTCCATTAGTAGATTCAAATCAAGATGAGACAATCCAAGACCCTTTAGACCTAGACAAAGACCTCCTCCAATCACCAAGTCAACCCTTCCTTTCAATAGATGATTCCTGTCAAGGTTTCCAAGTGACAACTTCCCAGTAGAAACTACAATCTAGAACAAGGTTACTTAGGAGCGGGAGTGGGAGCGGAGAGCGACATTTTCAAAAGCTCACGGGTCGAGAGCGAAGTTTTATATAATATATATTTTTATATATTCTGATGCATATATGTCAATAAAAGCATATAGAATGATGAATTAGATATAAAAAACATAAAAACATGGATTAAACCATATAACATCAATCATCTAGAAGTTATAATCTTCATCAACCACATCCACAAGTTACAAGTTCTCATTTATATAGCATGTAAGGGTGCACATAACCAAAATAGCATCGAGTGCAATCCATCTCTGAACCGAAAATACATCAACAAATAGGCTCTAGATGACCTCTAACATCCAAAAAAATCATGCTACAACAAATAGCTACATATCATCAAAATCATTGCCTATCTTGGGATCTTTGTCATTAATATCACCCTCTAAGCAATTAACATAAGATAGAAAAAATGTAGCATGTCAAGTCAAGATTTTGTTTGAGTGATGGGTACATTTTTAGTAGGGTTATGATAGAGGAGTTCGACAACCAATGTCACTAACATCAAAGTACATAGAGGGCTTGGTGCTCTTGATTACATACGAGTCCAATACCCTAGTACATGAAAAAAGGCAATGGAAATGTTGCAATACCCCTAATCTTGAAATCTTGAAAAACTAATAACTCTGCTGGATTTTGAGTGAGATCTAAAATTCTACTTTCTCCATATGAAATCCAATGAGGTTGGAACCACTCTCAAACATCCCGAGCCATTTCATGGTAATGTTAAAAATTTAAGTAAAAGGATGAAAATGAAATATAAAGGAGAATGTCACTTTTACTTTAAGAATTTAACATTACCATGAATTGCATATCAATACTAGAAACATAAGCTTCAATATTAGACTACCCTACTCAAAAACTCTTGTTTCTTTGATTCTTTTTTTTTGCATTTGGAACATCTTTGCAATAAATTTTTTGTGAAAAAACCAGGGAGCGATTTTTTTTTTTTTTTTTGCGTGAGTGCGCTTCGGGAGTGATTTGAAGGGTGCCTGCAACCCTGATCCAAAATTTTGGCCCCCAACAACAGATTTTCGGCCCCCAGCTTTAGAACTTTGGACCTGCAATAGATTTAGAATTTTGGCCCCAACAACTGTCCAGAAACTTCGCACGTGTGAGAGATAGATAGCCCAAGAACTCGATTTAGGTCTTCCCAACTTCTTTTGTCCTTCTCCAGCTACTTCACTCTCTTTTTCTACTTCTCTTCCTTATAGATAGAACTTGTTGAGTGAGTGCTCCAAATAGTCGAACTGCCTTTCTTATATATAGCCTTTCTGCTGGGTCGAATTGCCCTAATGTAGGTTGACTTCATGGGGACAAGGCTGACTTGGTGTGGAGGTGACAAGTAACCTTTTTCTTTATGTGGGAAATTGTCAAAAACCTTTTTTTTTTCGTATTTAGGATAAAGGACCCTAGTGATTCCATCCTGGGCGAACCCATAATTATATCTCTATTGTTGCAAAATAAGGTTTTAACGGTGCATTGTGAGGCAAAAATATAGTCTCTAATGCGTAGTTGTAGATTGTTTATGTTATATTGTTTATTATTCATCAAATCCATCATTCCAATTATGTTTGATTCAAGAATCACTAATTGGTTAGCACATTCAGTACTAACATATTTTTTTTTATCCTGAGTAAAATCGATAGAGATTATAGCATCCTTTCCTCCAAGTGATCCTTTGATTTTAAATAGTGTATTAACACACATTCTAAAAGTTTTAGGAAATCTTCCATCATTGATCTCCATTTTTTCTTCTTTCATTATTTTCGAATTAGACTGCACTCTTGGTCTTGAATAATTGATAATTAACTAATTTCAAGACTTTTGAAAGTAATTTTTTTAAAATCTTTTGACGGCTTTCACTTTTTACAAGCTATATAACTTGGGCACTTGAACCTCTATAATTAATTTTTTTCTCCTTTTTATAAATCACCCTTTTATATCTTACTCAATGATTGAACTGTTTTTTTAAGAAGGTTAATATACCTTCCAATTTCTTATTTTAATTTCTTTTTATAATATTATAATAATACTTTTTCAAAACAAACTGTTTTTTTTTGTTCGTTTTGTCTTGCCACTTTTGTTTCAAACCTTGGTAATTTTCAAAATTACCTTATAACTTCTTCACTTAATATTAATTAATAACTTTAATATGAATTTAATTTACTCAAAGTCTTTGTCCTAGGCAGGGGTCCTAACAAGGGATCCTATAGAGCAACTACTAGGTCAAGGGGCAACGATGGAGCGATAGCCCACTGTCACCTCAGCTAAGGCTTCCTGCTTTATGAATTTTCATTGAGGGGAGGAGACCTGGTATAAAGGGAATCACTAGATGAGTAGGTCAATGAAAGGATAAGGAGTGATTCCTAGGCCTATTCACAAAAGAGACTCAACTAAATGGATGGCTTGGTTTGGAAGCAACGTGATGGGCTCTCTAGGAAGGGCTAAGAGGGTATTTGAGGATAGGGTTTTAGAGTATGCTTTGTCAAGGTAGCCCCTAGTCTCAAAAGGCCTTGTGGATGCTTGGCTTCTAAGTGATCTTTATGGAATTGGAGTCAACAAGTTGTGGGACCGCAAAGGGCCTAGTGGACCCAAAATTAGGTCAAGGATATGGAGTTGATCAACTAAGGATGTACTTGACCTGATGAGGGACGGGAAGAGGATCAAAGAAAGAATCTTCTTTTGATGCTTTGAATTCATGATCATAATGAGGACACTAGGGGAAAACTAGGGCAAGAAATGGTCCTTTAGCTAGGAATTGCTATATTTCGAGATCCCACTGTTGGATTTGCTTCAAATTTGGAGGGCCTCTAGAGAAAACCTCAATGCCCATTCATACATGGCCCATGACATGTTGCAACGTTATAAAGAACAAAATTCCCACAATTTCATATAGAGCAGTAGTAAATTTCAGACTTGTATAGTGAAAATCTCAGCAACGTTCATTAACAAAAGTAAATGACAAGAATAAGCATTAAAAGAGTACTTACATGTATAAAAGACTCAAGAGTATATCCAATCATTAAATTATGCTAATAATGCAGCTCCAAGTCAAGAGAGATATCCAAACATCAAAATCATAACATCCAAACTCATCCTCCAAAAGGGATAGAGAAAATTTCACAAGAGCAAATAACCCAGTCCAAGTGATGATGATGGAAATGAATCATTTCACTTCTATGTATACACTTTAATGAATTGGATTTAGCTAAATTGGCCTAATTGAGCCCCTAAAATAAAATAATGTGCATAATAACAATACTTTTGGTGAGAGGCCCACCAAATAGCTCACTAATGTAAAGATAAGCCTCTCAAGAGGGTCTAATGATCAACAAAGTGAGTTGTTGGGCCTTTGAGGAGGCCTAATGAAGTCCAATGGGTGCCATGATTAGAAATTGACTCCAAACATAGTGGACAAGGGGTTGGCCCCTTGTTTTCCAAACAAGAACCTGTGGTGCTCCCAAGTGTGTATGGGGACACAAGGGCATCCTCATGGGTCTCCAATTGGATTGAAAATGCTTGTAAACCATTTGTGAGGTCTAGAATGATGACATAAGCCCTCCCTTTGCAGCGGGAGATACCTCTAGAACCTGGAACATCTGCCAATTGTATGGTGCAACTGTGGAGCCGGTTGGACATGGTGGACCAGGTGCATCATCCTCATCCAAAAGGTGGAACACGAGCAATCAGTGAACGCTGTTGGGGATCCATGAAGTAATATTTGCTATGGTGGAGGCCCATGGCTCTCAACGCTCACTCTACAAGTTCCAATGTGGCTCTTTGGAGGGCTAGGACCCCGTATAAGGAGACCAAGCCCCAAATGAAGAACCACCTACAATCCTGCATAAGATCCAATGTGTCCCCTTGCCCTCCAATACAACAAGTCATTAGAATAATCAAGTAATAAAACTTACAAGTCATGGGATCAATGGGGCACTTCATGGTGGCATGCCCTTCCATAGTGGGCTTTGGCATGTACAAATGTCTCCAAGCTCAATAGGTGGGGTTAACCTACCAAGGACCTTATTAGGTGGTTTCAACCTCTAAAGGGGGTGACATGTCCATGATACATCCCTAAAGTGGTAGGTGGCAAATGATATAATAATGGAATGGAGTGGGGATTAGGGGAATCATCTAGACCACATGTCAAGGTGCAAGGGTAGCTATAATAAGGGAAGCCCACACCTGGGTATATGAGTGTAGGAGGGAGAAAATCGTGGTACATGAGTTACCTCGACCTTTGTTTTTCCACCCTTCTTCATATGCCTTTTGCCTTTGATTGATTTTTCTTCATAACTGCTCGGGGCTCTAGGGAATGGAGAGCATGATGTGTAATATGTAGTAGTGGATACCCCCTTAAGGTGGGGCAGTTCATTGCCCACCAAGGGTTGGGACAATCACGTGTTCGTTAATGATGGAGGGGACTCATCTAGGTCCTGTTGTCGCGCAGATTGACACGACAACGCTCAGACCGGGGGCTGTCACTCTGATCCCCGATCCCTCCGTTTAAGCCTATCTCCCGCGGCTAAGGGGGGTAGACCCTGTGAGATGATGAGACCAACTGTCGACCAGTTGGTTGGGAGACACGAGACACGATCAAGATAAGCACTAAAATGATTTGATCAATTGAGCAGACCAGTGCCTTAAAAGATTTTTATTAAAATGATTACTTGTTAAATGATGTAGAAACATAAACCGTGAACAACGATCATTTGTCATCAGCTAAATCACATGACCAAAACGATATCCAGCAACTGAAAATTTTGAAGAGATAAATGCCTTAAAACACCACGAGAATCGTAAATCATTAACTAGATATCATTTTCGTATCTCGACTTGAAAATTCAGCATGAAAGATATAACATGATAAACAACTGAAAATTGGATCCGGAAAAGAAAATTTTCAATTAAAAAAAAAAAAAAAAAAAAAGAAAATTAAAAGATTTATAAAACAAAACGAATTAAAACAAAACAAAATTTTATAAAACTAAATCAAACTCTAAATAAAAAAACTATGCTACTGATCCTTTTATATACATATATATTTTTTGATTTTTATGAAAACTAAAAAATAGAACTTTGAACTAACAAAAATAACCTACGTCTAAATCTTAAAATGCAAATACGTATATATCGTAAAACCTAAAATAAAAATACTGAACGGTGATACGTGACCCCAGCCAAAGCAAAAAAATTGACGCGGAAACCATAAACCCTCGACCAGGAAAAGCTAACGGCGGCGGAAACAAAGAAAACGAATCGATTTGAAGCGCAGACTGGAAAAATTTCAATGATACACAGATGCTACCTGAGCGTTTTGAACAACGATTTTGGAACGGGCTCCTTACCTGGCTGCCGACGTAAATATAATTCGATGCCAACGCAAATCTGCTTCAAGGTATCACCTGAGAAACGCGTCCTCTGTCTCTGGTTATGCAAAGAGATTGTCGGCAGCAGAAGAATTGCTGTACAGCGAAGCTCGATTTGGAAGAATTGAAGCTCAGGATGGGCGCTTATTTTTATGATTTCAATCGAAGTTAAACGCAGAACTTGAATCCTGTCGGCGGCCACAATGAACTCGACAATCACCTTTTGCAGGTTTGACTTCGGCTGCTTGATTACGCGGAGCTGAAATGCACGCGTTTCCTTTTAATGGCGGCCCTGGATGGTTGAGGGAAACGACATTTGAATGATTTCTTTAACCAACTGATTTAAAGAAACGATGCTGCCAGGTTAACGGCACCAGGGACACAAGCTCGATACACGCTGATGATCATTGGAATACCGAATCAGAGCTTTGAGTTTTGATTGGGTTTTATGTCCACGGAAGTGACGGCGGAAACGCTTGGCTGTGTAGACGCTATTCAATGGTATCGAAACTGACTTATTATAAATGCAAACTGAACGTTTTGAGCATGATTTGAAACGGCCTCTTCACCTTGCGCTTAATGCAAATCACCCGGCCTGCTAACGTATAACCTCTGAGCATCTAACAATTGCAGAAGATTGACGTGGTGGAATAGGCAGAACGAGAGTTACGCTGGCCCGTAAAAATTTTCTGATAAGTGGCGGTGCAAGCCAGAACTCTGACTTTTTTTTAAAAAAAATACTGCACGGATATATGAACGATGTGCTACAGGATGGCTCAAAAGCAAACTGGCCGGACAACGTATGTCAAAGATATTTTTCCTTTCTCTGATGCCTGCCAAAAATGATGAAATCACCCAAAAAGAATAATATGTACATCAAAATCAAAACCCTAATGAAAGCTGCATAAAGCAAGAATATGAAACCCTAGATCAGCTAATTTAATGTACAGATTTGGCCCCTTAACAGCCAGATTCATCAATAAGCACAAAAATATTTTAAAGAAATAAAGATTTTCAGATTTTCACTGTGAAGAACTTCAGAAAATCTCTCATGCAAATTAGAAAAATTAACCGAATGATAGACCCAGGATCAAATCCAACTGGGCTCAGCAAAAAATGCTTGTGGGAGTTGGTTGGTTTAGCCGAGAACTTCCCCGAACTCCCACAAAATTCCTTCAGAAAATGTTTTTTGCACAGCTCAAAACAACCATTAGTAAAGAGGGCAAAAATGCTGCTAGATCTCAAAAAGTAATGGAGATACCTGCCATTACTTCAGAAACCCTAACAACACTCAAACCCTAGCAAGTGGACAAGATACCTGTGCCCACACTACTCTACAAAAAAGCTATTATTAATGGCTGAAAAGAAAATATGCAGAAAATTTAAACAATTTCACAGCATTTCAAGAGAGTAACACCAGCAAGATATGGACCCCAAAGTCTTCTTTTATTAACCAGAAACAAATTTACAAGAGAGCTTCTTCAGTACCAGACTCACAGATCGAATGATCTGAAATGACCCCTAGCACCCTATTTAAAGGAAATGATCCCAACGGCTAGTTCAAGTGATCCATGTCGAAATGATCTCGACCGTCGATGAGGATCAAGACATCTCTTAATCTCATCCGTCGATTTATTAAAAATGATATTTTGCATGCATTCACTTAAAATATTATTATTTTATTATTTAGGGTTTTTGCTTTATTTTATAATTTTTTTATTATTTTTTGTTTATTTCATTTTATAATTTTATAATTTGTTTAATTTTTATTTATTTTATTATTTTATTAATTTTATTAAATGGATCATCGAACTAAGCCTTTGGAAACATCACCTAGGACCTAGGACTTAGGACTCATGAGGGGATTTAAAACATTTTTCAACCCTCAAGACACATTACATCAAGACTTTTACAATTTACATCTTAAGGGGACAAATCCACTTAACATAGACCCTCATAAATCACCCAGTTCTGCGACACAACTATAATCTAGCAGATTAACACACTAGGATTCTCCTAAAGTTCTAATGACAAAATGCATCCCGGCTTTGGGGTCAGGTTTGAAGGAAAACTCTGCCGATCATGGATCGGTGAGACGAAAAACCTTCCGGGACGTAGATTACCATTAGAAAGTTAGGTCCACCTAGGCAATTTTACATACACGACTCATATCTGCTAAGATTATTTACAATTAATACATGCAGACTGGGTTTACAATCAAAATGATGAAACTGCTGATGACTGCAGGATGGCTCGGACACATAGATCAGGTGCTGCCCCTTTTTGCCAAGAAAAGGGTGGTGTACTGCATGGGTAGTTGACCAGTAGAGGTCAACAGGTCCCATAGGAACCATGGTGATGGCCATGGATAAGGGGTAGGCCTCATGTTTGGCTTTTGCCCACGTGCTAACTTTGTGTGTCCTGACCATTTTTCGCATTTTGTGGTATATTTCTTATTGAGAGTGGCCAAATTGTGCTTTTTCTTTCTTCCTTTTAGCTGCATCAACCTCTGGGGCATTGTTCCAGGCCCGACCCAATGTGTGGACAAGGGGAGGGGGAGGCTAACTCTATGTGGACCCAACGGACACATGTGGACCCGAATGGGAAAAGAGATGAATAGGGTTAGAATGAGTTGGCAGGGGGTGATGTATGTGGTGTCGGGAAGCGGGACCATGCAACCAAAGTTGGGATTTCCCAAGTAGTGCCAGCCCTAAAGCTAATGGCCAGTAAAGGAGAACCCACAGTACTAGGATACAAGTGTAACCACGAAATCGGGGAATGGAGACAAGAATACAGGCCTAACCCACTCTTTCCGCTGAATCCTCCCACCAATCCATACACAAAGGTGCCCATGACAAGTAAGGAAAATTACTCAACTACACTAATGAAAGTCATACCTTCAAGGTCGGGAGGCCCACCTTCAAACATATAATCATAACAAGTGGGTGAGGGACCACATGGCTGGCTCAGGTGGCGGAGATAATGGCACATCAAGTTATCTAGTGGTTGCAAGGGGCTACTGGCTCTCGGTTGAGGACCATCTAGGAGAAAAATTTTCTCCTATACATACTACCCACAGGTGGTGGGTAACATCTAGCTCCAACTGGGACATGAGCTCTCGGAACGGTGTGCAAAGCTACTCGAACAGGAGGTCATGAGAACACCAACGATCTCTTGGTACCGTAGACCTGTTTCTTGCACATATAAAAGACCAAGCACATAGGGCAACATGTTTTTGTGGTGTCTTATGATCACCCATGCTTAGTATTAGGCCATAAAATCAACGATAAAGTAAAATGCAAATTTTTAATCTAAATGCAACTAATATACCATGATAATATCATATGATGTTAGTTCTAATGAGAAAATCAACATGCGATGCATCCTACCCTAATATGCATATAACATTATGCAAGCGCTAAGTATAATCATATAGCCAATGTAACCAACATATTATTAAATCAATATAAAAACATTTTCCATTATGATCCATCATGAGGTAGGGGACCCAAATATCACTTTTCCCATTACAAGATTTGTTTGATGATGGTAAGGGTGGGGGTTTGGAACATTTGAGGACCATGCATCAATGGGCATAAACAAGGAGGAAAAGAGGAATCCAACTTGTTGTCGCACAGATTGTCACGACAACGCTCACACCGGGGGCTGTCACCCTGGTCCCCGAACTCTCTGTTTAAGCCGTCTCCTGCGGCTAAGGGGGGTAGACCCTATGGGATGAATGAAAACCAACTGTGGACCAGTTGGGTTGGGAGACAGAACAAGGCGATTTAGCACTTGATTGATTTAGAAATTAATGTACCAGTGCCTATGGAGTTAATGATGATTATTTATTAAATGCTGCAGAAAGTATAAACCATGTAAAACAATCATTTATCATCAAATAACCCAAATGATGTAAGATATTCAACAAATGCACAACGCCTTAACGATGATCCAGCAATTAAACTTCAAGAAAAATTAAATGGTTTAAATGATTATAAAATTTAAATGCCGACCAGTTACCACTTTCACATAGCTAACTTTAGATAAACATTTAAGCACATTTAACTATAGAGAAGTGGAACAAAAGACACCAAAACAATTTTCAATCTTTAGTTAATTTTTTTTAATTTTTTTTTAATATATATATATATTTAAAATAAAACTAAACTAAATGAAAAATGAAAATAAACTAAGACTAAAAACTAAATGAAAAATGAAAATAAACTAAGACTAAAAACTAACTTTAGAAAATCAAATGTTAATCTAATCTAGATCTAAAATTTAATTAAAAAAAACTAAATAAAAGAAAACCTAAAAAATTTATTTTTTTTTGTTTTTTTTTTAATGATTTTTTATGCTATAAAGTTCTAAGTTTAAAATTAAAATATAACAGAACCAAAATTTTAATCTAATCTAAACTAAGACCCAACTTAATGGGCCTAACACATGAATATATACAAATTGAAAAGAAAACCCAAAATTTATTTTTTTATTATTTATTTTTATTATTTTTTAGAAATTTAAATCTAAATGAAAATTTATAGAGTCTAAATCCTTATTACTAAATAAAACTCAAAACTAAACCTAAATCAAATGAAAAACGATTTTTATTTTTTTTATTTTTTGAATCAAAACAAAACTAAATTTAAAATTAAAAAAAATTAAAAGCTAAGTTAAAAGATATCAAAATAATAAAAACCAAAATAATAATCTAAATTAAAAATCTGAAAACTTTTTTATGATTTTTTTTTTTTTTAATAAATAAAAGGAATTCAAAACAAATCGGATTTTTTATTTTTATTTTTATTTATTTTTATGTTAAAACTAATAAATATATACATTAAAAAAAGGAAATCTATTTAAACTAAAACTTAAACTAGGCATACATCATAATAAAAATTAACTATGCTAACTTAACTATGTATAAAACAAAGAAATAAAAAAAAAAACAAAAGCTAAATCCTCACGCACATAATTTTTTTTTAGTGCGTTTGTTGTTTTGCTACTGCAGGTTGACGGCGGCGTCTGGAGTAGTTGGATTGCAGGTTTGCATGGAATCGAACAGCAAAAGGCGTGGAGGAGCAGCGAGGAAAAAATTGGATGAGCGAAGGGAGAAGAAATACGCAGGTTGAGGAAAAACGCAGGGAGAATGGCAGCTCAATGGTGGACAGAGGCTATGTATGGAGCAAGGAAAACGCATCTGAGGGTTTTAGTTGAGCAGTGAGGATGTTGCACGCTGATGGATCGAGGGATTTGCTGAGTAGTGTGGTAGCGTGGAGCTGGAACGAATACGCAGAGGAAAAAGGGATGTGAGGGAAATCAACTGCGTGGAAGATAGAGGCTGCGGGGTTTGAAGGGAGAGATTGCTTAGGCTTGGAGATAGTTTGCAATGCTAGCAGCGTGGGGAGATATAGGAAAAATGTAGGGGAATGAAGCAGCTTGAAGATGGCTCGATGCAGGTTGAGAGTGAGGCAGAGCAACACTGCGTGGATTTGACTGCAGCAAAGCATCAAGAGTTTTTACACAGTTCGCCCAAAATTTTAATAAAAATGAAACCCCAGGATGCAGACAGCATAAATTTTTTTTCGAAATCTTTTGTCAAAATGAAATCCGAGGCAGCAAACAGATAGCCTGGAAAAACCCTCGAATTTCTTCAGAGAAAACCTGCAAATTCTCCAGTAAATTTTAAATTGCCCTGCATTCAAATTTGTCTAATGAAAACCCTGAAATTTTTTTAAGAGCTGTACCTGCAATATGAAAAAAAAACGAAAAACCAGAAACAAAATTGAAAACCCTAAAACCAGTGAAAAATTTACAATATTTACAGATTTTTGACTCTTTAAACAGCCAGATTTGTCAATAATCCACAGTAATATTTTCAGAATTCTAAATTAAATGTGAGATATTTCAGAAAACCTTGCATGCATTCATAAAAAATTTCAGATGATAAGCCCGGCTTTCAGAAAATGCAATCTGGGAGTTGGCTGGTTTAGCTGAGAACTTCCCCTAACGCCTAGTAAACTCAAAACTAAGATTTCCTGCACAGCTTAAAATCAATCATTAACATAGAGGGAAAAAACAATAGAGAAATCCAGATCAAATGGAGATACTTGCCTTTATATTTCAGAATCTAAACTATCATTCAAATCCCAGAGATCAGACAAGATACCTGTGCCTGAATCAATCTTCATCAAGCTATTATTGATGACTGAAAATAAAATTATGCAGAAAAATAAAAGATCTTACAGCGTTTCCAGAAGAGTAACACCAACGAGATTTCAATCCCAAAGTCTTTCTTTATTGCACAAAAAATGACTACAAGAGAGCTTTCTTTAGCACTAGACTCTCAGATCTAATCTGATCTCAAATGACCCCTAACACCCTATTTAAAGGAAAAATTCCCAACGGCTAGTTTGGGTGATCCATGTCAAAATGATCTCGACCGTCGATGAGGATCAAGATTTCTTTTAATCTCATCCGTCGAATTTTTAAATGCATTTTAATATTAAAAAATTAAAATTCTGCATTTATTTACTCAAAAATTTGACTTATTATTATTTTATTATTTTTTAAATTTTATTTTATTTTATTTTTTATTTTTTAATTCTTTTTTAAATTTAAATTTTTATTTTTGGATCCTCGAACTTAGCCTTTGGAAAAATCACCTAGGACCTAGGACTTAGGACTTATGAGGGGATTAAAATATTTTCTAACCCTCAAGACACTTTACATCATGACTTTTACAATTTTACATCTCAAGGGGGAAAACTCATTTGACATAGACCCTCATAGACCACCCAGTTTTGCGACCAAATATAATCTAGCAGATTAACACACTATGATTCCTCTAAGATTCTAATGAAAAAATTCATTCTGGCTTTGGAGTTAGGCTGAAGGAAAACTCTGCGATCATGGATCGGTGAGACAAAAAACCTTTCGGAACGTAGATTATCACTAGAAAATTAGGTCCACCTAGGCAATTTACATACATGACTCAAATCTGCTAAGATTATTTACAATTTACACATGCAGAATGGGTTTACAAAACAATATGATCAGGTTGATGATGACATGCACGGACACGTTGCTCAAGCGCTATCCCTTTTGCGAAGAAAAGGGGGTGTATTGTTATGGGTAGTTGACACGTAGTGGTCAACACAACTCACACAACTTTTCTTGTAATGAAAATATGGAGAATTCAATCACCAAGCTCATGAACTTTCGATGAATAACAACCTTGGCATATCCTCAACATGGCATAATGAGATAGATTGCTTATCCACATCCACATTTACCTTTTCGTAATTATCAAGGGAGGAACAAGGTGGACTATGATCATCATATCTTGGGAAGAACCACAATCCCCTTTCAGGGTATTGAGAAAGCTTCTCAGTTTCATGGCCCTCAAGAGATTCATTAAGAGGGGCATCAAGCTCGTCTTGGCTTCTAATGACATCACGATCATTCGATTGAGGACCATCGTCTTGAAACACATAAAATAAGCCTCTCCAATGATCCATTTATTGCTGTCAGATTTTTATAAGATTCTATATTTGGAATCGCCAAGGTGAACTTGAAATTCCTTGAGAGATGCTTGCTTCACCCTACAAGCATTGACTTTGAAGTTCGATGAAGAACTAAGGCTTTGCTCTTCCAATGGAGTCGCCAAAAGGATATATCAGTAATGTTGTATGGGAAAAAGGCACACGTCTCGTGTCCCCGACAACGACGCCAAAAATGTTGTTGCTCAAACTAGCATGGGATCATATAGAGCAACTACTAGGTCAAGGGTCAACGATGGAACGATAGTCCCTTGTCACCTCAGCTAAGGCTCCTTGCTCTTTACGTACTTTCGTCGATGGGAGGAGACCCGGTATAAAGGAAATCACTAGATGAATAGGTCAATCAAAGGATAAGGAGTGATTCGTAGGCCTATTAACAAGAGAGACTCAACTAAATGTATGGCTTTCTTTAGAAGCAAGGTGATGGGCTCTCTAGGAAGGGCTAAGATGACCTTTGAGGATAGGCTTTGAGAGTATGCTTTGTCAAGGTAAACCCTAGTCTCAAAAGGCCTTGTGGATGCTTGGCTTGTAAGAATCTTTATGGAATTGGAGTCAATAAGTTGCGGGACCACAAAGGCTCAAGTGGATCCAAAATTAGGTCAAGGATATGGAGTTGATCAACTAAGGATGTACTTGACCTAACAAGGGAAGGATAGAGGATCAAAGAAAGAATCCTCTTTTGATGATTTGAATTCAATGATCCTAATGAGGACACTAGCCAAAGGAAAACTAGGGAAAGAAATGGTCCTTGAGCTAGGGTTTGCTATATCTCCCGATCCCATCACCGAATTTGATTCAAATTTGGAGGGCCTCTAGAGCAAACTTCAGCGCAGTTGTGGATCGAAAATCGAAGTGTTTGGATGGTGAGATGGTGAGATAATTGATGCCTTAGGTGACCTATGTAGGCTGGGCCTAGAAAAAGAGGGAGGTGAAAAGAATAAGCATTGAAAATGATCACCAATGGAGGATTAGTGCCTTGTCCTTTGGGAGAAATGGAGTCAAGGATAATTTATGGTTTAGGAAGAATTCAGCCAATCAAGGAGCCCTTCAACAACCTCGCATGGCATTCAGAGCATGAGAACAACTGCTGCAAGGACTTTATACTTTGGTTTGCAATAAATGATGACTTATCGAGATTTATTTTACATAAATGATCTCTGAGAACATTCAACCATTCATACATGGCCCATGACATGATGCAACACTATAAATAAATTTTTTTCCACAATTTAATATACAACAACAGTAAATTTCAGACTTGTATAGCGAAAATCCTAGCAATATTCATTGAAAAAAGTAAATGAGAAGAATAAACATTAGAAGAGTACTTACATGTATAAAAGAGTATATCCAATCATCAAATTATGCCAATAATGAAGCTCCAAGACAAGAGAGAGATATGCAAACATCAAAATTCATCCATAACATCCAAACTCGTCCTCCAAAAGGATAGCAAAAATTTCACAAGAGCAAATAACCCAATCCAAGTGATGATGATGAAAATGAATCATCTCATTTCTATTTGTACACTCTCTAATGAATTCAATTTAGCTAAAATGGCCTAATTGTTATATACCTAGGGGGGATAATATGGGGTACAAAGGGAGGTACCCAAGGTAATAATGTAATAATGGGATGGGCCATAGTAATAAATAAGGTGGTTAACCCATATCATGTAAGGGACCACAAATAGTTAGTAATAATGTAATGGGCCCATGGTATTAGTTTGATGGTATAAGGGAACCATGGTAATGACCCATGGTATTATATGTATGAGACCTATATAGAGGCTAGAGACTCCACATGGAGAGATGTAAAAGAATATTGTATGAACAGGCATATGGCTTGTGGAGTGCTCTCCTTTCTCAAGGAGTGAATGTATGGTGTTGCTCTACTTTAAGGGTTTTATCAATGAAGTGAATCATTTCTATCTATTTCGATCTTGTTATTCTTGGTTTTATTTGCATTTTCATATATTTTTGGGTTAGATCTATAACAAGTGGAATCAGAGCATTTTCTTGGGCAAAAGTGGAGAATTTTTTTTTATTTTTTGCAGGATTTCTGGGGCGGCGAGTTTGCAGATCAGATCTGTACGTTTTGGGGCAAAATCTGCAAAATCTAATTGTAGATTTGGATTCTCTGTGAAAAAATACCCGATTTCAGAAAAAATCGGTCGAATCGGAGTCCGGATGAAAGAGATATCGCTGATTTAAAAATCAGTGGTGTTGCAGACAATTTTTCGGGCAGCGAGTTTGCGGTGCAGATCTGGACGTCCTGGTGCAAGATCTACAAAATCTAATTGCAGATCTAGATTCTTTGTGAAAAAATACCCAATTTAAAAAAAAATTCAGTCGAATCAGAGTCCGGATGAGGGAGATATCGCTGATTTAAAATTAGCTCTTTTTTTTTTTTTTTTTTTTTTGGTGACGGCGGGAAAGTTGCAGCGCAGATCTGAAATTCCAGTGCCTGGATCAAGATTTCTATCACATGGGCAGATGCAGAATGGTTGTTCCATCTCCAAAAACAGGTCATAATAGGGATTTTGAGCAATATTGATGGAATTGTGGCCATTTCAAATTTTCGCCAAGTAAGTGAATTTTTCTCAAACCCTCTTCATGGAAAATTTTACAAGAAAAGATGATAGCCCTACTATTGAAGAATTCATAAAAAAACTAAAGAGCATTTTTGGACATCATTGGAAGTCTATAGTACCAATTGGTTTGAAAGAAGAGGCCGCCATATGGTGGAACTCACTTGGCATCAAAGACTTGTCCAAATTTTCAAATGAAGAATTGGAAAAACTCCTTATGGACAAATGGTCTCAGGCTAGAAAACAAGATGAGGGGAAACATGTGGGGTTATTTCCTAATGGTATATCCTTATTACAGGTTCATGGATTGATTCAAAAGGAGAAGATCGTTGTGTCTATAAATCCTAGCTGCAAGCATAATTTTATCAATGTTAATTTGGCAAAAAAATTACAAGTTCCAGCAAAACACATTGAAAACACACAGGTGGATGTTGAGGATGTTCAAGTTTATAAGGATTTGAAGCTTTCTATGGATAAGTATGTGTTGCATGGTGATTTCTATACTTCAGATATGGATAACATGGATGTTGTTTTGGGATATCCTTGGATGGAATCTGTGGGTACTATCAATATTAATGTGCAGAAGAAATTCCTAAAGCTCTGGTATAAAAAGAAGAAAATTACATTACAGGATATTTCCATCAATGAAGCAGACGATGTTCCAGGGACTGACATATCAGATGATGAGCCAGTGATGATCGACAATCAAACACAAACAAAGGCTAAAGCATAAAAGGTTATAGGTGCTAAAACTTTAACATATTATCACCCACATCACCCCGCAAGACAACAATCAAGAAGATGGCAACCAATTAGCCACAAGGACAACAACCCCCGCATGACAGATAGAGAGGAGAGAAGATCGACCTACTACACATCAACACAGAAGCGCTGCTACTGTCAACTCCCATCTCAAGCGAGCGAGGCACCAACAAGATTTAGGGTTCACCTTTCTCTTGGATGGCTAGATGCACGTGCATGGTACCAGTGGACTACTCTTTTGAGTAGATCTTATTATTTGTGTTCTTCCCATGTTTCGGGGACGAAACATGCTAAGGGGGGTGGAATGTTATATACCTAGGGGGGATAATATGGGGTACAAAGGGAGGTACCCAAGGTAATAATGGGATGGGCCATAGTAATAAATAAGGTGGTTAACCCATATCATGTAAGGGACCACAAGTAGTTAGTAATAATGTAATGGGCCCATGGTATTAGTTCGATGGTATGAGGGAACCATGGTAATGACCCATGGTATTGTATGTATGAGAGCTATATAGAGGCTAGAGACTCCACATGGAGAGATGTCAAGGAATATTGTATGAACAGGCATATGGCTTGTGGAGTGCTCTCCTTTCTTAAGGAGTGAATGTATGGTGTTGCCCTACCTTAAGGTTTTTGATATCGATTAAGAAACATTTCTATCTATTTCTCGCTTATTATTCATGGGTTTATTTCTATTATCTTATATTTTTGTGTTAGATCTATAATACTAATTGAGCCCCTAAAATAAAATAATGTGCATAATGACAATACTTTTGGTGACAAGCCCACCAAATAACTCAATAATGTAAACATAAGCCTCTCAAGAGGGTCGAATGATCAACAAAGTGAGTCATTGGGCCTTTGAGGAGGCCTAATAATGTAGAAACAGACTCCAAACATAGTGGACAAGGGGTTGGCCCCTCGTTTTCCAAACAAGAACCTGTGGTGCTCCCAAGGGGGTATGGAGGCACGAGGACATTCTCATGGGTCTCCAATTGGATCAAGAATGCTTGTAGACCATCTGTGAGGGCTAGGATGACGACATAAGTCCTCCCTCTACAATAGGAGTTATCCTCTGGACCCTGGAACATCTGCCAAGTGTATGGTGCAACTGTGGAGTCAACTAGGCATGGTGGACCAGGTGCATCATTCTCATCCAAAAGGTGGGACACGAGCAATCAATGAATGCTATTGGGGATCCATGAAGTAATATCTGCTATGGTGGAGGGGCATGGCTGTCAATGCTCACCTTACAAGTGCCAATGTGGTATAGGGAGACCAAGCCCCAAATGAAGAACTACCTGCAATCTTGCATAAGATCTAATGTGTCCCCTTGCCCTCTAATACAACAAGTCACCAAAATAATCAAGTAATAAAGATTACAAGCCATGGGATCAGTGGGGCACTTCATGGTGGCATGCCATTCCATGGAGGGCTTTGGCATGCACACATGTCTCCAAGCTCAATAGGGGGGGTTAACCAAGGACCCTATTAGGTGGTTTCAACCTCTAAAGGGAGTGACATGTCCATGGTACATCCCTTAAATGATAGGTGGTAAATGATATAATATTGGAATGGAGTGGGGATCAGGGGAATCATCTAGACCACATGTCAAGGTACCAGGGTAGCCATAATAAGGGAAGCCCACACTTGGGTATATGAGTGTAGGAGGGAGCAAACTGTGGTACATGAGTTACCTCGACCTTTGTTTTTCCAACCTTCTTTATATGCCTTTTGTCTTTGATTGATTTTTCTTCGTAACTGCTCGGGGCTCTAGGGAATGGAGAGCATTATGTGTAATATGTAGCAGTGAATACCCCGTGAGGTGGGACAGTTCATCGCCCACCAAGGGTTGGGACAATCATGGGTTCTTTAATGATGGAGGGGGCTCATCTAAGGCTCATAGGAACCAGGGTGATGGCCACGGATAAGGGGTAGAGCTCATATTTGTCTTTTGCCCACATGCTAAATTTGTGTGTCCTGACCATCATTTGCATTTTTTGGTACGTTTCCTATATCGAGTGGCCAAATTATGTTTTTTCTTTTCTTTTTCGCTGCATCAACCTCCGGGGCATCGTTCCAAGCCCAACCTAAGGTGTGGACAAGAGGAAGGGGAGGCAAACCCTATGTGGACCTGGTTGGGAAAAGAGATGAATAAGGCTAGAATGAGTGGAAGGGGGTGATATATGTGGTGTCAGGAAGAGGGTCCACACAACCAAAGTCGAGATTTCCCAAGTAGTGCTAACCCTAAAGCTAATGGCCAGTAAAGGAGATCCCATGGGACTAGGATACAAGGGTAACCATGAAATCGGGGAATGGGCACAAGAATACAAACCTAAACCACTCTTTCCGCCGAATCCCCCCACCAATCCATGCCCAAAAGTGCCCATGAAAAGTAAGGAAAATTACTCAACTATACCAATGAAAGTCATACCTTCGGTGTCGGGAAGACCACCTTCAAACATACAATCATAACAAGTGGGTGAGGGACCACATAGCTGGCTCAGGTGGTGGAGATAATGGCACATCGAGCTATCTGGTGGCTGCAAGGTGTTGCTGGCTACCCGCTGAGGACCATCTAGGAGAAAAAATTTCTCCTATACATACTACTCGTAGGTGGTGGGTAACAAGCACAGTGGAGACGAAGGAGATGGCCGCGGAAGTTTTGCCGACATTGGAGGTCGATGTTGTGAAACAAGTGCAATGACGAAGCTGTTGAAGGTGGGCTCTGTCGGGCGGACCACGGGGGTGATGGTGGCCATCTTGGCTTGTCGGGTGGCGGTTATAGTTGCACCTTTGTCACGTTTTTGTTTTAATTTTTTTAATCTCCTTTTTCTTTAATTTCTATATAGGTATATACTTTTTTATTTTATTTTATTTATTTTTTCTTGATGTCCAAAGGCTTGATGGCAAAAATGGAGAATCTCCAATTGTATAGCGGAACACTTTTATTATGACGACAACAAAATTGACGATGAATTGATGGCCGAAGGCCGAATCAGACTGGTTTTCTGTTCAACGGTTGAACAGCCATTGGATCGAACAACTCTGATACCAATGTAACGAACAAAGTTCTTACTCAGTAATAATCTTTAGAATACTTCGAAGACAAAGACATCCATTGTAGGACAAGTAATTATATATAAGAATATTTGAATGCAAGTGAGATGATTACAAACGAGGTTGAGGACCTGCTTATATACCTACGCTGGTACCCCTTCACAAACGGTCATGTCGTTAGGGACATACCTCTTCATTAACTATTTCCTAGTTAATTAACTATTCATTATTATTATTATTATTTATATATTGATATAATTATATTCATAACAGAAACCCTAAATTGTCAAGATTGACATCATGCTTTTGTTATCATATATTTTGCTTGGTTGTGCTTGTCAATAAGTGTTGCAGGTACATCATAAAGAAAGAAAAGGAAGATCCTATGGCAAGCACAATGAGAGGAGGGAATTATAAGGACCTTGTAAATGGTAAACTTGGTAATCAAGTTGGATCCTTGGGCACTCTGATATAAAGATTCATGTATGAGAATATGGTTTCCTGATGAAGAAGATTGTCTAGAAAAATCTATTGATAGCAATCATCTAGCACATGATAGTAAAGAAGCTCGTGCAACAACTAGTTAGTGAGGATCACTCAAAGATCCTCCATTGAATGACTTCATGGGAAGATTTCTTCACCTAGTGGAAAAAGGACCATGATGATATTGCAGACATTTTCTACTCTCTCAGATGTAGAGCAAGCTTCCTAGAAGTTTGCCAGTACAGTTGCAGCATGATGAAGCCTCATCATCAAGATGGGGAGCATTTTGAAGAAGACTAGATGACTGATTGAAGTAAAAGGTATGTATGTTTTGAGATTCTCCCTTGATTTAGTTAACTCATGTTTTCAGTTTGCAGGAAAAGCAGGTTGCTGGCATATGTCTGGACCTTTTTGGGCTCTTCCGGATGAAGACATGAGGACAATGATCAACTTCTGATATGGTCTCATAAAGTATGAAAAACTGTTGACTTGAGAGGGAGCTGCAGAAGCTTTGACACAATAAGCCTGATATGAAGATGACTCCTCTTGTTTAGATGTTTGAAGGAAGACCATGATGAAGGATGTTGATGAAGACAAGACATGACATCTTGTGAAGAAGCTATCCGATCACTCAAACTATTCGATATGTTTCTGCTACCTAAGAAGATGCATGAATTGAGTAGCTGACTTTGGAACTTGGTCCAAAGGGTTTGATGACTTTGTAAACTACACTAACAAGAAAAGTAGGAGGTTGCAGATAGCTGATTTGTCATGTGTTGGAAGATCACTTTCTCGATGTTCAAAGGGAGCGAGATTAAAGCTCTATGATGTTTGGTTCGTGAATATGCAGTTGATGAAGATTGATGATATGGAAAGTTATGACTAGTCTCTATGAGAAGTTGTGAAAGAAGATGGCTCCAAGATATGCATAAAAGTTGATGGATAACTACAAGGTATTGATAGTACCATGATCTCCACGGAAGAATAGACAGCTGATATTGAAAGCAAGTCCCTAGTTGAGAGGGATCTTGGATACATTCCTTTCATGTGTAAAGGAATGAGCAGTTCCTCCCTAGTTGAGAGGGATAGATTGACACATCATTCTTGTCTTCACATTATGAAGAAAGAATGGAGGATTGGGTAAGCAGCTAAATTACGATACTCAAGGATGAGGTAGGGCATCCAATAGGTAAGAGTAGTCGAAGAGGAAATTCCTTGAGGATGTGTAAATCCAAGACAAGAATGGTCCAAAAAAGACATAACCTGTGAACCTCAGAATGGGGTATGTGCCTTGAGAGACAATGATGAAGGTGTCTATAATTCATTGTCTGCCCAACATTGTGCTCTAATCTAGTGGAGAGATAAAGCTATTCGTCAAGGCCTTGCTATATGACGATGCTGGTCGATATGATGAGATGCACTGACATAAGCTGAAAAGATAGCTTATGAGATGGCTTACCAATCTGACCCTTCTTATGAGAACTTTTCAAATGAGTACTATCTTTGTACTAGTTTGTCAATTATGAATACCTCCCTAGTTAAGAGGGAGTGTTGAAGAATGTAACTAGTTTTGGTCTTCATAATTGTATTTGTCTCATAACACAATGAAATAATTATTGTACTTAAGAAAATAAATTTTATTGACTTATTAAAACATGGGTTTCATGCTTGGGTCAATGGTTAATATGTCAAGCATCCAATGTGTGCTCTAGGTCTATGTATTAAGTCAAGTTAAAGTCATAATGTAAAAACCCTTTGAGGGTTCATGTATCAAGAAGAAAAAAATATTTTTTTATGTAAAAGCATTATCTAGAATGTCACCAAGACCAAGTCGGCTAGTCCTCATCAAGTCGGCTTAGAGAAGACTAATCTAGCCCCCATCGAAAGGTATTAAAGGACTTCGACCTCATCAAAGACTCACTTAACATACACATCTTTTGTGTGGTTCTGCGGTTAAGAAAGAAGTGCGAGGGTCCTGGAAGAGGACTAGAGAAACAACGAAGAAAGAGAGGAAGGCTAATTTGTCAAGTTCAGTCCACACGTGTGAGGTTTCTATAGAAGATCATGTGAAAATTCCTAGATCTAATAGTGTCAAGAATCCTACTGCAACCAGCTGAATCTATTTCACCTAGATTGTAAATTACATTACAAGCTTATTTTAGATTTCTTCATGAAGAATTGAAGCAAATTACTGAATCAATCTACACCAATTAAATATGATTATGAAACATAGAAACTGAGCAAGGAAAATAGCAACACATAGGACACAATTATTTTTGGACAATAGTCCCTAGAAAAAACCCAATGCGAGAAAACCAGTGTAGCAACTCTGAGGGTTTTATTATTATGCAGGAGAAAAATCTGAGCACTATTCTAGGATGCTCAACTAGCAATCCGATACAGAGAGAATACTGAACAAAAGACTGGTGAAATGATCTCAACCTGTCATTGGAAATCAGTGACTGATTTGGCTGAACTGGAGGCTCTGCATCACCCTCTGCGCGGCCTTTGCGCAGAACTGCGTCACTCCTGACAGTTTCTGCGTCACCCCTCCTGGTTATTACGCTGCCCCTCTTCCAGATCCTTTGCTCGCTGAGAAAATTGACCTTCTGCCTCCTGGACTCACACCCCAACTTCCGACAACTGAAATTTGACTTCCCTCAGCAGGAAACTCGACTTCTCCTCAAGGGCTGCGCTGCCTCTGCGTCAGCACTGCGTGGGCTAGCATCAGCGTTCCTCTGGACGTCTTTTTGTTCTTCCACTGCCTCATACTCTCTGGAAATTACTTCTTCCGGATTCTCACTGCCCCTCTGCTATAAGAAATCTCCTCAATCGATTTTTCCTCCTGAGAACTTCTCACTTTAGAAAATCGATTTCCTTGATTTCTCTGTGTGTTTTCCAAATGACCCTCAAGCCCCTTCTTATATCTTCCTGTTGGACAACCAACGACTTAGATTAAATCATAATCAAAGGCTCAGATTGTTTTGGCTTGATTTGTGTCTTTTTCTAGAAGCTTCACCCTTGATTAGATTAATACCTGTTGACCACTATGTGTCAACTACCCATAGCAGTACACCCCCTTTTTCTCAAAAGGGATAGCGCTTGATCGATCTGTCTGTGCCATTCAACTGTCATCATCAGCCCGATCATGTTATGTTGTAAACCCAGTCTGCATGTGTAAATTGTAAATAATCTTAGCAGATCTGAGTCATGTATGTAAATTGCCTAGGCAAACTTAATTTTCTAGTGATAATCTACGTTTCGGAAGGTTTTTTGTCTCACCGATCCATGATCGGCAGAGTTTTCCTTCAGCCTAACCCCAAAGCCAGAATGGATTTTGTCATTAGAATCTTAGGGGAATCCTAGTGTGCTTCGAGTCTATGTAAAATTAATTTGGAAATAATTCTAACTATTTGGTTAGGTTATTACAAATTGCTTGATCTGCTAGATTATATTTGTGTCGCAAGACTGGGTGGTCTATGAGGGTCTATGTCAAATGGGTTTTCCCTCTTGACAATTAAAATTGTAAAAGTCATGATGTAAAGTGTCATGAAGGTTAGAAAATGTTTTATCCCCTCCTAAGTCCTAAGTCCTAGGTCCTAGGTGATTTTTCCAAACGCTAAGTTTGAGGATCCAAAAATAAAAAATAAAAATAATAAAAAAAATAAATAAAAAAATATAAAATAAAATAAAATAAAATTTTAAAAATAAATTAAAAATAAATAAAAATTTGAAAAATAAAATAATAATAAGTCAAAAGTTTTAAGGAAATAAATGCAAAATTTAAATTTTTAATATATTAAAATGCATTTAAAAATTTCGACGGATGAGATTAAAAGGGATTTTGATCCTCATCGACGGTCAAGATCATTTTGACATGGATCACTTGAACTAGCTGTTGGGAAATTCTTCCTTTAAATAGGGTGTTAGGGGTCATTTCAGATCATTCGATCTTAGAGTCTGGTGCTAGAGAAAGCTCTCTTGTAGTCATTTTTTGTGCAATAAAGAAAGACTTTGGGGTTGAAAATCTTGCTGGTGTTACTCTTCTGGAAGTGCTGTAAGATGTTTTATTTTTCTACATAATTTTATTTTCAGCGATTGACGATAGCTTGATGAAGATTGATTTAGGCACAGGTATCTTGTCTGATCTCTGGGGTTTGAATGATAATTTAATTTCTGAATAAAATGGCAGGTATCTCCATTTGATCTGAATTTCACTATTGTTTTCTCCCTCTATGTTAATGGTTGATTTAAGTTGTGCAGGATATCCTTAATTTTGAGTTCACTGGGCGTTAGGGGAAGTTCTCGGCTGAACCAGCCAACTCCCGGATTGTGTTTTCTGAAAGAGCCCAGCTAGTTTTAATCCCCGGCTTATCATTAGAATTTTGGTTGCAGATGCATGAAGGGTTTTTTGAAGCACCTCACATTAAATTTAAAATTCTGAAAATATTTTTGTGGCATAATGATAAATCTAGCTACCTAGAGCCTTCAGTTTGTAAATAGTAATACTGTAATTATTTAGCTGGTTCTTAGGGTTTTTAAGGTTTCATTTTTTTTTTGGCATATTCAGTTTTTGGTTGTTTGTTTTCAGGTTGCAGGTTGGAAGAAAACATTTTATCTGAAGCCAGATCTAGGCCTTGGAGGGTAAGATCTGGCCTCAGGATCAGCTCTGGCAGGAATATTCATTTCAGATCTGGAAATTTCTTGTGGGGTTTTGCATCAGGGAAATCTGAAGCGGATTGATTTAAAATTTTTAACTCTTCTGAAGAATTTTGAGGGTTTTCAGGTTGTTTGTCTGTTGCTACCTGTTGTTGTCGGGGTTTCATTGCTATTACAGAGAAATTTTTCGATTTTTTTTTTTTTAAAGCAACAAATGTTGCATCTCTTCCTTTCTCTGCGTATCCTCCATCTGCTTCCTTCACTACAAGCTCACGCTGCCCTCATCGGTTCTCTCTCTGCCTGCGTGCAACATTCCCCTCCACACCATAGAGCTCCAGATTCGTAGCGCATTTGCTGTTTACCCTCGCAGTCCTATCTCTACGTCCATCCATCCCTCAACGCAGCTTGCTTTTGCTGCCTTTCCTCAATCTTGTACGCAGCTCCATCTTTCTCCCTACACTTTTTCTGTCCGCAACGAACAGCTCCCACACTGCTCTTCAAAACCCTTGCTACATTGCTGTCCTCTCGTTGCTTGTCCGTTGAACATTCTTTACTACCTCTCCACGCAAGTCCACAACCTGCAAACACTGCGCATCTCCCTCCTCAGCCAATGCATTCCCTCTCACCTGCACATAATAATAAAATGTATTTCCTTTGCCACGCTGCTAGCCTCAGCATATTTCCCTCATCATCCAAACCGCCTAGCCAACCTGCAAAAGAGTTCCCACGCCTTCACCTGCAAAACGCGTGACCTCCATATCTGCCGCTGTCAAATTCTTCACGCTCGATCTGCAAACACCAAACGCCAAGCAAAGCCACACTTTGTTTTTATTTATTTATATACATATGCGTAGGCAGAGAATTTGATTTTTTTAGGTTTTGAATTGTATGAAGTTAGCGTAGGTAGTATTTTAGGTTTTAGTTTTAGTTTTTAGTTTCATCTTTAGTTTAGATTTAAATTTTATTTATTCAGACTTTAGTTTTGTTTTATTTTATTACTAAAATTTTATAAAAATATAAAAATATATAAAAATTAAAAAGCTAAAAATTGAAAATTCATTTTTTGGTGTCTTTTGTGGTATCCACTTCTATATAGTTAAATGCACTTAAATGTTTATTAAAGTTAGCTATATGAAAGTGGTAATTGGTTAGCATTTAAATTGTATGGTTGTTTAAAACATTCAATCCTTAGAAATTTAATTGCTGGATCATTACTAAAGCGATGTGAGTTTATTGAATAGCTTGTATTTCTTGGGATATTTGATGATAAATGATTGTTTTACAAGGTTCATATTTCTGCAACATATAATAAATAATCATTTAATCATTAACTCCATAAGGCATTGGTACATTAAATTTCTAAAAATCAATCAGGTGCTAAATTGCCTTGCTGTGTCTCCCAACCCAACTGGTCCACAGTTGGTCTTCCTTTATCCCATAGGGTCTACCCCCCTTAGCCTCGGGAGACAGCTTAAACGAAGAGATCGGGGATCAGGGTGACAGCCCCCGGTCTGAGCGTTGTCGCACTGCCTGGACAATCTGTGCGACAACAATACCCATTAAAATTTTAATGCTCCTAAGTTTAGACTTAGGAACCCCATTAAAACTATTAATTATTTTAATAAAATCACTTATGGGTGGAATTTCCCAAAATGATTTATGGGTTCTTTGGAATATATGTGCCCAAGCCTCCTTGCAAAATTTGAGGCTTTGAGAACATTCGATGCTACCCCAAATCAACACTCCCTCTTAGTGAGGAATGTGCTCTAGCAATACACTGCTACTGCATACTGCTCTAACTCTGAAGCATTTTCCTCTGCGCTGCTGATGCTCGACGTACTGTCCACCAACTACTGTGATACTGCTGCAACTATACTACCACCTTTGACACTGCTACTGCCAATGCTACATCTATACTACAACTTCCTCTCAAATGCTGCATCTGCTATGCTGCTAGCAGTGTTACTGTTAACACTGCATCTGTATTGCAACTCAGTTGCTAAGAGAAGCAACTGAAAACACCCAAAACTAGACAAGTATCCAGTGGATACACCTTGGTGCTGAAATCCTGACTGCTGATAGTCCCACGCTGTCTTCTGAAGCCATTGTGCTGCTAAAGCTCTGCATTGTGCCTCCTCGCACTATTGCCTCTTTGTTCTACGCTGCTTACATTTTGGCGCTACTAACTACTGCCTCTGTCAAATCAACACTCCATGGCACCACTGAAAACTCCATCCCACTACCACTAATCATGGGCTCTTGTAGCAAGGTGATGATCCAAGAGGTGGGCTCCTCAAGGATCCTGCCCATCTGTAGCTCTATCGAACTATAGTTCTATATCAACCCACCTCCCTCCTGGAGGTATCTTGGCTGTCATGGCGAACTCCTCCTCCTGTTCGATTTTTTGTGGCTGCAACCTTAGGATCATGCTTCTCATCCTTGTCCTTTTTCTTCAAAGGACACTGGGATGGCCATGTTGCCACATCTGAAGCACTTCACCTTGGAGATGTCCTTCTTACGTCTTTGTTGCCCCTGCTATCCCTTTGATGCAAGGGCTGCGTTATCCTGCTCCTCTACTTTGGGCTTCGACCCATTGCTGCTGCTGCCCTCGTCAAGTTTGACCTTTAGCAGGTCTCTCCTCAGCTCTTCTTGTTTCAGAGTTGCCCACATCTCGTCCCAATTTGGCAATGCTGCTTTGCCCAGAGTCCGAGACGGAATTTAGAGCCAGTCTCATTGACTCCGAATCCTGAGGTGTATGTCCTACAACTGACATTTGATCACGGGTCTCCTTCAGTTTCGTGAGGAATGGATCCTCACGTTCTCCCTTCTGCATCTGTGCAGACCTCAATTTCTGTTCTCAGTACACCTTCCGCTGCTCGGAAGATCCCTAATACAATGTGGCCAAGGCATCCCACAACTCCTTAGCATTTCCTTTGCTAGCAACGTGGCACACCATGTGATCCTTGACTCCATCCAGGATCATCCTTTTGGCCTTTGACATCTCAGCCTTGTACTTCTTTAGCGGATCTGCATCCGCAGGTTCAGCTACCACATTATCAACATACGTCTTGAGGGCATGGTCATTTAGAAGGAAAGACATTTTAGCCTTCCATATGGCATAGTTGGAAGCCTCGTCGAACCTGTCCTGATCTCCCAAGCCACTGGTTGCCATGTCTTCTGAAAAATGTCGAACAACTCCCTCTTTCTCCCTACCGCGTAGCTCCTAGGCTGTCTTACACACTCCCCGATGGAGCTGGTAAGCTGTTGTTCCTCTGTTGCTCAACAAATGAGAAATACTGATTTCCTCGGCAAGAAATCACCGAGGAAGTATTCCCTCACTATACAATTTGCTTCTTCCTTCTGATGGCTTTTTTGCCCAACACTCAACTTGCAAAAAACTGCGCCCCTCTAGCTTTGTGTGGATTTGCGTAGCTCCTTCTGCCTTGGCAAGTTTTTGATCTGGCAGTCTTACCTCTCTGTCGGCTCACTTAGAGAGAGACCCCCACGAAAATATAGCCCTCCTAGCTAGAACTGCGCAATTCCTTAGGGGATTCGAACTGCTGCTTGCTACAACAAGTTGGCCCCTTGCTTCAAAGCTAGATCTTCTCTTCATGTTTCACTTCAACAACTCCGATACCATGTGAAAATTCCTAGATCTAATAGTCTCAGGAATCCTACTGCAATGAACTGAATCTACTTCACCTAGATTGTAAATTACATTACAAGATTATTTCAGATTTCTTCATGAAACATTGATGTAAATTACTGAAGCAACCTACACAAATTAAATATGATTATGAAACATAGAAACTGAGCAAGGAAAATAGAAACACATAGGACAGTTATTTTTGGACAATAGTCCCTGGAAAAAGCCCAATGCGGGAAAACCGGAGCGGCAGATCTGAGGGTTTTATATGCAGGAGAAAAATTCGAGTACAATTCTAGGATGCTCAACTAGCAATCTGATACAAAGAGAATACTGAACAAAAGAATGGTGAAATGATCTCACCCTGTCACTGGAGAATCAGTGACTGATTCGACTGAACTGGAGGCTCTGCGTCACCCTCTGTGTGGCCTTTGCATAGAACTGCGTCACTCTTGACAGTTTCTGCATCACCCCTCCTAGGTATTACGCTTCCCCTCTTTTGGATCCTCTGCTAGCTGAGAAAATCGACCTTCTGCCTCTCGGACTCACACCCTGGCTTCCGACAACTGAAATTTGACTTCCCTCAACAGGGAGCTCGACTTCTCCTCAAGGACTGTGCTGCCTTTGCATCAACATTGCATGGGCTAGCGTTAGCCTTCCTCTGGACATCTTTTTGTTCTCCCTTTGCCTCGTACTCTTTGGAAATTCCTTTTTTCAGATTCTCACTACCCCTCTGCTGCAAGAAATCTTCTCAATCGATTTTTCCTCCTGAGAAGTTCTCACTTTAGAAAATCGATTTCCTTGATCTCTCTGTGTTTTTTCCAAATGACCCTTGAGCCCCTTCTTATATCTTCCTGTTGGACAACCAACGACCTAGATTAAATCATAATCAAAGGCTCAGATCGTTTTGACTTGATCTGTGTCTTTTTCTAGAAGTTTCACCCCTGATTAGATTAATACCCATTAATATTTTAATTTTCCTAAGTTTAGACTTAGGAATCCCATTAAAAATATTAATTATTTTAATAAAATCACTTCTAGGTGGAATTTCCCAAAATGCTTTCTGGGTTCTTTGGAATACATGTGCCCAAGCCCCCCTGCAAAATTCGAGGCTTAGAGCACATCCGATGCTACCCCAAATGAACAGATTAGGGTCTCTACAAATCTGAACTTTGCAGAACACTGTAGCAGACATTGTTGAAGAGAAGATCTCTTTGTTGGATAGCTGGCTTGGTCTTGGTTTGTTGGTCTAGGGTCTATGGTCTTGGAAGTCTACTTTGAATTGATTCTATAAGGAGTTCTCTGGGTTTTCCCCTATTGAGGTGTTTTGCCCTGGCTTGGAGCCTATCTCTGGTGTTCCTCTTGTTGCTTTTGTGACCTTCTATGTTTGGCATTTTCTTGATGATGAAAGAACATAATAATCTAGAAGAAGAACTAATAAAATATCACAAGAACTTGTCAACACTAAAGAGAAATCAATTGTGAATACCCTAAACAGTTTGCCCTAGATTTTTCAACAAATATTAGTCAGTTAAACTGTGTTTTCGTTCAATAGTTTTGTGATCTTAATGCGAATGAGGTTGCATTGACTGTACTATGTATATGAATTTATGATGAAAGACGCTGAACTAAGGAAATTGAATACAATATTTAATGGTCCATAGATGACATGCATGATAGAGGAATCTTAGGCTAACCATGTAAAACCCCCATCATCTCTTCTTGTGCCTCATTGGTTTATTAAAGGATATCTCATGTTTTCTTGAGTAAGGGAGTATAAGTTGGAAAGGGCTCTAAATTTTTTTAACAAGTGGAATTTCATATAAATTTGTTAGAGATTGACTAAGACCATCTAGAAAATCAAAAGGTTAAAATTGAGGACAGGGAAGCTAGACTTTTGAATAAATCGTTGGAATTGAAACTGATTTATAAGAGCTGAAATTATGGAACTGTGTCATTAGCTACAGAGTAACATATGAACTAATATATCAACATTCAGTTTTGGTACTAGTTTGGGATCTTACGAGTTGTATATGTCTAAAACATGTTTGAGAATGTACAGGTGTTGCAATACTTTTCCAGATTAGTTGAGGAGGATATATCCCAGGAAACTGTTGGTACAATTCTCCTGACATGTGACATTATAATGAACATTCTTTTGAAGGTATGTTTTAAGAACTCTTGGGAATGGTGATTTATGCGAACTATAAATTTCAATTAAAAATATGTTAACAAGACTAATTACTGATAGTCCTTGTCGAACTTTTCTTAGAGAGATGAGATGCAGGTTAAAGTGAGGGTGGTTGACTTCCTTCCAGTTTTACCAGTATTGGCAGCATGGGCAGGTCTTTCAGTTTCCCTGAAAATATCAAACGATTCCTAATTTTGGTTGTTTTTTCTATTTTGTTATAGCTGTGAAATGTAGAAATGTTACAATATTCTTCAGTTCATACTCACAAAGGGAAAGGCATAGTTGGAGGCAGTAGTACAATTACTAATTTGTGTATTTATTTAGTACAAAATACATTTTTATTTAGAAGGCCACTTAAATTTCTTTACCTGGAAAATTTTCTGTATTGTTTGATTTGAGCGAAACAATGTCAAATATTCCCATTTGGCTAGTGCTGGAATCTCACTATGGAGAGAAGAAAAATCAGTGATTTTTTGCCAGACGAAAAAATCACAAAATATCGTTGACATTGCAATTTTATCATGACACGACTGAAAATATCTGGATTTAAGTGATTGTTTTTTGTTGTTGTCATTTTGCAAACAGAGCGTGGGTTTGAGAACCAACGAGGAGAACAGATTTTTCTGGGGGAAAGAGGAGGAGAACATTGATTCTTTCAGCCAATTCCGTGAGTTTTTGGAGTGGGGACATAAGAAACTCCCTTTGGAATATCTCGAAATTCCCATTAAAATTTCTGAGTTTTTGGAGTGGGGACATAAGATACTCCCTTTGGAATATCTCAAAATTCCCATTAAAATTTCTGAGTTTGTAAGTTTTGTCACTGAGGTATTTCGTCAAACAGTTTGCATCAATGTTGCAGGAAGCAGGGATGTTTTTTGGAAGCGAAGTGTTAGAAGCATCCTTTTCCAAAAATTTAGGAAGCGAAGCGTCTTCTATATATATATATATATATATATATATATAGATCCAAAATACCAAATTACTTTTAGAAGATATGAAAACATGCATCTTTGTACACAAATCAAGATAGATATGGCATCTATTGTGCATCAATGATTAATTATTCGAGCATAAACCATCTAGATTCTAACAATTACAAACATAGTACATACATCAAATTTTTAAGTATATCATAAAACATAAAACTCTTAGAAGATAAAATCATAAAACATTCAAATAACTTATCTAGCAAGTGAGCAATTGTCAACATGAGTCATGTCAAAAATTCAAATAATACCGTTTACAAAATAGGCCACTTGGCCACCCCTCCCACCACCAAGTACACACTCAACTATGAAGAGTAAGATAGAAAAGTTCAAATTCACAACAAGTCTAATCTATGACAAAAGTAGTAAACTGTGAATATATCTAGTAACCTCTCCTCCTTTCGCTAAGAACACTACATGAGCCTCCATGTGGTGGCAGTGAAGAAGATGGTGGCTGTGGGAGTTGTGGCAGTGGAATTGATGAAGATGACGCCCCTACCATTGGTGTTGAAGAATGAAACCTGGGAACCATGGGACTAGATGGGGGTGGCATCTCAACTCGATCACCATCATCCTGGACAAGAACATCTCCCAATTTCTCTAGTCGCAACACTCCATCCTCCAAATTTGCCTCCTCCAGATTTTTGTCCCAAAGCTTAAGGTCTTTATTATTATTTGCTTCCTCACAGTAATAGGGCAACAATTGCAAGTTGTAGTGAACATAAACCAATCTCTCTGCTCGGTCTAAATTTAACTTGTTCCTTTTAACACTATGGATGAAAGAATAAGAGCTCCAACACCTCTTTGCAGAAGAAGTGTTTACCACGTGTGATAGCAGCCACAATGCCAAATTTTGTGGAAGTGGAGTAGCACCTCCACGCATGTTCCACCACTCAAGAGAAGAGAAACTCTCTCGATCTTTAATTGCATGATTTCTCCCAAATGGACTAGTGCCAAGCATATAGTTGCTCAATTGTTTTTGTAGCATGGCATACTCCTCCTCATCAGGGACTAATTTATCTAATGCTTTCATATAACCAAATAGAACCTCTGGATGAAGGTGTGGTTTTCTCTTGCTCCCCCCCAAGTGCTGGTGTTGAAAGCCATGATGGATGATAGTATATTCTCCTTTGTTCCATTGAAATCTTAGGGGAAATTGCTATCCCTATGGGACCCTTTTTCTCATCACTGCCCAACACCCCACAAAGATGCCTCGTCACACGGGTATATGGACCATTATATGGTTTTCCTCCATGACAACCATGAGGGTACACAAACTTGTAGCTTCCACCTTTTCCACCCCTCAAGTTTAGTTACATAATTCCACAAGGGTGTCAATGCAACTTTCCCCTCTTGCATTTCAATGTCCTCTTCATCCCCTTGCTCTTTAAACTCTTCCTCCTCATCATACATTCTGTCACTCATATGGGGCTGTGAAAACTCCAATATCCGTATCCTACTGCAACAACTGGTATTATTTCTTCTAACTGATAAATTAATTATTCAGTTTATTGCTACAACAATATTGAAATAAACACATTGCAACCTTCACAAATAAAAACTGCGGAAATAAATAGCATTGGAACTGAGAAAATACTAGCGCACACAATAAAATTGAGACCATTATATTTGGACAATTGTCCCCGGGAAAACCCAATGTGGGATAATCGGTGCAACTGATGAGGGTTTTATTTTATTATGCAACAGTGAAAATCTGAGTACAATCTATGGATTCCCAACTGGCAATCCAATCGATAAGTATTTGACAGAACTAATTAGAGAGAAAATTCTCTCACCCCACAAGCAATCCTGACACTGACTTCTACAGAAAACTGGCCGTCCAAACCTCAGCGTGAGCCCTTCTGTGTTGCCTCTATGTTGTTTGTCACATGTGTGGCTCGATACTGCCTCTGAGCTAGTCTTCTAGCATGTCTTTCTTGCTGGAAGTGACTCTCCGACCATCTGGAAGACTTTCCCAGCCTTTGGAAACTGAATCGATCTCTTCCTGAGCTAAATCGAATTGCTCTGCGTCAAATTTTGCGTAGTCTCTGCGCTGCTTCTTCGTGGATCACTTTTGTCACATGCTGCTACCTCTCCGGATCTAGAAAACTTTCTTCGGATCACTGCCCCTACTCGTCACTCGCTGCTTCGATTTTTGGTTCTTCGGCAGTTGATTGATGCTACTCTAGAAATCGATCTGCCAAGGAAATCGAACTTCTGGTGTTCTGAAGTGTGTTCTCCAAGTGCGCATCGACTTCCTCTTATAATTCACTATTGGAGCTCCAACAACCAAGATAAAACTTAATCAATCATCTTGGAATTGATCCGTGTGAGTTTCTAGATGATTCTCACCTTGACCTAATTAATACTGATTAATTAACTAGTTTTCCCAAGTTTAGATGTAAGAAACATTAAAAAATTGGTTAATAATCCAATTAAGTCACTTATAGGTGGAATTTCCAGAAACGATTTCTAGGTCTTGGAGATCTCATGTATTCTAGACTCTCCAAATTTCATGGCTAGAACACATCCAATGCTACAAAAACTAACACTCTCTCATTGCGAGGATTGTGTTCTCTCTCTAGTGTTGCACATCTTGCCACAACACCCTGTCTCTGTATCACCTCTGTCACGCTGCTTATGTCTGGCTACTACTTCCCACCAACTACTGCGCAACTCTAATGCTGCATCTGTGCTACTGCTGAGACTGCCTTATTGTTGCCAATACTGCATCTGCACTGCAACTCCCTCTCATCTCTTGTTGTTGCAACTGCAACCATTACAACTGAGAAGCATCCAAAGTATTGAATCAACTATGTTCAGTATGATGCATTTGTCTCCCGAGTCTCTGAATGCTACTTGCTACTGCACTGCCCACCAAGGAATCTATGCTGCTGCTGACTCTGCCACTATGCCACTTTGCACTGTTGTCAACCCTCACTGCGCTCCTCAGCACCTGATTACTACTAGTCTACAACTGTCACTCTAGTACTGATTGCATCAACTACCACTGATCCATCCTGCTATTGAAAACTATGGGCCCCCGTAGCCAGGTAATGATCCATGAGGTGGACTCCTCAAGGATCTGCCCAATCTCTATAGCTCTCTGGGGCTACAACTCCAAGTCACCTCACCTCACTCTTGGATGTATGGCTGCCAACACCGCGAAGTCTTCCTCCAATCTGGAGGACAACCTGTTGATCTCTGCAGAAGCCGTCTGCTGGTCCTGCTTCTCCGACTTGTCCTTCTTCTTGAGAGGACACTGTGCGTTGTAGTGACCAAACTAACCACACCTGAAGCACTTGACCTTTGACAGATCCTTCTTCTTTCTTCTCTGTTCCCCCTGCCCCTCACTGGGACCCTTTGATGCAAGGGCCACAATTTACTCCTCCTTCACCACCTTCGATCTGCTGCTACTGCTGTCACTGATGGAGCTCTTTATCAGAGTTCACCTCAACTCCTCCTGCTGCAAGTCTAACCACATCCTGTCCCATTCTAATAGCTTGTCTCTACCCAATATGCTTTGGACAAAAACTTGCCACTCCTCAGGGACACTATTCAGTGCCAACCTTACTAGCTTTGTTGGTTGAGGCGCTGCCCCAACAGTTGCAAGCTGGTTTCAAACCTCCTGAATCTTGGTGAGGAAGGGATCTATGCCTTCCCCTTTCTGCATCTTGATGCATCTCAGCTTCTCCTCCAGGAACATCTTCCGCTGCTCAGAAGTGCCCTGATATAGCGTGGCGAGAGCATCCCACATCTCTTTGGCAGTATCCTTGCCAGTTATGTGTGAGACTATATGGTCTCAGACTCCATCCAGGATCAACTGCTTCACCCATTCCATCTCCTTCCTGTATTCCTTCAGCTGATCTGCATCCTGGGGAACTGCCACAACACTATCTATGTAGAGCTTCAGGCCATATTCATCCAACAGGAAGGACATCCTGGCCTTCCAGATGACATAGTTGGAGGAACCCTCCAACCTATCTTGATCTCTCAGCCCAACTGTGGCCATCTTTGATCAAGTCGAAAACTCCCTCTTTCCCTGTGCTTGGTTGCTGCTCTGTTATTCGCACTCCCTTCTGGAATGTGTGGCTCTGCTAGCTGCTACTGCCAATCCACAACTGGAAATTCGAACTTCTGAGACTTGAAGTTCCTTGAGAGAAATTTTCCCTCTATTGTGCGTGATTTTCTCTTTGACCTGATGCGGATTTTGCTTCTGCAACCTGCAGCAAAACCATTTGCGTCCAACCAAGGATCTGCTCAACAAAAAACTGAGTTGCTGCAGCTCCCTCTGCCTATTGGAATCACTGATCTGGGAGATCCAAACTTTTTCTACCTCCTCCACTGAAAAAATTGAACTTCCCCAAGCAACTCGGCGTGCTTGGCAAAGAACTATGCCGCCTCAAGAATTTCGGCCTGCTACTCCTTCTAAGCAACGAAATTCTTTCCTTTCCTTCTGAGCTTCTGGCTGATCACTTACACTCTGATACCATGTGAAAATTCCAATACCAAAATCTTATTGCAACAACTGGTATTATTTCTTCTAATTGATAAATTAATTATTCATTTTATTGCTATGACAATATTGAAATAAACACACTGCAATCTTCACTAATAAAAACTGCGGAAATGAATAGTGCTGGAACTCAGAAAATATTAGCACACAATAAAATTGACACTGTTATTTTTGGACAATTGTCCCCGGAAAAACCCAACGTGTGAAAACCGGTGCAGCAGATGAGGGTTTTATTTTATTATGTAGTAGCAAAAATTTGAGTACAATCTATGGATGCCCAACCGGCAAACCAAGCAAGTATCTGACATAAATAATTAGAGAGAAAATTTTCTCACCCCAAAAGCAATCTTGGCATTGGCCTCTACAAAAAAATGACAGTCCAAACCCCAATGTGAGCCCTTTTGCACTGCCTTTGCACTGTCTCTCACATGTGTGGCTCGATGCTGCCTTTGAGCTAGCCGTCTAGTCCATCTCTGTTTCTAGAAGTGACTCTCCGACCCTCTGGAAGACTTTCTTGGCCTCTAGAAACTGAATCGACCTCTACCTCAGCTAAATCGAACTCCTCTGCATCAGCTTTTGCCCTGCTTCTGTGTGGATCACTTTTGTCACTTGCTACTGCCTCTCCAGATCTTGAAAACTTACTCCGGATCACTGTCCTTGCCCCTCACTCACTGCTTCGATTTGTGGCCCTCCGAGAGCTGACTATTGTTACTCTAGAAATCGATTTGCCAAGGAAATCGGACTTATGGTGTTCTCAAGTGTATTCTCGAAGTGCCCATCGACTTCCTCTTATAATCCACTGTTGGAGCTCCAACGACCAAGATTAAAACTTAATCGATGGCTAGGATCATCTTGGAATCAATCCGTGTGAGTTTCTAGATGATTCTCACCTTGACTTAATTAACACCGATTAATTAACCAATTTTACAAAGTTTAGACTTAGGAAACATTAAAAAATTGGTTAATAATCTAGTTAAGTCACTTCTAGGTAGAATTTCTAGAAACGATATCTGGGCCTTGGAGATCTCATGTATTTCAGCCTCTCCAAATTTCGTGGCTAGAACACATCCGACGCTACAAAAACTAACAGGGACCAGTGTCCTCTTCTTCTTCTTCTTCTTCCCTTCTATTCCTTCTCCCTAACACCATCATGAAAACTAAAAGTAGAATGATACATATAAGCCAAAAGAACACCATTTTGGAATATGAATATAGATTGATAACCTACAATGAAATAAGAAAGAAGAAGGAGAAAGTGTTGGAGATGGAGGAGAAAAAATACAAACAATGACAAAAAAAATGAGGGAGCTTGGGGTTTACGCTTACCTCTTTAACTCTTGGCAACCCTTCTTTACTCCTTCACTCCTCCAAGCTTTTCTCAGACCTCTCTTCTCCAAGCTCTCCAAGGATGCAAGAATGAGGAAAAGCGAGGGGGAAATGCCTTTTAACCCCATCTATCCTTTTTCCCTAACTCACCATAAACCCACCCCCAACCCATGCTAAATCAAAGAAACAATGAAAAAAATAAAAAAGAAATTGGTCCTCCCATGGAACCGTCCGTTGCCCTCCGAATCTGCTTAGGATTTGCTCGGATCGGTGCATGATTCCTCACGAATCCGAGGCGAATCCTTTTCCAGATCCGCAGATCGAAAATCGGGAACCGCATATTGGGCCCGCCCGGTTCTAAATTCTAGGAATCACCCCAAATCGGTTGAATTGTAGATCCAATTTTCAAATTCGTGGTTCTGCCGGAGGATCAGCCAAGGATTAATACATGACAAGGTTTTGGCCTTGGATCCTTGGGGGGTAGGGATCGTGCAATATTGGTTTGCATTTATATCGCTGTAGGTGTACTCTTTTTGTATTTTAATCTAAAACAAGTATACACAGTGGGAAATAGATGCTATGAAGTACTTCCAATCAACATCATTTAATTGGTATTAAACTCAGAGAATATGCATGCCACTGATAAGAGCTAGTAGCAACAATATTAGAGAGAAATATGTTGATAATGACAGCAGACTTCTCACAAACACTTAGGCTATAGGTGTCTTATACACGAGAAATTCCTCCACTGATAAAACACTAATAATATGCTCTAAAATTCCACGTTTCCTTTTGCAAATGAATAACCCACGTAGAATATGAAATGTGCTTCCCAATAAACAATGTAGTGTGGCTTGTATGGCTGTAGGTATATGCTGTAATATCTATCACAATTTGGCATTGGAATGGCACACAAAGTTCAACTCGAATCTCTCTTGTTTACTGCTCGAAGCACACTCAAAACAAAATAAATATATCAACACTATACATAGGCTTAGATCTGAAAATTTAAGTGAAGTTTGTTGTAAAAAAATTGCTCGTCTCCTCCAGGGAATAGACCATGCAGAATAGAAGGGAATTCAACTTGTATAGAGAATATGGAATACCAAGACGCAACTTATAAAATCAACTGATAATGCTTCAAGAGTTGTTAAATCTTTGTAAATGCCTTCTTCTTTGTCAACAATGAAGTGCAATGTTGGAACTTGAGTGATTCCACTCCACAATACCAGCTAGGGTGTATAGCTTCAACATTGAAACCAACAACCAAAATGAGACTTTCCAAAATCCGTAGACTTTTTGCTCGAGAGCTTCCCGAAAAATCTATTTCTCATGTAATCAAACGCGAGAATGAAGAGAGATTCCTCATTTTCCCTTTTTTATAACTCACTTGATCCTTTTGTCACCTTTTTACCTTTTATTTTAAGAAAGTCACTTTAGTGGTTTTTCTCACTTTATAATTTAAAAGTGACCTTTTGTTAGCTTAGGACCTGTTGACCACTATGTGTCAACGACCCATAGCAGTACACCCCCTTTTTTCGCCAAAGGGATAGCACCTCATCAATGTGTTCGTGCCGTCCAGCTATCATCATCAACTTGATCATCATCTTGTAATGTAGACCTATTCTGCATGTGTATAATGTAAATAATCTCAGCAGATTGGTGTCGTGTATGTAATTATGTAGGTAAACCTACTTTTCTGGTGACGATATACATTCCAAAAGGTTTTTTGTTTCACTAATCCATTCTCGGATGGTCAGTAGAGTTTTCCTTCAACCTTACCCCAAAGTCAGAATGGATTTTGTCACTGGGATCTTAAGGGAATCCTAGTGTTCTAGATTGAGCCTATGTAAAAGTGATTTGAGAATAACCCTAACTATTTGGTTAGGTTATTTTATTACAAATTGCTTGGTCTGTTGGATTATATTTGTGTCACAGAAATGGATAGTCTGTGAGGGTCTTTTTCAAATGGGTTTCCCCCTTTATGATGTAAAAATATGAAAATTATGATGTAAAGTGTCTTGAGGGTTGGAAAAAATATTTATCCCTTCATAGGTTAATTAATTAAATTTTTTGGCCAAAAATTAATTAAAATCCTAAACCAGAAATTTAATTAATTCTAGGTCTTAGGTAAATTTAAATTCTCCAAAGACAAAATTCGTTGGTCCCTAAAAATTAAATTTTAAAAAGTCCCGGGACTAAAGTAAATTAGTTATTTTGCTAAATTTTAAGCCTTTGGTCCCTAGGGTTAAGTCAAAGTCAAAATTTTGAGGAAATTAATTAAAAAATTTAATTTTTTATTAATTAAAATGCATTCAATTGAAAAATTTGAATTTCCTCAAGAATTTAAAATTTCGATGGATGAGATTAAAAGAAATTTTGATCCTCATCAACGGTCGAGATTGCTTTGAGAAGGATCACTCGAACTAGTCGTTGGAGGATTTATCTTTAAATAGGAAGTCTTTTGTCAGTCAATTCATCCGATCTTTGAATTGTGTACTAAGCTCTCAAGTTCTCTTGTATACGTTTTTGAATTAATACAAAAGTCTTTGGGGTTTCAACGTGTTGTAGTGTTCCTCTTAATGAATTTATGGTAACATTGTTTTAACTTCTGCTTAATATTATGTGAAAACTGTCAATCAATAGCTCTCTTAGAATAATATGAATACAGGTATGTTATTCAGTTTGTTGGATCTAGGGTAACATTTTTAATTTTGATTGAAGTAGCAGGTATCTCTATTTCTTTAGAATTTTATTGTTGTTCTATTTCTCTACTTGATTTGATGGTTGATCTAGTGTTTGTAGAAGATCTCTTAGGTTCTCATTGAGTGTTTGGGGATAGTCTTCGGTTGGACTAGCCAACTCTCAACACATATTTTCTGAAGAGCCTACTTCATATAAACCTCAGGATTTATCTAACAATAATCTTTTTTCTGCAAGGGTGTTTTTGGGCTAGGCCTAGTACTTCTCTAAAATTTCAAAATCTTTTAAATATTTTGTGAAAATTTTGATAGATCTGGCTATTAAGAGCTTTAGATTATCAGATTTGGAGTGGAGTTGGACTCATACTCCTCATATCTGATAGATCTGTAAATTATTCATCTAGATCTGTAATTTACTTGTGTAGATTTGAAATTTTGTAACATAATTTTGAATTTTAACTTGGGATTTTCTCTATTTTGTACATATTGGGTACTGGGTTTTTCTCTTTTCACTTGTGCAAGAATAAATCTGAGAAATCAGTTAAGAAAATCTTCAGATCTGAGCTAGATTTAGACCTTGGAGGGCAAGATCTGGGCTCAAATATTGTTTGCAAGAATAGATCTGGGAAACTAGCCAAGTAAATCTTCAGATATGATATTTTTTCAAGATCTGGGGGTTTTGAGACAGATCTAGGCTCTGGAGGGCAATATCTCGTCTCAAATATTTTTGTAAGGCTAGCCATTAAAGATTTTGCAATAAAAATGAAGATCTGAAACAAAATAGTTTTTTTAGAACAAGGGTTTCAAGTTATGGGGCTCCTAAGCCTAGATCCAGTGTTACTTGGGAGCGGGAGCGGGAGCGACCATTTTCAGAAGCTCCCGGTTTGGGAGCGAATCCCGGAGCGATTTTTTAAAAATATATATATTTTTTATATTTTTTAATTTTTGATACATATATGTCAACAAAAACATGTAGAATGATGAAATAGACATAAAAAACATAAAAAAACATAAATTGATCATTGAACCATATCACATCAATCATCTAGAAATTATAATCGTCATCAACCTTAGTAAAATAATAAATTAAAATAACATTCAATTCAATAACATTTATCATCATTGATCACCAAAGTAACAAGTTGTACTTGTAAGCCAAGTTTAACCATTACAAGAAGTAATATCGAAGATATTTCTAAGTCCTAACTTCTAACTGTTAACATGATATGAAATGTTAAAAATTTATAAAATGAAACATGAATAATGAGATGAAATGAAACAACTTTAGTCTTTCACAAAGCATCATATTCATAATTCACAATCATTACCAATGAGTTATAATTGCCAAGGCCCAACTTCAAACTTCAAATTTTCATTGTCACAGTGATATAATGTTTACAAAAAATATCATAATGTCATAATGATATGAAAGAGTCAAGAGTCAAGAGTCAAGGACTCAAAACTCAACACTGAACAGTTATGAAAACTAAAGTGACAAGTCTAATAGAAACTAAAAAAGACAAGTAAACTGTAAATCTACAAGTGGCCCTTGCCACGAGAGTCTCCAGGAGTATAAGTAGGTCGTGGTGGTCTTCTAGGAGTCTCCCGCCCAGACCGACAACCAGAACTAGAGCCTCCACGCGAGGGTGTCGATGGAGGTGGCGACAACAATGGAACAAGACTCGGGTCCCGAGAACTGCTACTGGATGGTGGAGGTGGAGGTGGCATGGCTGCTGCAGCTGCTTCAGCTTCATCCCGTACAAGCTCATCTTCTAGTTCTTCCATATGTACAATGCCATCCTCCAAATTGTCGTCCTCAGGGTGATTGTCCCAAATTTTATATGTGGGATCTTCATTAGCCCGATCACAGTAATGGCTCAACAACCTCAAATTGTAGTGCACATAAACCAAGCTTTCTGCTCGGTTTTCGTTGAGCCTGTTTCTTTTGACATTATGTATATAACTGTAGGTGCTCCAACACCTCTCTGCAGAAGAAGAATTTACAACCTGTGCAAGAACTTTCAATGCCAATTTTCGCAAAAGTCCGTCGCCGCCATATGTTTCCCACCATGTGAGAGAATCAAATTTATCTTTGTCGTCCATTGCATGGAAGTTACCATACAAACCACTGCCAGTGAAGTATCTGCCTATTTCAAGGCGCACAGCTGCACATTCCTCCCTGTCAGGCACCAACTTTTCTAATGCATCCAGATATCCTTTAGTTACCTCTCGATCTAAATGGGGTTTGGTCCTAACACCACCCCCTGCTGCAGGTTTGCCCAACCAAGAATCTGAGTAGTATTTTGGCGTAAGGATATACGCCAAGCAATGTAGTGGAAGGTTAAGCCTTTTCCACCGTTCACACACACAATCGTGAATCAGATTGTACAAGTCGGGATCTCTGTTATTAACAATGTCTTTTATTTCCCCCAACATGGTATCCATTTGCTCATACACCTCGCCAATCACTGGTTTGTCTGTATCTGCAAACCGAATCATGTTATAAATTGGCTTGGTGAAATCCAATACCTGTCTCACAGTTGTCCAAAACTGCCCATCAAGAGCGGCCTCCTCCACCGTTTCAAAACCTGCAATGTCAGCTACATTTGTAGCCCTTTCCTTTAACACCTGCCAATTTGGACTTGATACCATGCTAGCTAAACCCTCTCTTACCTTCAAAAGGCGCCTGAAGGTGAGGTAATAGCTACCAAATCTAGTCCTCGCAATCTTCAGCAACTCCAATCTCGAGTGACTGCGGAAAAGGCCATGGGTATTGCTATGATTTGTAATAAATTTTATCATTTTTTTTCCTTTCTTGTACAAATCACCAATCCATTGGTATTGTTCATTTTTGTTTTTGACAATATCATGCAACAGAAGGTTCAATGTGTGAACCAAACATCCAGACCAAAATATGTTCGGGTATCTATCCTCAATAATTGCTCCCGCTGCCTTACAATTAGGAGCATTATCAGTGATGACTTGGATGACATTGTATGGGCCAATACGCTCAATTGTTTCAAGCAATGCTTCTGCAATGTTGATAGCGGTCTTGAACTTGTCTGAGTAATCATGTGCAGCTAGAAAAATGGGACCACTTCGGGACACAGCAAGAACACTTATCAATGGCTTGCCTTTTACATTTGTCCATCCATCAGATACAATGGACACCCCATTGTCAGTCCAAGAACTTGTCATTTTATTCAAAGAATGTGATATTTTTGCTTTTTCATGATCAAGGCCAACAGTTCTTGCCTTGTCATACCCAGGGCTCTTGTATCCTTTAGGGGCATCATTTATGGCAGAAACCATTTCGTACCAATAAGGTGAGCGTAGAACATTGAATGGTATCCCATTTGCATAGAGGAACCTGTAAATTTTTGAATCCACATCATTCCTACACCCCTCATCAAGGAAATCTGATATGGTTCTACGGCGTAAAGATGATGACCCTGAGCCTCCATGTCCATATCCACTGCCTTGGGAGGATGCTGAAGGAGTTCTTTGTGAGCTTTCAAAGAAACCCCTTGATCTTTTTGCTCTGTATTGGGCGTCCTCCTCTTCCTTTATGTATTTGGCTCTATCTGCTGTTGACACTGCGTTGCAAGTTTTGATTCCTATTTGTTTCTCTCCATCCCATGCCCTTTTCCCGCAAAGGTGTCTTCTAGCACGGGTGTATGAGCCTGTGTAATCAGTGTTGCAATGGGGGCAATGAAATTTAGTGGTTCCACCCCCTCTCCCTGTTTCAGCCCTCTGAACATATTTCCACAATGGAGTTTGGTCTTGTTTAGTTTTTTGACCCTCATGTTCACCCTCCTCCACATCCTCCTCACTGGGGTTTTCACCTATTTGACTTCCTCCGGCTTCTTCATCCACCTCTTCAGTTTCAGGCCCCCTCCGTTTCCTACTCTCCACCACCATAATAACCAGAAAAGGGACCAGGAAGAGGAAAATGCCAATAAAAATCCCCAGGTCCATCGTGTTTGATGTTTGTAGGGTTTGAGTCTTGAATCTGCAAATTAATTTAGTTTATTGGGATTAATTCATTTAATTTATTAATTAATTTAAATTAATGATCTTTAAACTCAAACAGGTAAATTAAACTAACCAAACTAACTACCTAACCAACTAAACTAACTAAATGATTAAGTTACTTACCTCTGCAAGCTTGCTCCTCGCTCCTTGGCACTTTCTCCTCGCTCCTCAGCTCTGGCTCCTTGCTCCTCAGCGCTTGCTCCTTGCTCCTTTGCTCTTCCTCAGCTCTCAAGCTCAAGCTCAATCTCATTGAAATGATTTTTTTTTGGCCCATTGGGCTTATAAACCAAAAAAAATTAGTTAAATTTTTTTGTTTTTTCGGGTCCGGCGGAATTTTTTTCCGCCGAACCGCTCCCAGTTTTTTAAAATTCGCTCCCGGAGCGTTTTTTAATGCCCGGGAGCGATCAGGGAGCGATCGCTCCCCGATCGCTCCTGGGCATTAAAAAGCGCTCCGGGAGCGATCGCTCCCTGAAGCGCTCCCTCACAGACCAGGGAGCGCAAATTTTTTTACGGGAGCGCGCTCCCGAAAATCGCTCCCGTCCGGGAGCGATTTGGGGAGCGCGCTCCCGACCCGCTCCCGAGCCGCTCCCGCCCGGAGCGCGCTTCGGGAGCGGGTTCGAAGGGGGGGGGGGGCGCTCCCCCGCAACACTGCCTAGATCTATCTTCTCCTAGTCCAACGCTACTTCTATTGGGCCTAGTGCTAGCTCTCATTGGCCCTACATTCCCCTTGCGCCATTTTTGATTTGAATATTTGATTTTTTGAAGCTAATCGTTGGTGGGTTTTTGCAGAAAATTTGGTAAAAATTTGTATTTCAGGTATTGAAATTTTTTTGGCAGCTTGGGCAAGTGATCTTCAAGGCCTAGGGCCTAAGGATTTGATCTCTAAACCCTTTTTTCTCACTGTTTGCTACAACAGACACATACCTTTCTAATAGTGGTGAAAAACATATCTAAGTGGTTTGAAATTAATTAAAAAAATTGCTAAATACATTAATAAGTCATTTATGTTTGATGTGTATCGAAAATTTGGCCTAGATCTACATTTTGGGTGACTGTTATCTCTGAATAATTCTGTTTCTGAAGTCTGAAATATAATAGTGGCAAAATTTCATGTGGGTTAGCCTAAAATCAGTTCTTAAGTTGTCTAATACATTAAGGAATTAATTTCTTTAGTTGGGCATTTATCATTAGGCTTATTTCATGTCTTAAATGGTGGCTGTAATAAGTATGTCAGATCTGATATAATTCTGGAAATCACATCACAACAGGCTAAATTTTTTTGATAATTGATGTGGGCAAGTTTGGAAACTTTTCGGTAAATTTTTGGCATAAAGATATCACTGATAGCTTATTGTTTTCATTGTCATATTGCTGCTGTCATAAAGTTTTTGTTACTGCTGTCCTAAAAACTAATTTCTGAAAAATTAAGTACTCTGTCATGGAATTGTGATAAAATGCATATCTTTTGTTTCATAAACTGAGTATTTTTTGCACATATGTTGACATTGATTGCAAAGAATTTTTTGTTCTCTTTGAACTATAATTGTATCAAAAAGATTTGAAATAAGCTTGTGGTTTAATTGTAATATTTCTAGGGGTTTATTTTTAAGTCTTCATCCAATAAAGCGGACATTTTATTTTGGTGATTAAGGGCTTTTGCGACACAAGTGTTTCTAATCCTTGGGTCTAACTTCTTCTCATCATCTAGTGCATTTGCATATAAGTTAGTTTTGCATAAATAAAATTTATTTCCAAGCATAAGCTTGGTCGATAGAGAGATAGGTATCCATCCATCTTTGCTTGAGAAGCCTGCTTTTAATAGTACTTAAACGGTGACCTTGTAGTTGTCAGAGCCACAACTCTCTGCAGCGCCGGAGGCATTGGGTATGTTAGATTTTCAGGAGAGGTATCATTAATCACACCTTAGTGTGCTTCACCTTATCTTCTTTCTGCCAATTACTACGAAATCAGGCTCAATATAGAAATGATCGAAGGGTTAAAACTTAGATAGGCATTTAACGAAAATTAACCAAGATTCTTGCATCTTGTATTAGCTTTAGGATTTGCATTTCATATAAGATCGTCATTCATCCAAGCAGCAGTTGCAAATCAATTTCTTGGTCCTAAATTTCCTAGCAAGATAGTTGACTCCATAAGGCACTGGCATCAATTACTTAAAATCTAATAAAATCCTATAAATCTTGCTAAATCTAAATCAAGTACTTGGTCACTTCATTGTGTCTCTCGAACTGGCTGGTTTCCAACTAGTTCTGCTTCATTCCATTTTCGTAGGGTCTACCCTCCTTAGCCTGTTGTAGGGAGACAACCTAAACGGAGAGATTAGGGATCAGGGTGATAGCCCCCTATCTGAGTCATTGTCACGGTGCCTAGGCATTCTGTGAGACAACAGGACCCATGCTTGTTTTTTCTCCACATAGCTTTAATGAGGTTTTCTTCTAGCAAATTGTGTTCCCTTGATTAATTTTGTCCGTCTTAGCCTACGAGAACTTAATTAGGCTAGCAAAATCTTCCCCTTATGTCTCCTAAGCAGATGGGAACATTACAGGGGTTTAATTTCCTTCAGCAATGGGTGCACTTGTAGTTATGAGCATCAATTTCTAGCCTGTTTTTTGGTTTTTTTTTTTTTTGTTTCTTTCTTTTTAGATTTTTCTTGGAGTTTCAGTCAACCATTTTTTTCCATGATTTTTCTAGGGGAGAGTTTCTTTTTTCCCATTATCAATTCATTTAGTGGAGAGGGTTTCCCAACAAGTTGTCGACTTCCCACAATCATTGGTGTATTTTCCATTTGGCAATTCCTAGTCTGGAAGTATGTCCCTCTATTATTGCAAATTTTTTTGTAGTTAAATTTGCCTTTTTTTTTCTCTTTTGAATCTTAATTGTAAAAGTGTTGATTTTTATGTTTTTCAAATTTATTTTGTGTTGTAGGTTCAATCATTACATTGGAGACTAAAAAATGCCAAGATCTTTAGACCCTATGTTAGAGTATGGTGAACCTGAAGGGAAGGGGGAGGCGGTTCAATACACAAAATTTGAATTGCGAGTTTGTGAGAAGCATTTAACAGGGGCAATCTCCCAATTGAAATATGACCTTGCACAAATTCCATGACATGGTATGGAACTTTGCCTAGGTGCAACTCCATAAATCGTTTGTATTGACAACAGATCATTGCAAGATAAAGATCTTGCCAAAGATTATAGGGCAGTTGTGAGAAGTGAAATTACAAGGGAAGGAGCGGGGAGAAGTGAGAGTGATTCTTCAACATCACCTTCCATAATGGACAACCTCATATCTACCTCATCGTTTTTTGTTCTTAGAACCACACCTGATCTGTTAGGTCCCTATAATACTAGTGTAGCCCCCTTATTGTTATTGTTGTGCTCCATAAAAGCCCACTATTGTTATTGTGCCCCCTTACATTATTTTTTTTTTCAATTGTGGTTCACAGACACTGAGTGGCCACTACATCCACGGGTAATAATCCGGGCAGATCAACCCGAAGGGGATCTACACACCAGCCTAATTTTTTGGGCTTAACCACAAGGGCTTCGAGGGGATTTAACCCCGTGACCTTCGAATTGGCAAGGTACTTAGCAACAAAAACTCGACATTATTATTTTTATGTAGGTTCTAATTATATTTTGACCCTTTATACTCCTATATATACCAAAGAGGTCTTGTCATTTGAATCATCCAAGAATTGTTCATATATTTGATGTAAAATGAGGTTGGCCCCTCGAAGTGGCTTATTTTCAAGTCGTTGATCTATATTTTCTTTTGTTTTTAAAACTGCTTACGTAACATTCGGTAGCAGAGCTCTGGATTCTAGGGTTTTGTTGTTTCAAACAAATATTCTTGGCATTTTCACTATAACGTTTTTTCTACAAGGCTTCAAAAGCTGAAATTTCAACCACGTTGAGTTGAAATCTTGATGAACATCGTGTAAAAATTTTGGAGCTTGGTTTGCTATATTCTCATTCATGTAAGTCGGGGTTTTTGTATGCTCCAGAATTCAGTCTCAAACAGGTGACTCGGGGAAATCGTCATAACTTTCTTTTTGGACATCCAAATTAAATTTCGTAAAAAAGTGGTTGAAAGTGCACGGATTGTAGTTTCATGGGTACTATTTGCAGGGTCGAAGGTTGAAACAATGACACATGGCATTATGTACAAATTCGCTCTACTGAACCAGTCCATAAGCAAGTCATCTTGAGAGATTTGTTCCAACTTTATCTTGAAGAATCCAATATAAGTCTAACTGGTGGGGTTGGAAAGAGCACAGAAAGGGCTAACCACAGGACAAAATTTCAGACCGCGGGAGGCCGAAATCACAGAGATGCAACAGTTTCAATATCAACCTATCAATAAGCTCAAAATCAAGCTCTAAAAGGTGTATATTTTTAAATTTGCATAAATTATATCTGAAAAATCAGTTTGAAGTGATTCAAAGGGCATAGTGAAGCATAGATATCATTAATTGGTTCTAAAATGCCTACCAAAGGAAAGAATTCTACACCCATCAAGCCCTCAGAAAGCTCTACTATGATGCATGAAGAGGAAGAATTGCAACATGATATATCAAAATTACGGGACCAAGTGCAACAAATTTCACTTTCACAAAGAGCAACCAAAGATGAATTAAAAGTGGACATGGAGGGCTTAAAAGGGGACATGGATGGTGTAAAAGCGGAAATAAAAGACGACATGGATGACTTAAAAGCAAAAATAGAAGGCAACATGAACGTTTAAAAAATGATATGGAACTTTGATTAAACTTGATTATGAGCTTCAAGAGTGAACTTAAATTACAAATCCACAAGAACTGTCAATAATGAGCAATGTATCCAATGACAATAGCAATGAGAAACAAGATCTACAATATCACTTAGAGCAACTAACCAACCAATTCAATTAGAGCACATGAATGAAAATGCTAAAAGACAACAAGATGCCAATAACGCTTTTGACCAAATTGTAAGTCCAAATCACTTCAACCATCAATGATTATGAATTTGAAGAGTTCCTTAGCCAATTTTAGAGATTTATAAATGATTTATCACTACTGCAAACTTGTTCTCAGAGGTCTGCACTTTTATATCAACAGTCAAAAATTAATGCAAGATGTCACATATAAGCTAGAAAATCATTGCATTAAACTTCCAATGATATCTAGTTGATTATGAGACTGCTTAGAAGCTATAGATCAGACTTTTAATGTTAAGATCAGATCTCAAAATAATGTATATCAGACTTGAAATGATTAGAAAATTAATGATTCAGTTTGTCATAAGCCAACAAGATGCCAAATTATCAATGCCAAATATGCTCCAACAATTAGCTAATCAAGTTGAGTGATTATTAGATGATATTTGGTCAATATTAATGGATCTATTAAAGCTATATGACTGCATAAAATGGCTATAGCAAAACAGTGAAGAAAATGAGGGGAAGAGAGGCAAGCCTAGAGGCTTGGTTGAGGGCTAGTTTGATCTCCAATGAGCTTGGCTACTTGCAACCACGAATTTAGCTCTAATATTGCTGCAAAACCACGACATTAGCCCACTCAAACAATATCAAATTCAAAGATGACTGAATACATGGCAAGACTTCAAGGCTAGGACACAAGACAAGGCTAGAGGCCAAAGAAGAGCAAAGATGGGACAAATGAAGCCATAAAAGAAATGGATGAGCAGAGATGAGCCCACAAGGGTTGACATCAAGCCTTTATAGGCTGACGCAGGGCTGGGTAAGGACCTAGAAGGGCTAGCAGCTAGGGTTTAAGCCCTTCTAGGTTTGCGGCAAGGGCTAGGAGGGGGGCCGAGAGCCCTAGGAGGCTCCTCAAGCCCATGACCAAGGGAAACCAAGGGGGCCGAGGCCTTTTCACGCCTGCAGCTAGCCAAAACAAGGGGGTCAAGGTCTTGGAAGGGCCTCTAAAGGCTGTGGCTAGCCCTTAAAGGGCTAGCGACTCAAGGAAGAGGGAGGTCGAGCGCCTAGAAAGCCCTCTAGGGCTCATGACTAGGGTAAAAGAGGTTGGACGACCAGGCCTTAGGGCATAAAAAAATTTCGAAACCCTGCACACAAAAATTCCTCCCCAAATTCACTGCAAAAAGGCTAGACGACTTCCTCTTCAGTCTGGACGTTGAGCTTGGAGGCTAGATCTTGCCTTCCTAAGCCTAGATCTGCCTCAAAACCCCAACAAAATTCTCTTGATCAACTTGAAGTCCACTTGCACAAATGAATCAAAAAATGCCAAACTCCAATATATATACAAAATATAAAACCCCCAAAATATATAAAACCCAAAGTGCTGCAACACAAATGGGTTAGAAATAATTTATAAATTTATTTACAAATGTGCAATATGTACAAATTTGAAATCTTTTGGAGAAATAATTTTGGATAAATAACAATGGATGAATAAATTTCGAAAAATAAATATTAGCTAAAACCCTCCCGCAAAATCAAATACCATAAAGAAATCTCAGGGCCCAAACATAGTCAGCGCTTCCCCATTGTCTGTGAACTTGGAGCCCAAGGGCTAGCATAGCTATAAATCTCTATAATACTCTCAAAAGAAAATTGTTAGATCATATGGTGAATTAGATCACCTAAGATAACATGTACTAATAGAATGTTCTTATCACCGACAACTGAAATAGCAATTATTTAGCAATATTCAACACAATGTAGGATCACGCATAGCTAACACATACCACAGATCAATGGAAGAAAAAGCACATGAATTGAACACCAAAGTATTTCTATTATGATACAAAATGTTCTTAGTAGAGCAACAACTCAATACCAATGTTCAAGGATTACCTCATCCAAAGATATCGAAGAGAAGCAAAATGACTTCTTTATATAGAAAAACCCCTCCAAGTGGAAAATAATGGCTAGTTGGTTTGATCCTCGTCAAAATTATCTCGACTGTTGAAAATAACTTGATCACAAATTTTCTTAAAATATCCATTTTTCCCTTGATGGGGGACCTCCAAAAATTGACTTTCTTTTGATCCACAAATTTTTTATTATTTTCCACTTGGAGAGAAATTAATTTCTCTATAATTATTTTTGACTCAAAATTAATTAATTTTTTGGCTTAGGATTTTTATTTAATTTAGCCAGAAAAATTAATTAAATGACACTAGAGGGGATTAATATTTTTTCACCCTCAAATATTTTAGCCATGGTGTCTAAATACGAGGGACTACGCACTAAAATAATTTTTACATCAAATATTAAATATCAACCCTTGAAAGGTGAAAACACATTTGGACTCATACCCTCAACAATTTACCCAATTTTGCGACTCAATATGATCTAGTATAGATCAAGTATGTTTGTAATAAAAAAATTTAGTCAAATGTGTTTAAATTATTCCCAAACACACTTTTACAAAGACTCGATATAACATTAGGACTCACCTAAGACCTTGTCAAGGAACTCTTGTTAAATTTAGATAACAATGGTATGTTATATGCTTAACACAATTACTTCAATGTACTTTTAAGTAGCCCAATGACAATTTCCAAATTAGTTTCCAGTAGCAATCACATTAACCATAGATCATATTGACAGTAACTATAGATAGAACATAAAATAAAAATGCAGAAGACAAGCAAGACAAGGGGACACTAGATTTGGCAGATGCCAGGGAAAAACTCCAATGTGGGGAAAACCCTTTGATCAATTCTCTTTATTATTATATCACATGTTCAACAGAGAGAGAGAGAGTACAAAAGTCAAAATTGACTTGACAAATCAAACACAAAAATAGCCCTGTAAAATCTGCTATAATGCTTCTCAGTCAACAACAGTCAAATCAACCCTAACCAGGTAGTCAACAATGGTCAATGCAATAGTCAAACAATCCACTTGGAGCTCGGTCAAACCCAGTCAAATTCGACCTTCATTGCTGGTCAAAGTCAGCCCAAAACAGTCCTTCAAAGTTCAGTCAAATTCGGTCAAAGGAGAGAAAGTTTGCTGTAATTTTCTGCAGTCAAAGTTGCAGTCAAACTTGGTCAACTCGTGAAATTTTTGGCCCTGCAATTATGTCTAGAAATTTGACCTACTTGTGCCACACGTGTGAGAGAGAGAGAGAATGCCCAATAGCTGTACGAACCAATTAGAGAGGGAGAGAGAAGAATGTGTGAGTGATGATGATGGCCAATGAGGGGAGAGGTCACTTGTATTTATACAAGTCATTGAGGGTGAAGAGACATGTTCATTGGTCTTCATGAGCCTACATGATGATGTAGCCGACCCGAAAAATTTGCGCATGTGTGGGCATAAATTCAAAAACACAAATTTATATCAAATTTGGTTCGCTCGAAAAGTGGAATTTAATACAATCATCATCTCCATCAAATGAGTTGTCCCAAGGTGGAATTTGGCCATAGTCACCAATTTTAATAACTCCACCCTAGCTTTAGGGTTTAAGATGGAAGAAAAATTATGCCAATTATCTTTGTTTAGAAGCACACATAATTCGATGAGGTTAAAAACATTCCTAGGATGAAATTCTTTGCTAAAAGAAGAGGCTTGCCTAGGTGTTGTTACGTAAATAAATGGTCATACTAGTATCATTTACCATACAGTTTGTAGAAATTGGGTTTACAATGATAGGATTGTGCTGGCTAATGACTTTGAACTTTGAAAAAAATTCTTCCTATGTTTACATTATGCTTCCTCGCACTGTTGACAAAGTGTGGTCAACAGGGCTAACCAAACTACTTGGATTTCTCCTACTAGAAATTCTTTAAAAAAATTAACCAAGTCGAGTCGCCACTTGAGCAGGAATCTAACTCTAAAAAGCCAACATGCAAGAACCGAAAGTTTGTCGTATTCCAAGTACAAGAGGATTTGTCCTTGACAAAGACACCAAAAAATGTTGTTGCCTCGCTTGCACACCTAAGTTAATGTGGGAAATCCTCAACCCCACTTGATGTGACCTTGGTGGCAAAGCTCAGAGAAGGGGCTCTCACCTAATCTCTTCTAGCTAAAGCCAAGGGGGTTGGACCCTAAGGATGGATTCTAAGGGAAGGCTTGTTAAAGTAACAAGTTCTACGAGATAGTACATTATAATATTCACCGTTCAATAACTTGAAAGAAAATAAATGATAAACAAGTTCAAATAACTATGAGCATATAAGTATTAACAATGTAGATAAAACAAATGAATTCAACAAGATAAACCCTACAATTATATGTGAGTAGACCAGTGCCAATATACTTGCAAGAAATAATATGCACAAAGTGAAATCATAATACTTGCATGTAAAAAATGTCTTTCAAGATACTATAAATTGCAAGAATGGAAAATTGCCAAATATATGCTAATGCAAGAAACAATTGAGAATATGAGCAACAAGATTAAAGATATAACTTGCAAGAAAGGAAATGCTCAAATAAAATATAACAACATCAAATAGCCATGAGCAAAAGTTTAGATAACAAGTACAATGATATTGCAAGTAAGATAGAAAAGTCCACAAATCAAATTGATGAAAAATGAGATGATGCCAAGTTAGACTATGTGAGATGCAAGTTACCTTGGTTGATTTTAATTAAATGCCTAGTCTATGGTGAGAAATATTCTTTTCAATTTCATACAACTAGGAAAAGATTGGGGTGATTTGCAAAGAAGATAGGCTGAGGAGGCACAAGTCCGTCGCTAACAATATCCTTCCCAAGATCCTTGCAATCCACACGCATTCATTCCTACAAGGGGACTAAGCCACCAAGAGAACTACAAGGTCGCGTGTTTTGACCTTGCTCCATACACAAGTGAAAGAAATATAAAAAAAATGTCCTAAAATGTCTATTCAACCAAGCTTATGCTTGGAGGTAGATTTTTTAGAAATACAAGCCTAATTTAGTATGCAAGTGAAATGCCTAAGTGTTAATGAAATGTTTCTGAAGAGATATATTGATAAAAATGTGCTTCCAATGGAGATACAACAATGATATAAACTTTGTAATGATGTTGAATAAAAGATGTACCAATAACTCAATAGAAACAATGCATGAAAGTTAGCTCAATGTTTAAAATACCAACTCAAATGCTTTGAAATGAAAAATGTATATTATGACAATTATCCAAGTGAAAGTTGCATGAGATCATCGGCTAATAAGTTGCTTCAATATGTAAATGGAATGAGCTAATGAACCAAAGTGCACAATTAGATTGCTCAAGTTAGATTGCAAATAAATGAAATTAGCACAAATTTCTTCAACCGTAGATGTGCCCAAAATGAGATTCCAAAATTGAAACAAGTTGCAACTAAACCAAGTTGAACATGGAGCTATGAAGGTAGGTAAATTAAATTGCAACTAGATGAAATGAAAAATGAAAAGTTAGCATGTGTTAAGCTTGACAATGGAAAGAATGGATAAACAAATTAAAACAAACTCCAGGGAAAACTAGTCAAGCACCAAACAAGAAGGTGACCTTTTCTCAAAGAGAGAAGGGGATGATTCCCCAAGCTCCAAGAGAAAAATGTCACTTTTATTATTATGATGGTACAATGATAAGAAACTCTTTTATAGTGAGGAAGGGCTCAAATACTTTAAGGAAGGTTGTACAAATGATGACAAATCTTTGAAATAGGATGATCCTCCCCTTAAACAAAATAGTGAGGATATTCTACAACGATTTTGGAATTGAAATACAATAAACTCCATATTGTTGAGAAATCAATACAAGTAGATTAGGGTTTGATTTCTCTTTCTTGATAATTACTTGTGAATTATGTTGGCTTTGTTTACTTCTTTATTATCTTATTGTTCATCAAGAAATTACCATATTAAGTGTGTATGAAGATCACAAAACAACTATAAGAGACACAAGATGTAGGCACTACGCTAGGGAAAACCCCCCCTCGAGGGGAAAACCCAATCAAAGTTCTATTCCTTTCAATAGTATTTTTTGGGACTCTTCACCCTAGACAAAGACAAAACCTTCCCTCCACACCAAGTCAGCCTTCCAGAACTTCGACCTCTTTTCCAGCAACTTCGACTATGTAGTAGCTTCCAGCATCTTGCAGCTTTCAGCATTAGCGAAACTTGGAAGACTTCGATCTCCCAAACTAGGGCACAGAACAGAGAGAGTGAGGCACCAAAAGTTCGATTTTCTTCTTCTCCTTAGATTCCACCCAACTCGCACTTCCTTTAGCGTCCTTAAACTTACTTTGTCCTACTTCGCACTTCACCAACTTCTCTTTAGATATCAAACTAGCTTGAGATGAGATGCTCCAAATGAATTCGACTTGCTTTTATTTATAGGCTTCAAGGGAGGTTGAATAGATGTCCTTAGGCTGACTTGATCTCTTCTAGGCCGACTTGGTGGGGAGGATACATAAATCATATTTGACTCAATACTAAACCTTTTTGCATGATTCAAAAGCCCAAGAAGGGTCTCTTTGAATGTACAATGACTCTATAAACTCAATATTAATCCTAGGAGTCCACAATGGAGACTTTGACTAATATAATGATGACCCAGGCATGAAACCCATGCTTTAATAAGTCACTGTTACAGTAGTAAAAATTCTTTTCTTTATTCTTTTGACAAGTACATTACATGATGACTCAAATACATTAAAGAAGACCGAACCTAGTTACATTTTCTGACACTTCCTCTTAAGTAGGGAGGTATTCATAATATATAAATATAATGGAAGATCTCAAACTATATGAATAATGAAGAGTTTAGGCACCGCAATGCCATGGACTAGATTCTTGACCAGGGAAATCTATCCATTGGTCTCTCAACAATTTAGGCACGACAATGCCATGGACTAGATTACTGACCAAGGCAATCTATCCAAGTGGGAATAAGGTGGACTCAAGCTTTCAGCCCCTTTAGGTACCATCGGGCTTACTTGCTAACCACCAACCCAGGGACCTAGGCGCTTATCCATGGTCAGAGCTCTACAACCCATGCCATCCTCCCTACTTTGGGACCTAGACATCAACACAAAGTGCTGACCTGATTTCCTCCCAAGCAATGCTTCACTCGCAAAACCTCAACAAATCTCTTCCAATCTCTTATCATCAATACAATCAACAATATTTACTAAACCAAGCATGCTTCTCAAATAATCAAACTTCTTGCTGGGAAGAGCCTTCATATGTTGAGACATACTCCAACTTCATGATCCCATCCTGTACCAAGTTCCTAATAAAGTGGAACTTATTGTTGATATGCTTCGTTCTAGCATGAAACACGGGATCTCCAGACATCTTGATACAATTTTGATTGTCAAAATTAATCACAGTAGGACCTAGAGACTTTTCGAACAAATCTATTAGAAGTTTCCTTGACCAAACAACCTCCTTTCCTACTTCATATGCAACCACATATTCTGCCTCAACACTTCTTAAAGCAACAGGATCTTGCGTCCTACTCATCCATGAAATCATAGCAGCTCCTAGAATAAAACATCCTTCGATAGTGCTCCTTTTATCGGTCTCACTGCCACCCCAGTCAAAATCTGTATAACCAATCAGCTGAACTTCCTTACTATTGTACTTTAGGCAGTGATGCATAGTGTCACGAAGATACCTCAATATGTGTTTGGTAGTTATCTAGTGATCATGACGAGGCTCCAACTGAAACTGACTAAGAATATTTACTGCAAAGCATATATCTGGCCTAGTATTTACCAGATACATTAGGGAGCCCACCAATTGACGATAGGAGGTAGGATCCACGAGACTTGAGTCAGAGCCCCTCAATTTCTTGAGATTGGTGATCAGAGGAGTAGTCATCGGCTTGGAATCCATCATCCCAAATTTCTGCAACAGTTTGATAATGTACTTCCCTTGCCCCAAGTATATTTCGCCATGTTTCTACCATACATCGAGACCCAGGTAATAGTGCATCAGACCTAGATCCTTAATTTCAACTTCAACTGCCAACATCTTCTTGCATTCTTGAATTCATCATTCCACACCTGTAATGAATAGATCATCAATATATAGTAGAATAATGACGGGCTCATTTTTCACGACCTTGATATAGAGATTCAGATCAACAAAACTCTTTATGAACCCACTTCTAAGTAGATATGCATCCATCCTTGCATACCATGCCCTAGGTGCTTGCTTCAAACCATATAGGGCTTTCTTAAGTCTGCAAACATGAGAGTCCTTGTTATTAACTTCAAAGACTTCAGATTTTTTGATGTACACTTCTTCATCAATGGTCCCATTCATAAACGCAGTCTTCACATCCATTTGGTGGATATTCCAACCCATTGTAGCAACTAATGAACCCAGAGATCTAATGGTAGCATACCTTGTCGTGGTTGCAAAGGTTTCTTCATAATCAATGCCTTCTTTTTGTTAGAAACCCCTTGCAACGAATCTAGTTTGTATTTATCTATACTTCCTTTGACAACATGTTTGATCTTGTAGATCCATTTGGAGGTGACAACCGATTTGTCATTAGGTCTAGGAATGATTTCCCAAACCCCATTCTGCATAACGGATTGATATTCTTCCTGCATCGCTTTCTTCCAAACTTCTTGATGAGTAGCTTCCTTGAATGTAGATGGTTTGGATTCAATCAACTTTGTCATATATGCAACATAACCAGAGTATCTCTTTGGTCTCTTACTTTCCTTGAAGGTTCATTTCACAACTTCATGTCCTTCGACATCTTCTAATGTTGCTTTTAACGAATTTGGCTTTTTCCTAGTGGTTGGGATAGCTACAGATTGAATAGGCTCACTTGGTCCTTCTTCTTCTTGATTTGTAGTAGGGTTTTCATGGTGGTCTTCTTCTTTTTCAAATATTGGAACTTCTTCATCATCATAGTCAATAGAAATATCCTTTGATTTCTTGTATGCTTGATTTTCATCAAATATGACATCTCTGCTTACTTCGATATGTACATCTCCCTTCTTTAATGTAGATTCTATATGCCTTTGAAGAGAGACTATATCCAATGAATATTCCCTTGATACTTGTATGATCCAACTTCTTTCACTTGTCTTTTGGAACATGAATATATGTTGGACTTCCAAAGATTCGAAAGTGATCCACACTCGGCTTCTTTCCTGTGAATACCTCTTCGGGTGTTGTATTATTAAGACTTCTATGAGGACTTCTATTTTGAATGTACACGACTGTCTTTGCTGCTTCTCCCCATAAGAATTTTGGTAGATCTTGATCAAGGAGCATTGTTCGAATGCCTTCTTCAATTGACCTATTCTTCTTTCGGCCACTCCATTTTGTTTGGGATAATAGGGAACAATGAGCTCCCTCTTAATTCCTTTTTCCTTACAATATGTAATCAATTCCTTAGAAATGTATTCCCCACCATTGTCGGATCTTAGGGTTTTTATCTTTCTTTCGGTTAGGGTTTCTACTTCGGACCTAAACTCCTTAAACTTTTCAAACACTTCATCTTTAGTTTTGAGTAAGTAGAGCCATGTCTTTCTAGAATGGTCAGCAACGAATGTTACATAGTAGAGATGACCTCCAAGTGATTTGTCAGACATGGGCCCACTCACATCAGAATGAATGAGGTCTAGAATTTCTTTAGACCTAGTTTCACTATACGGAAATGGCTTTCTTGTATGCTTTCCCAAAGAGCATCCTTGCACACACCTTCATCATCTAACTTCATATTGGGGATGCCATGAACCAATTGACTAAGAGCAGGGATAGCCTTATAATGTAGATGACCATATCTCCTATGCCATAGCTCAATGGGACTGATTTCCATGTGATCCAAAGCTTGATGAGGTGGTGTAATAACTCTATAAAGGCTTCCTTCACGAATTCCAATAGCCCTAGGTTATCAATGCTAGAGTCTTTTCCCCAAACCAATAATTTTCCATCAACAAAAGCAATTCTTTCCCCTTTATCTTCTAAACAAGAAATAGAAAGCAAATTCTTTTTCAAACGTGGGACATATAGAATGTTGTTGAGGTGCAACTTCGTTCCCTTTTCCAGCTTCAACGATGTTGATCCCATGCCTCTAACAACATAGCTTTTGTTGTCACCCAATTCCACTGCATGAGAAGATGGCTCCTTTGATCGTGTATGAAGTTGTTTACTTTCTCCTGTCATGTGTCTTGATGCTCCACTATCGATGATCCATGCATTATCATCACTAAGAGAAGCTGTAAGAGCAACCAAGAATCCTTGACTTTTGACCTTGTTGAATTAGTAGTGGATGACCTTCTTGATCCAGCTTCGAGTAGTGTTAATACCCATTTTTGTGTAGTTCATCAAAGAGGGAGAATCCCTTCCAACAAAGTGATCTTCAATTCTTCCTGACCTTAGCTCCGATACCATGTTGAGAAATGAAGACAAGTAGATTAGGGTTTGATTCCTCTTTCTTGATAATTACTTGTGAATTACGTTGGCTTCGTTTACTTCTTTATTATCTTATTTTTCATCAAGCAATTACCATATTAAGTGTGTATGAAGATCACAAAACGAAGAGACACAAGATGTAGGCACTAGGCCAGGGCAAACTCCCCCTCGAGGGGAAAACCTAGTCAAAATTCTCTTCCTTTCAATAATATTCTTTGAGACTCTTCACCCTAGACAAAGACAAAACCTTCCCTCCACACAAAGATAACCTCCCATAATTTTGACCTCTTTTCCAACAACTTCGACTATGTATGTAGCAGCTTCCGGCATTAGCGAAACTTGGAAGACTTTGATCTCCCAAAATAGGGCACGAAACAGAGAGAGAGAGGCATTAAAAGTTTGATTTTCTTCTTCTCCTTAGACTCCACCCAACTCGCACTTCCTTCAGCTTCCTTAGACTTACTTCGTCCTACTTCACACTTTTCCAGCTTCTCTTTAGATATCGAACTAGCTTGAGATGAGATGCTCCAAATGAATTCGACTTGCTTCTATTTATGAGCTTCAAGGGAGTTCGAATAGGTGTCCTTAGGCCAACTTGATCTCTTCTAGGCCGACTTGGTGTGGAGGATACATAAATCATATTTGACTCAATACTAAACATTTTTACATGATTCAAAAACCCAAGAAGGGTCTCTTTGAATGTACAATGACTCTATAAACTCAATATTAATCCTTGGAGCAGGGTTGCAGGAATCGCCCCCCCCCCCCCGCCGGATCCAAACCCGGAACCGCGGATCGGAGCGAACCGTCCCGGAATCCACCCTGGAAGCGCGGATCGGATTTGGCGGTTGCGCGGATCCGTTAAAAAAAAACGATTCCTGCCTTTTTGGGTTGCGGCCGCCCGGAACCGCGGATCGGAGGGCGGTTCGGGCACGGGGTGGCGCCACGCTTCCGGCCCGGAACCGCACGCCACCCGCACGCCACCCAGGCGCTTCCGGAAGCAACCCCGCGGCCAACGGATTTTTAATTTATTTTTTTTAAATTTGTTTTAACATGTGACTTAACTAGCATGAGGGGGTGGGTTAGGTTAGTTTAGGGTGAGTCTAGGGTGACTTTAGAAAAGAATAAAGCCCCCATTCTCTTCTCATTTTCTCACTTTGAGTTTATGAGAGTTGGAGAAGAGAAGAGAGGAGAGGAGAAGAGAAGAGAGGAAAGGAGAGGAGAAGAGAGGAGAGCTTGGAGGAGTGAAGAAGGAGGAGCTAGGAGAAGGAGGAGGAGCTTGGAGCAAGAGCTTGGAGGACTTCATCTACAAGAGCTAAAGAGGTAAGTTCAAACCCCAAACTCCCTTGTTTTTTTGAAAAAAAAATTGTATTTTTCTCCTCCCTCTCCTACTCTTTCCCATTGTTTCTACTTGCTCCTTTATTTACAGGTTGTCCACCACCTATATCCATATTCCAAGATGGTGTTCTTTTGGCTTCTATGTATCATTCCACTCTTGGTTTTAATGATGGCAAGGGTGAGGAATAGAGGGGAAGAGGAAGGGGATGAACTTGGTCCTAATAGTAGTGACCCAATGTATGATGAGGAGGAAGGGTTTGAAGAGGAAGGGGATGAACTTGAAGAGGACACTGAAGCACAAGATGGGAAAGGTACATCAAATCCCTTGTGGAACTATGTGACCAAACTTGAAGGGGGAAAGGGTGGTGGATCTTACAAATGGATGTGCCCTCATGATTGTCATGGAGGAAAACCATATACGGGTTCATATACCCGTCTGAGGAGGCATCTTTGTGGGGTGCTAGAGAGTGATGAAAAAAAGGGTTCTGTGGGGGTAGCCATTTGCCCAAAAATTTCAAGTGAACAAAGACAAAAATACATCAAAACAGAGATGGCTGCACAACAAAAAAACAAGAAACAAAAAACTCATTCAGAATCAAGTGCAAACTCTAAATTTGGTAGTTGCCCATCTCCTCATGGTACTTCTGCAACCTCTGGAGGTAGAAAAACAATAGGGGATTTCCTTAATGTTTCTGGGAGGGATGATGTGGATGGAAAGGTAGTCCGTTTTCTTTGTGCTTGCGGTGTACCATTCAATGTGCTTCGCTCTCCCTATTGGCATGACATGGTAAAGGCCATCAATGAAGCCCCAAAAGGATACAAGGCCCCCAACTATGAGAAAGCTAGAACAGTGTTATTAGAAAGAGAAAAAGCTAAGGTTCAAAGAGCTTTGACACGTTTTACACATGAGTGGGTGGATTATGGGGTATCCATTGTATCAGATGGGTGGACAAATATTAGAAACCAACATTTGATAAATGTTCTTGGTGTTTCTTCTAAGGGTGCAGTATTTATTGCATGTCATGACTCCTCCTCCATCAGTGCAACTGCACAAAACATTGCAGATCTCCTATTGAAATCAATCAAAGATGTTGGTCCGAATAATGTGGTTCAAGTGATCACAGATAATGCAGCAAATTGTAAGGCAGCAGGAAAAATTATTGAGCGTACTCATCCACACATCTTTTGGTCTGGGTGCCTGGTTCACACATTGAACCTTTTGATGCATGATATTGTGAAACACAAAGAATGTGGGTGGATTGCTGAGGTTTACAGGAAAGGGAAGCAGCTCATTAAATTCATCACAGGGCATACAAGGGTAAACTACTTCTATGGCACTTACTCCAAGTTGCAATTGCTTAAAATTGCAAAGACAAGATTTGCTAGTTATTACCTCACCTTTAGGCGGCTAGTGAAGGTGAGACAAGCTTTAACTAATCTGGTGTGTGCTGAAACATGGGATGAAATTAACCAGTGTACAGATGGTGCTACTGCTAATGTAGTCAAGGACACTGTTCTTGACACTTACTTTTGGTCACAGGTTAAATATGTTTTGCAATTCACCAAACCAATTTATTACATGATCAAGTTTGCAGATTCAGATCGACCAGTAATTGGGGAGGTGTATGAGCAAATGGATAGCATGTTGGGGCAGATTAAAGACATTGTTGAGCCTAGAGATACCACCTTGTACAATTATATTCGTGAAGAGGTGGAAAAGCGATGGGATATGCTAAATGTTCCATTGCATGCATTAGCATATGTTTTGACACCTAGGTACTATCATCCATCATGGCTTTCAAAACCAGCACCTGGGGGGGGAAGCAGGAAAAAACCACACCAAGATAAAGAGGTTCACGAAAAATATATGGCTGCATTGAGTAGATTAATCCCTGATAATGAGGAGGCTGCATTGGTACGGAGACAGGTGAGCAACTATACGCTCAACACTGGTCCATTTGGGAGCATGCATTCAATTGAAGATCGAGAGCATTTTTCTGCTCTTGAGTGGTGGAACATGCATGGAGGGCCTACTCCACTTCTACAGAGTTTGGCATTGCGGGTGCTATCACAGGTGGTAAACACTTCTTCTGCAGAGAGGTGTTGGAGCTCTTATTCTTTCATCCACAGTGTTAAAAGGAACAGGTTGAGTTTAGACCGGGCAGAGAGCTTGGTTTATGTTCATTACAACTTGCGATTGTTGTCCCATTACTGTGAAGATGCAAAGTCTAATAAAGACTTGTTGACTTGGGACAAGCATCCAGAGGAGCCCAATTTGGAGGATGGAGTGTTGCAACTAGAGCAATTAGAGGATGCTCTTATCCAGGTATGTCCATTGTGGTATGAATTTTCCAATTTTCCCTTATAAAGCATTTCTCTAATTCATGTTTTTAATTTTTTTGTTAACTAGTGTTTTTTTTTTTTTGCATGAATTTTTTGAGCGATTCTAGGATGATGATGACCGTGTTGATATGCCACCACCCCCACCCCCATCTGGTCCTAGGTTCCATGGTTCAACACCAACAGCAGGGGGTTCTTCTTCATCAGTTCCAGTGCCACGACTTACACAGGGACCATTTTCTTCATTGCCACCACGTGGAGGCACGCCATCACGTTCTATTCGTGGTGGAAGGAGGAGAGATTAGTAGATATATTCACAATCTACTTCTTTTTGTCATAGTCTATAGATTACTCATTAGACTTGTAGACTTGTGAATTTGAATTTTGAACCTTTTTGGCTTGGCGGTGACCAAGTGACATATTTTGTAAACATTATTATTTGAATTTTGGACATGACAAATGTTGACAGTTGCTCACTTGCTAGATAAATCATAATATGCTCTATGTTTTATGTTTTATAATATGCTTAAATGTTTTATGTTTTATAATATGCTTAAAAATTTGATGTATGTTTGTAATAGCTAGAATATAGATGATTGTTGTACATACTAGTAACTACAATGGAATCATGGATGCCATATCTATCTTGATTTATGCAAAAATATGCATGTTTTCATGTCTTCTACAATTAATTTGGTATTTGGGATGTTTGTTTTGAGTATAAATGCAAAAAAATATATAAAAATATATATATATATAGCAGACGCTTCCGCGGACGCTTCGCTCCCTAGATTTTTGGAAAATGACGCTTCCGCGCTTCGCGCTTCCGCTTCGTGCAACATTGCCTTGGAGTCCACAATGGTGACTTTGACTAATATAATGATGACCTAAGCATGGAACCCATGCTTTAATAAGTCACTGTTACAATCAGTGTTGAAAATATCGGTATCGGCAAAATATCGGCGAGGGTCCAGAAAATATCTTATCGGCAATATCGGCAAAAATATCGGCAAAATATCGGCAAATATCGGCAAGCATAAAAAATAATTTTTTCAAATTTTTAAATATAGCCGATATTTTGCCGATATTTTCAAAATATCGCGATATTTTGCCGATATTTTCCGATATTTGCCGATATTTTCAAAACAGAAAATATCGCGATATTTTCTCGGCGATATATCGTTTTGCCGAAAATATCGCGATATTTCCGAATATCGCCGATATTATCAACAGTGGTTACAATAATAAAAATTCTTTTCTTTATTCTTTTGACAAGTACATTACATGATGACCCAAATACATTAATGAAGACCGAACCTAGTCACATTTTCTAATGCATACAAGACTGAAATTTCCAATAGGATTTATGCTCAAAAGGCTCAATCACTTATGACGATGAAACCTGCCCACAAAAACGAGAGAATGGACTTGTTTTTACCACTGTTATGACAGAGATAAAAGACAACTTGTTTACACTGTCTCAACATAAATATATGGCAACCTTTCGTGCAAGAACTATTGAAATGTGTAACTAGTTTCGGTCTTCATAATATCTTATGTATTCTTGATTTTATGTATTTGATGTAAAAAAGAGAAAAAAATATTATTGTTATTTTATAGCACAGGTTTCATGCTCAAAGTTAATTTGTTTTTAGGTCAAAGCACCCATTGTGTGCTTCTAGAGTGTTGCCATAGCGTCAAGGAGTCAAAAGAGTCATTGTCATATGTAATAGACCCTATTGGGCATCTTGTATCAAGGCAAAAGAATTTATTTGAGTCAAAATGTGTCAAAGTGACCCTCCATGACCAAGTCGGCATGTAGAGAACAAGTCGGCCTCATAAAGGTAATTCGTCCTCCTTAGTGTCGAGAAATCTATAGGGCAGTAGTTAGGTTGATTTCTCTTTCTATGGTAACTTCTTGTGATGTGTTTTTAACTTTTTTTTACTTATTAGCTTCTTCTCTTATTATTAAGTTCGTTCTTATCATCAAACAACTACCAAAACAAGAAGAACAATAGTACACAAGAACACATGGGATAGGCTGCAAGCCAGGGCCAAAACCTCTCCACTTGAGAGCAAAACCTGTAAATCTCTTCTCTTCTTATAGATTCTTCTATTGACGAAATCCAAGACATCTAAACCATGATTAACACCCTTCCAAGACCAAGTCCAACCTTCTTGATGATGTGCTTCCATTGTCCAAGACAAACCCAGTCAAATCTCTTCCAATAACACAACTTCGCCCCCCAACAACATGTTGAGATTTGTAGCTTAGGAGGTACTCCAAACCCTAGGCTTGAGGGTTGTGGAGGAGTGGGCACACAGATGTGGCTTGTGGGCTTGAAACCCAAGCTTGGGGTTTTGTACCCATCGATGTTGGGGCCAAAACGATGAGGAAATTTCTACATGTGATGGATGGAGATGATAGAGGATGCCGAGACGAACCAGACAACGAAAATCGTCAAAATCCGAGTTGTAGAAATGAAGATATTATTTTTTGAAGATAATATGTGGGTTTGGTCAAGGTTGGCTACGCGTTTAGAGACCTTGTGACAAGTTGTCAAGCCCACACATGTGACTTGATGGAGCCCTTGTATTGTGTAGGAGAGTCATTTGACACATCCAAGAAACATCTTTCATAGTCTACAACTCAAGAAAGGCAATGCGAGTGCAGAGAGCTCAAGTGCGGGTAGTGCAAGTGTAGGAATGTGTGACTGCAGGAACGCGCGAGTACAGGAACGCGAGTGCAGGAATGCATGAGTGCACACACGCGCAAGTGTAGGCAGCACGAGTGAGGGCTGAGCATGTAGCCGACTGCATGAGGGTCACCGCTCCGATCCTCGTCTTCCCAGTTTGGAAGAAGGAATTTCATGTGCATGTGGACACATCATGTATTGCGCTGGGAGCCATACTGACACAGGCCGGTGAGGGAGAATTGGATCATCCTATAGCGTTCGCAAGTAGTCAATATGTATTCTGTTGATGTGTTAAGGTTGAATTGATGCTAGCAGTGTTATTGGAACCGACCAGTTCGATCGGTTTTGGGACAAAATCGGTCCGAACCGGAAAAGACCGTTTCGGTACTGAACCAGTCCGGACCGTTTCAGAGACTGGTTCCATCGGTTCACAAGGCCCGCGGTCGTGCAGCCTGGGCATAAAAAACTTTTTTTATCTTTAATTTTTTAATTTTTTTTACTATTTTTCCTAGTTTCTAACGCTAGTCTAGTCCCCCTAAAGCTATTTAAACACCCCCACTCCGTCTATTTCACTCACTATTCATTCGAGTCTCTTGCAATTCTTGAGCTGAGTTTGGTGAGGATAATTTGGAGAGAGTTTTCTGAGGGAGATTTTTTGTAGATTTGAAGAGTTGATTGGAGTCTTGGAGAGCTATTGGAGAGAGTGTTTGAGTGTATATACACTAAGAAGAGGAACCGTTTGGAGCAAAAGTGGTTAAATGACATGGTTTTTGTTCAGTACAACCTTAGGTTGAGGCGCAACCAATTGCTGAATAAAACCCCTGAATCAAGCTACATTGTTTTGGGTCACTTTGATCCAACATCAGAATGGGTTGTGGAGAGTCAAGCACCAACATTTGACAATGAAAACCTTTCTTGGTTGGACTTGGACCCACCTCCACAGGCTGCAGAGGCAGATATATCAGAAGCACCAGTAGCAGCTTCATGGCCAGGGGAATCAAGCCATAATTCCATTGTAGACTTGGATGCTACTCATTCTTCAAATGAGGATGAGGAGGATGATCAGGAATTAGATGATGATTGATGATTTGATCATTGATTTGCTGTAGCTGTAGCTTGTAGTATTGTAGGTTGTAGTATAATACTATGATCTATCATGTTATTTTGGACTATAAAGGCATTTTAGAGCCTGCTTGATGTTTGTAACATTTTTGGTTCAACAATGTTTTGCGCTAAGTACTATTTTGGTTATATGCACTATTACTTGCTATATAAATGAGAAATTTTGCATATTTGTGTATAAATGGTTTAGATTCATATGGATGCACATGAATATATTTGTTTTTTCTTTAAAATATGAATATTTTATGTGTTTTTGGTAAACCAATTTTTTTTCCTGTTTCGGTTCCGGTATGGTTTTGACCGATTTCTGGTCCACAAGGTTTTCCGGTTCGATGACCAGTTCAGTTCTGATAACATTAGATTCTAGTGGATGATGTCGTAGGAGAGGATAGTTTGGAAGTCTATTAGCAGCCATGTGGAGGGGTTTCCTAAGTGTTGGATGCCCTAACTAGGAGCAGATGCTACAACAGACGTAGTCACTCGTGCACTGTTGGAGGGCAGCGTGAGAGTGGACCAAGTGTGGATAGTGATTGGGTATTTATGGTCTGCTGGAGGACAGTGTGATAGTGCCCAAGTTGGAGCCCGGTGTGCACCATCTTCATGGACTTAGGTGGTTACTAGAGTGGTAGTTGTTGAGCTCATGGGTCTGATCAACCAGGAGCAGTTTGTGCAACCCTAGACTTGTGTGTGGAGAAGGACTTCTACAACAGATGATGGGTAGTCCTCCTAGCCCATCTTCATTCTGGGCAGTAGTTAGGTTGATTTCTCTTTCTATGATAACTGCTTGTGATGTCTTTTTTACTTTTTCTTACTTATTAGCTTATTCTCTTATTATTAAGTTCATTCTTATCTTCAAACAACCTTAAAACAAGAAGAACAATAGTACACAAGAACACGGGATATAGGTTGCAAGCTAGGGCAAAAACCTCTCCACTTGAGAGGAAAACCCAACAAACACCCTTCCAAGACCATGTCTAGCCTTCTTGATGATGTGCATATGTTGTCCAAGATAAACCCAGTCAACTCTCTTCGAGCAACACAACTTCGGCCCACAACAACAAAATTTCAGCCTCTACAGTAGGTCTGAAATTTTTGGCCCTCCCAATAGCGGCTACTTCCACACGTGTGAGCTTATTTCGGCCTTCCAAGACTTCTTCAGATCTTCGCTTGACTTTCTTTCTCTTCTAGGGCTTGAAGATGACCTAATGAGCCCTCCTTAGACCTTCTTTCTGGACTTCTTCCAAGTTTGATCATGCAGCAACAAAACCCTAACCCAACACCAGAAACCCTAGCATCCTTCCTTCGCACATGTGAGGAGAGAGAGAGAGAAAATAGCCCAATTAGTTGATCTTCATCCTCCTCCTTCCTTTGCTAGCCTCTTTCTTCTTCTTCTTTGCTTGATGAGAGAATGAATTGCGTGTCTAGGAGGTCGAGTTCCCTCCTATATATAGACTTCCAAGGTGGACGAAGTTCCTCAAATTAGGTTGACTTCTTTGTTGGTAAGCCGACTTGGTCTTGGAGGGTTTCTTGACACTTTAAAATACAAAAATAATTCTTTTTAGAAGTTACAATGTGCCCGAAGGGGTCTTCAACATATGACAATGACTCTTTTGACTTCTTGACCTAGGACAAACCCTAGAAGCACTCAATGGGTGCATGACCTCTAAAATAAAAGACTTTGAGCATGAAACCCATGCTCCAAAAATAACAATAGTAATTTTTCTTTCATTTTTACAATATACAAGAATCAAAGTACATTTGATATTTATGAAGACCGAACCTAGTTACACATTTTTCAACACTCCCTCTTAACTAGGGAGTTATTCATAAATGGTACGTGGACATTCTCAATCTGAAGAAATCTCATAAGAAGAGTCGAGTTGGTAACCCATCTGTTTAGCATCATAACAACCAACATTGTCACATAGCAAAGGCTTGACTAATAGCTCTATCTCTCCACAAGATCAGAGCACAGTGCTGGCGAAACCAATGATTTATAGACACCATCATCATTGTCTCTCAAGGCACACACCCCACCCAGGTGTTCACAGAGTATGATCTTCTTGGATTATTCTTATCTTGGATAGCTAGTCCTCAAAGAATATCGGTCCTCGACTACTCTTATCTTGGATGCCATACCTCATCCTTAAAGAGTATTGCATGCTAGATGTTTACCCAATCCTCCATTCTGTCTTCTCAAGTGAAGACCAGAATGATGTGCCTATCTCTCCCTCTCAACTAGGGAGGATATATCAGCCAGACCAAGCTTGTTTCTTAATACACAAGCTTCTTATTAGGAAGATATTTTATCAGTATGTCAGCGACTTGCTCATCGGTGGAGATATACTGTAGCTGCAACACCATCATATACGAGCTTCCAAATGTAGTGATACTTGTTGTTTATATGCTTTGTCTTTCCATGAAACACCGGGTCTTCAGATAATCTTATACAATTGGTGTTATCACGATGTATCACTGTAGGGTCCATTAGTCATTCAAACAAGTCAGATAGCAACTTCCTCAACTAGACAACTTGTCTGCTTACTTCACAAGTTGCAATATACTCAGGCTCAACACTACTCAAAGCAATCAAATCTTGCTTTCTGCTCATTCATGAGACCATGGAGGATCCCAAACTAAAACATCCTCCTGCTTCTTCCGTCCCGCTCACTGCCTCCCTAGTCAGAATCTTTATATCCAATCAAGTGGACATCATTCCTCCTATGATATTTCAGGTAGTAGGGGATTGTTACTTGTAGATATCTCAGTATATGCTTGGCTGCTATCCAATGATCATGCTTTGACTCAACTTGGAACTAATTGAGAACATTCACTGCAAAACATATGTCTAGTCAAGTATTCACCAAGTACATTAGTGAGCCAATCAATTGTCTATAACTGGTTGGATCTACTAGGCTTGATTCAGATCTCCTTAGCCTTCTCAAGTTTGTGATCATCGAGGTTGTCATTGGTTTGCAATCCATCATGTCAAATCTCTTCAACATCTCAATCACATACTTCCCTTGACGCAGATAGATCTCATCAGGTAGTTGGCAGACTTCCAGTCCCAAATAGTAGTGCATCAGCCCAAGATCCTTCATATCGAATTCTGCTACTCGCTGTTTCTTGCGTTCTTGGATTCGACCTTCCACACTTGTCAAGAGAAGATCATCAACATACAAAAGAATGATTATAGGCTCACCATTTACAACCATGATGTAGAGATCCAGATCTACATAACTCTTTGTGAATCCCGATCTTTGTAGGCATGCATCCATCCTTGCATATCGTGCCCTTGGTGCCTGCTTAAGGCCATATTATGCCTTCTTCAATTTGCAAATATATGCTTCTCTATATTGGACTTCAAATCCCAAGGGTCGCTCTATATAGACTTCCTCATCAATTGTGCCATTCAGGAATGCAGTCTTGACATCCAGTTGATGTAAATTCCATCCCATCGATGCTGCCAAAGAGACCAGTGAACGTATAGTTGTATACCTTGCAGTTGGAGGAAATGTCTCTTCATATTCAATGCCTTCTTGTTGAGAGAAGCCCCTAGCCACAAATCATGCCTTATATTTGTCAATACTTCCATCTGTCGCATGTTTAGCATGGAAAATTTTAGGGGCTAATGTTTGCCCAGTAGGCTAATTTTCCATGATTTTTCCACAAAAAAGATTCGCCAATTTCCAATTTTTTAAAAGATGATTCGCCCAAATTTTAGAATATAAAATTATTTTACCTTAAAAATTGCCAACATTATATAGAGACTATATATAAAATCATTATAAATTTGAATAATTTTACAAATATATCAATAAGCATTTTATAGTTTGCATATTAGGGATTAGTGAGATTAGCCAATGTATTTAAACTTCAAGAAAATTTTCCATCCTTAAAATTTTGCTTGATGTTTAATCTTGTAAAGCCACTTGGAAGTTACCACAGATTTGTCTTCAGGTCTAGATACGATCTCCCATACCCCATTCTTCATCATCGATGGGTATTATTCGTTCATAGCATATTTCCATTCTTGATGATTGACAACTTCAAAAGTGGATGGCTCTACTTGTATTAGTTTTGTCATATGTGCTGCATATCCATAATATCTCTGGGTTCTTGCTTTCTCTAAATGTGTCTTTAGCTGCTCCATGTCCCTCTGCATCTAGTAGAGTAGATTTTAACCAGTTAGGTCTCTTTCTAGTCTCGGGGATTACCATAGGTTGTATAGGTTCACTGGGACTTTCATCTTCATGATTTGATTCTTATTCCTCCCTAGTAACTTCCTCTTCAAAATACTAGAAGTTCTACATCATCAGAGTCCACAGGGAGATACTTTGATTTCTTGAATGCAATACTTTCGTCAAATATCACATCTTGATTAACTTCTATTTGGCGTCCTTTTATGTAGATCCTATAGGCCTTTGAAAATTACTGTATCCAAGAAATGTTCCCTTCATGCCTGATGGATCCAACTTCTTTCTTTTGTCCTTCTGTATATGAATATAGATAGGAGAAACAAAAATTCGGAGATGATCCACTCTTGGTTTCTTCCCAGTGAATGTTTCCTCAGAAATCATGTTATCTTATGACCTGTGGGGACTTCGATTTTGTATGTAAACAGTTGTCTTCGTAGCTTCACCCCATAGAAATTTCGGCAAATCTTGATCATGTGACATAACTTTCACACTTTCTTCAATGGATCGATTCTTTTGTTCTACAACTCCATTTTTCTCGGGATTATATGGGACTATCAACTCCCTCTTAATCCCTAACTCCTTACAGAAGGCTATAATTTCATTGGATGTGTATTCTCCTCCATTATCAGACCTTAATATCTTGATTCTCCTTTCTGTAAGGTTCTCTACTTTAGCTTTGAATTCTTGAAATTTGATAAATACTTCATCCTTGGATTTCATTAAGTAAACCCAAATTTTCCTTGAATGGTCATCTATGAATGTGACATAATATAGATGACCTCCAAGTTACTTTGGAGTCATAGGACCTCAACATCGGAATGAATAAGATCCAAAATTTCTTTTGACCTTGAAGCACTGCTTCCAAATGGTCTCTTGGTGTTCTTACCCAATGCACATCCTTGCATACTCCTTCATGATCTTCTTTCAGTTCGGGGATGCCTTTCACTATTGAATTTAGGGTTGGTAAGATTTTGTATCGAAGATGACCAAATCTTCTATGCCAAAGTTCACATGGGCTAACTTCAATGTGAACTAAATCTTGAGCAAGAGGAGTTAACAATTAGTAAAGTCTCCCTTCATAGATCCCAATGATCCTTTCATCCTCTATGCTTGAGTTTTTACCCCATACTACAACTTTTCCATCAATGAAACCAACTCTATCACCCTTGTCTTCTAGACATGAAATGGAAAGTAAATTCTTATGCAAACTTGGAACAAATAAGATATTGTTGAGATGAATGTTTCCTCAATTCTCTATCTCAAGTGAAGTTGATCCAATTCCTCTCATAGGGTAGCTTTTATTGTCACCTAGCTCTATAGAGTAAGAGGACTTTCTTTTTGATAATGTCTTTAATTGCTTGCATTGACCAGTCATATGTCTTGATGCTCCACTGTCGATAACCCAAATATTCTCATCTTGAAATGTGTGAGTGAGTGCTAAGAATAGTCCTTCATCCTTTGTAGATGTCTTGGTCACTTCTTTCTTAGAAGAAATTAGGAGATCCCATACTTCTTTGATGCCCTTCTTGAGTTGACTTTCCACCTTCATGCACTTCTTTAGGAACTTCTTCAATGTAGTAGAGACCTTCATTAGGCCCTTATGTTAAAATTAGCAACTAGGGACAAACTCCACATGGGTCCTCTTATTTATGACCGCTGATATTTTTCTTGGATTCCTCTCTCCGAGAGGTGTAGGATTGTTCTAAAGATCATCCCATTTTGACATGTACAAATGAAGTTATGAATTTATTTTGATTTTGGACACATTGTCAAGGTCGGACAGCAAACTTATCTAGGCTCATGAAGCCCAAGTGATGTGTCTTTTCACCCACCACGATTTTTAATAAATAGAGGAGGATTCCAACCTCATCACATACATTTTCTTGAGTATTTTTGGAGCTTGCACTTGGAGGGGTTAATCTCTGTTTTGACCGCAGATTAGAGGCAAACTCAGCGAAGGCAGAAGAGGGCTGTTGGAGCACATCTTGAAGATTGTTTGGGGCTGAAACGATCAGATGCATAGGCCGAGGTTATGGGTATAGTTCTGGGCTGTTTTGAGATGAGTTGTGGCTTATCTTCCACAAGACTGAAGGCCGCAGAAGGACTGGTGTATTTCCATGGGTCTGAGCTTGAGATAGGGCATCATTTTGAGAGAAAATCATCCGAGTTTACTGTGGAGATGAAGCCGCACCAGCTGGGCAGTCTAGAGGCATGTTACACATATCTTCTATGCATATTTGTGTGGGCTTTTGCCTCTATCCTAAGGCTGCAGGTAGGAGTTGAACCTGTAGCAGCTGGCATATTGTTTGATGGATGAAAGGCCTCGGTTAGGGCCTTCTTTTCTGAGCTGCTGTCATTAAAAGGAGGCCGCAGTCCTTATTGCTGGTGACAGTCAGGTGGAGGGACTGTTTGAGTGGGTCGAGAAGGCTAGGTAGGCTCACATACCCTTGCCGCAGTCACTCCAGGGAGCAACACAGTGATTAGAGGTATTTTCTTTGGTTAGAAGATCGATCTTCCTTGCTGTAGCAATCAGATTGCTGTAGGGTCATTGTGAAGGCCTACAACAGTATTGAGAAAGAATGTGAAGGGCAACAAAGAGTGACAGGTGTTTTCACTGAGATTGAACCAGTCAAAAGGAGGCGTTTTAATTTTTGATCCTGTTATGTGAGACTGTGGTGGACTGAATGTAACCCTAACTTGATCAAGCTTCTACAACAGTTTGTCATCAGCTTTGCATTTTGAGCCATCTATTTATCTAAGTGTTGTACTATTGGATCTCTACACCAGCAAGTCAATTCTGACTGTGAATTTTTGTACTCTCTCTCTGCTGATCATTTGATAAGAAGATTTGATCAAGGGTTTTGCCCATCTTGGGGATTTTCCCTGGCTTGAGCCATATCCTTGTGTTCTATTGTCTTGGCTTGTCTTCCTCATTTATTGTTTATGTTCTTTCTTCAGTTACTATCAATGAGATGATGTATTTGATTGTTACTGGAAATAAGATGGACTAATTCATGGGCTGATGTAGATCATTGAAGTGACTGTCCTAAGCAAAGAACATGTTAATCAAAATTTAACATGGTATCAGAGCTCAGGTGAGGACAAGCCCAAGTAAGAGAAAGAGCAATCACTTAGAAGTTTGTTGATAAGAATTCATGATCTCCTTCTTCTGGAAATATGAAGGTGGAAGTTGCAGTTCTCTGAAGCAACAACCCTTGCTCAATACTTTCAACAATTCGAGATCCTTCAACTCTGCTGTCTTCAAATCCTGAACTTAGTATTCGTATCATTAAGTCTGAAGCAGAATCCTGAAGTAAATTGAAGGGCATTCAATAGCAATTCTCATACTGGATTATTTCAAGGACCAAGGGATAATATTTTCAGCCTTAGTTATGAACCTAATTTGAAGCATGGATCCATTTCAGATCTCTGAATCATCCTGGGACCAGGACAAAGCCATTACAGCTGTGAGACAGTGGTTGAAACATTGAGGCTCAGAATTATGGTATGGATTAGCCCTACGACAGACTTCCGAAGCAGTCCTTATTGTAAATGAGTCAGAGACATTGTGAATCTGTGGATTCCTTGTCACAGCAGGGCTTGAATCCTTGATTGAAGGAATACACACTATTTGATCTACAAATCCTGATCCATAACTGCCATCTGAATTTCTGAAGCATGCATCACCAGGTATGTATTTGAAATTAAAGTTTGTGGTTTAAGAATAAAACATTCAGTCCTGAGATTACATTAAGGCAACACGTGAAGGCAGTGTCACAATAAGCCCAAAGTCTTGTGACAGTCTGGTTTCTCAAGTTTTGTCACATTTCTAAAATTCTTATAGCTACAGTTACCATTTTATTCCACTCTTATTTGAACTCTCCTATGTCACAATCCTGAGCATGAATCTCTTGCAATCAAGGTCAGAGATCAGTACAGGACGGTGGACAACATACCTTAAATTATGGTTTTGGCACTTATGTCATGCTTCTATAGTTAAGCAGAGATGTGTGCATTAATGCCTAAAAGGACAAGACTGTAGCGTTGCCCTATCAATCATCTTAAGGAGGGTTTGTTGGTATCATCATGAAAATTCCCAGTTATGATGACAGTTGAAGATATTTCAAGTTTCAAAGTGAATCTTCAGTTTGTCACTTCAAATTATTCAGAATGTAATCATAGTTGTAAAATGCAAGGCATTTCCTGATAATAATAGTATCTTTGACCTGAAAGATATAATTGGAAGTAGACCAGCTTGACTCCTCAGTGACATTCTCAAGTACTCTCTCAGTATCAAGAGTAAGATTGCCTGACATCTCTAAATGACTGAATTCTGTACATCAATCTCCATGATACAGTGTGGTCTATCAGTCAGCTATAACTTTGTTACATTGTTCCTGTGCGCACAAGCTATTGCAGTACCTTTTGGATGAAGTACATTTGGAAGCTTCATTCTTAAAAGAACAGTTACAAGATCTTGGCATCCCATTGTTGGCCTTTGATCATAAAGTACAGAGGCGGATGTGGTGGCAAAGACACTTGGGAGGATTTCTAGTCAAGATGGGGATGTGCATCTTGATTGAAATAATTCAATCCATGATAGCAAGGAAGAACCTCACCATCTGGTGGTTGAATCTGTATCCAAGTCTCTGGAGGAATTCAAAGAAAAAAAAAATTGGATCAATAAAGGGATATTTGCTACAACAGCTTCTGTCTGAGCTAGCACCATTATTCTTATCTCCATGACAATAGTTAACCATGACCAAGAAAAGGAGATGGCTATTGTACCCTTGTCCTCTCTGTATGCTAATATGATTGAACCTGAGCAGTAGTTAATGTCAGACCTCTTTCAGCTCTTCCCGGCCCAATCATCGAAATCTTCTTTAAGATATTCAGAGGGAGCTATGATTCAGAGGGAGTCGATTTCTCCCTTAGCTTAAAAGTTTGATGAGATGGAGAAGCTGTTGGTCTGCATCCCTGGTGTTCTTGATAAACACCCTATCAGTGATATGCCACGCTATGAAGTCTCTGAGTTGATCTATGGAAGAACCTCATATACTGAATGGCTGCTTATTGAGATAACTTTGTGATTCTATTTAAGCTACACTGTTGGAATCTAAGATTCCTTGAATATTTTGAAGCTGGCTCGGTTGGCAGTGTGATGGATCGAAAAAGCACATCTAGTGCTATAGCTTTCTCATTTGGTTGCTCTGGAAGCATTATTGAGGTTGAATCCTTGACAGAGCTATGTTTCGCAGTTAACACATTGAGCCAGTACATGGTTGAGCCTCATCATATACATTGGATTGCCACCAAGAATCTTCTGAGATATCTTCAGGGCACAATCACTCATGGACTAAGATACACTGCCGGAAATGTGAGGCTGCATGGTTATTCTGATGCTGATTGGGCTGATAGTGTGGTGAATCACAAGAGCACTTATGGATATTGTTTTCCTTTAGGTTCTGCTTTGATATCCTAGATGAGCAGGAAGCAGAAATCGGTTGCCTTGAGCACTACCGATGCCAAATACATAACTACTAGTATGGCCTCCTGTGAAGCTGTCTGGTTGAGGAAGCTCTTCAGTGAGTTGTTTGGACATGTGCTGGATACCACCGTGATCCTTTGCGACAACTAGAGTGGGATCTGATTATCAGAGAATCTCGTGTTTTATGATCGCTCCAAGCATATAGATATCATGTACCACTTTATCCGGGATATGGTACAACGAGGAGCAATAAAGCTCCATCACATTGGGATTGATGAGCAGGCCGCCGATTTTCTGACAAAGCCCCTGGGGAAGGTCAAATTCTTGGCCTTTCGAGAACAACTTGGAGTCATGGAGAGACCCTCTTATGAGGGTCTTGTATGAGATGGACATTGAGCTCTGGGAGCTTCGAGGGGCTTGGGGTACTTCTTGGAGCGGTGAGCAACCACAGGGTGAATGGTTCAGCCTTCCCCTAGTGGTCTGCTGTGTACAGGGTTAGTGGTTCATCCTTCCCCTGTGATACCCATTGGCGACATGTAGGCAGGACAAGTGGTTCATCCTTTTCCTGCTGAGACATCCTACCCATGTAGTCCGGGACTCATGGGAAGTACCTCTCATGTGGCCAATTAGTAGGGAAATGAGGATAGGGACCATAGTATTACCGATGGACGCATCATGTACTACCATACTCCCTATGCTAGGATGATCGATATTGATCTGGGATCAATGGGAACTAACTTCGGGTCAGTAAGAGTAGTATGAGACACTCTCTTTTGATTGGAACTGACTTCGGGTCAATAAGAGTAGTATGAGATGCTCTCTTTTGATTGGAACTGACTTCGGGTCAGTAAGAGTGGTATGAGACACTCTCTTTTGATTGGAACTGACTTAGGGTCAGTAAGAGTGGTATGAGACACTCTCTTTTGATTGGCACTAACTTCGGGTTAGTAGAGAATCGTATGATACATTCTCGATCTCTTCTTCTTCTTCATAGTTCAACAGAGCAAAGCACAATAGTGCAAATCAGTGCATGGATGGTAGAGATAGTATAGATTGGCAGATGGATTAGCAGGTGGAGTTCTCCCTAGTTGAGAGGGAGTGTTAAAATTAGCAACTAGGGCCAAACTCCTCATGGGTCATCTTATTTATGACAGCTGATATTTTTATTGGATTCCTTTCTTTGAGAGGTGTACGATTGATCTAAAGATCATCCCATTCTAACATGTACATATGAAGTTATGAATGTATTTTGATTATGGACAAATTGTCAAGGTCGGCCAACAAACTTATGTAGGTTCATTAAGCCCAAGCGACATGTCTCTTCACCCACCATGATTTATATAAATAGAGGAGGATTCCAACTCATTACATACATTTTCTTGAGTATTTTTGGAGCTTGCACTTGGAGGGGTTGATCTCTGTTTTGACCACACATTAGAGGTAAACTCAGTGAAGGCAGAAGAGGGCTATTGGAGCACCTCTTGAAGACTGTTCGGGGCTGAAACGATCAGTTTCACAGGCCGAGGTTATGGGTATAGTTTTGGGTTGTTTTGAGATGAGTTGTGGCTTATCTTCCACAAGACTGAAGGCCATAGACGAACTGGAGTATTGCCATGGGTCTGAGCTTGAGATAAGGCATCATTTTGAGAGAAAATCATTCGATTTTATTGTGGAGATGAAGCTGCACTAGCTGGGCAGGCTAGAGGCATATTACACATATCTTCTATGCATATTTGTGTGGGCTTTTTCCTCTATTCTAAGGATGTAGGTAAGATTTGAACCTGTAGTAGCTGGCATATTGTTTGACGGATGAAAGGCCTCGGTTAGGACCTTCCTTTCTGAGCCGCTGTCATTAAAAAGAGGCCGTACTCCTTATTGTTGGTAACAGTTAGGTGGAGGGATTGTTTGAGTGGGTCGAGAAGGCTAGGTAGGCTCACATACCCTTGCCGTAGTCACTCCAAGGAGCAACACAATGAGTAGAGGTATTTTCTTCGGTTAGAAGATCGATCTTCCTTTATGTAGCAATCAGATTGTTGTAGGGTCATTGTGAAGGCCTACAACAGTATTGAGAAAGGATGTGAAGGGAAACAAAGAGTGATAGGTGTTTTCACTAAGATTGAAGCAGTTAAAAGGAGGCATTTTGATCCTGTTATGTGAGACTGTGGTGGATTGAATGTAACCCTAACTTGATCAAGCTTCTACAACAGTTTGTCATCAACTTTGCATTTTGAGCCATCTATTTATCTAAGTGTTGTACATTTGGATCTCTACACCAGCAAGTCAATTCTGACTGTGAATTCTTGTGCTCTCTCTCTCTGCTAATCATTTGATAAGAACATTTGATTAAGGGTTTTCCCCATCTTGGGGTTTTTCCCTGGCTTGAGCCATATCCTTGTGTTCTATTGTCTTGGCTTGTCTTCCTCATTTATTGTTTATGTTCTTCTTCAGTCACTGTCAATGAGATGATGTATTTGATTGCTAATGGAAATAAGATGGACTAATTCATGGGCTGATGTGGATCATTGAAGTGACTGTCCTCAGCAAAGAACATGTTAATCAAAATTTAACACCTTAACCAACCTTATCTCTAATACCATGTTGAGAAATCTATAGGGCAGTAGTTAGGTTGATTTCTCTTTCTATGATAACTGCTTGTGATGTATTTTTTACTTTTTCTTACTTCTTAGTTGCTTCTCCTATTATTAAGTTTGTTCTTATCATCAAACAACTACTAAAACACGAAGAACAATAGTACACAAGAACACAACATATAGGTTGCAAGCTAGGGCGAAAACCTCTCCACTTGAGAGGAAAACCCGTAAATCTCTTCTCTTCTTATAGATCCTTAAATTGACAAATTCCAAGACCTCTAGACCAAGACTAACACCCTTCCAAGACCATGTCCATCCTTCTTGATGATGTGCTTCCCTTGTCCAAGACAAACCTTGTCAAATCTCTTCCAACAACACAACTTCGATCCCCCGCAACAAAATTTCGGCCTCTACAATAGGTCTGAAATTTTCGTCCCTCCTTGCAACAGCTACTTTGTTACGAATAAAATATATAAATAATATAAATATAAGTAAGCTTATTTTGGCCTTCCAAGACTTCTTCATATATTCACTTGACTTTCTTTCTCTTCTAGGGCTTGAGGATGACCTAATGATCCCTCCTTCGACCTTCTTTCTACACTTCTTCCAAGTTCAATCTTGTAGCAGTAAAACGCTAACCCAACACCAGAAACCCTAATGTCCTTCCTTTGCATGTGTGAGGAGAGAGAGATAAAATAGCCCAAACAGTTGATCTTTGTCCTCCTTCCTTCGGTAGTCTCTTTCTTCTTCTTCTTTGCTTACTTGATGAGAGAATGAATTGTGTGTCCAGGAGGTCGAGTTCCAAGATGGAAAAAGTTCCTTAAATTAGGCCGACTTCTTTGTTGGCAGACCGACTTGGTCTTGGAGGGTTTCTTGACACTTTAAAATTCAAAAATAATTATTTTTAGAATTTACAATGTACCCGAAGAGGTCTTCAACATATGACAATGACTCTTTTGACTTCTTGACCTAGGACAAACCCTAGAAGCACTCAATGTGTACTTGACCTCTAAAATAAAAGACCTTGAGCATGAAACCCATGCTCCCAAAATAACAATAATACTTTTTCTTTCATTTTTACAATATACAAGAATCAAAAGTACATTTCATATTTATGAAGACCGAACCTAGTTACACATTTTTCAACACTTAGAAGCTAAAATTTGGATCAATTTTGAAAGTATCATTACTTAGAAGAGGAAACCAAGACAAATGAAGAAAAAGATACATATTTTCTGCCATCTTTTTACCCACGTGCAAATTAGGGTTTCTGCAGTAAGGCCAGAATCTGCAGTCAGAAGTTGTAGGCCGAACTTGAGAACAAAAGTGAAATTGCAGCAGTTTTGAAGTAGTTTGACTTGGGTTGAATTTGTGAAAGAGAAACTCATTGAAAATAAGGTTGACTTGGTCTTGTAGGGGTATCAGCCTTGGGTCTATAAGGTCTTGGAATTTGTCATTTGAAGATTCTATAAGAAGAGAAGAATTCCTTGTGGGTTTTCCTCTGTAGGAGAGGTTTTGGCCCTGGCTAGCAACCTACATCTTGTGTCGATTTGTTCTATTGATCTTCATGTTGTTGTAGTTGTTTGATGATAAGAACAACATAATAATCAAGATAAGGAGAAGCAAATTATAAGCACATCAAGTTAAAGTAAAATAACATCACAAGCAGTTATCAAGTTTAGAGAAATCACACCTATTCTAGCTGCCCTGGATTTGTCAACAAGAACAAAGGGTGAAAATCCTCCAACTGTCCTTGGCTAATAGAGGTGAAAAGGAGCCCTTATGAAGGTCATGAACAGGAAGGAAAAAAGAGGCCTCCAAGGCCCATGACCTTAAATTTTTTTTGTTCCTAAACAATGCTTGTGGCCTGCAAAATTATGGAGATGACTTCCAACGTTGAGAGTCCAGATCCCTGCCAATGTTGGGAATGAAATAACTCTTAAAAAAGGCTGTTAAATCTCAGCAAAACAGTCCCAAATATTAGTGGATAGCGGTGAGAGAAATTTGCAAAAAATATTCACAAGTAGTCTATGAGGACTAGACCAAAGATTGGGAATGTGACTCCTATCCTTGATCAGTCAACAATATGCTCTATGCTAGCTGATGTTTATCAATAGAAGCTCAAAATAAATTTTGGGAAAATAATTTTGAAGTAGATTGTTGTCACAAGTCAAGCCTTGGGAGATCCTTGCACAATAATCCAAATGATAAGACTATGGGAAAAACAAATATGTGAGCTCTTCACTTGTTTCCTCAAGAATGGGATAGTCCAACCAAGGATGTCTCCTCATGCTTGAGATATGATTCACAAGAAATTCTACACAAGCTCAAAACAATTTGTTAGTTCCATTTGGGATTAGATAATATAATGAAAAGGAAATCTTAGCAATTCAACTGAAGATTAAATAAAATGACCAATTCTAGAATAACTCCCTAATCCAAATACTAGTGCAAGCTAGCTAGACACTAGTAAATCAACGAAGCAAATGAAAATGACAAATAGATATTATAGCAAGTAGAACATAGATACATAATCATAAATCATACCATGAAAATGGAAGCAACACACCACATATGAACCCCAAAGTCTTGTTATTGCACCAAAAATGTAAGTATACAAGGCAAGATAATCTCCCCAAGCACAATAGATTGTTTTTTCATGGGAGAATAGAAGCCGATGGCTCATTTAAATAGAAACATAGTAGCAAATCCCAGTGAAAGATTCTCCATCCAAGTGGCACAATAAATGATCCCAATGCATCAATCATGATCCCATCCATGCAAATCGAACCTCCAAGAAGCTCCACGCTATCCTTGATTGAGGAACTCGTGGGAGATGAGTAGACATGTGGATAATTGAAGTGGAGTGGTAGGAGACCACTCTCCACTTCATCTCAAGTGAACCCCACTTAATCTCCAACAAAAATCCTAACTTGATCTTGGAACTCGAGCTCACTTCCTTAATTAATGTGAGTTGGTTGGAGGAACTCGTGGTCCCTTTGGAGAACTCGATTTTCCATGCCAACTCCTTAATTCTTGGTCTTAGGTGGAATCCACAACACTTTGGAACTCAACTTTCTCTTGGTGAATTTCCACCTTATTTTTGAGCATCTTTGACTTGGAGAGTCTTTATTTTCTCTCATTTATTTAGTTTTTGGCTAATTTACTGCCACATTTTCCCCTAGACTTAGGAAAAGTGGGTTTTGAGGGTTTATAATTGATTTTTCACCCCTCAAAGTGTGTCTTAGTAGAAAGTTGAGGTGTAGAGGTCCAATTTTGACCACTCATACCCCCTACAACTTCTCTTAACATCACTTATTACAATTTACATAGAAATTTACTAAAAATCCTGTTTTGCGGGAAATTTTAATAAATTAAAATGTGAAACCTAGTCCTAATCTAATTCCACGAAATTTTATGAGTTATCTAACATGGTAATATACAATGGCTCTAGACACTAGGACTCACTTAAGGCTGCACTCCAGCTTTGGGTTCATAAATGGGAGGAAAAACACAATTAATTATTAAGCGTTGAAAGAAACAAATAATTAACCATGTAAAAAAAATTCCCTAGAGTGAACTCACTTAATAACAAATTCCTAAGGTACCTAGGCCTGTTACATGACTCTATATTATCATGCTAGCATCACTTTACAATTTTCTTGTAGGGCTTGCGAAATCTAAGTACAGTGAAGAAGAAGAGAGAGGAGGGGCTTAGAAGCCCTAATGATATTTAAGCTCTGTAACTGCAAGAATCCTCTGACAATCCTTGGGCATGGAGTCTTCAAGTGTACTTCAATGGTTAACAGGGTTGAAGTCGGAGCTCCCCTATGATGATTCTTCTTCTTTAGGTTAGAGATTGTTCAGCAGATGAGCATATATGAGCAGAGATGAGATATGGTATGAAACAAAGATGATGATCCGAGTCATTTGAGATAAGCCCTATGATGCAGTGGAAAATTCCTCTCTAGCTGAGAGGGAGTGTTGAAATTTGGCAGCTTAGGGAAAAATTCCCTCCATTGGGAAGCCTTCCTCATCTGGAGAAGACCCTTCTAGCCCTTGGAAGAATTTAATTTGCACAAGGAAAAATATTATTTTTGATGCAAAACCCACATGTGCACAAAAGGACAAGTTGGCCTTGGCAAGGAAATCGACCCCCTAAGACACATATAAATACACATCATGTCACATCATTTGGAGGCATCATCACATCGAGCATTTCTTTTCTTGTGTGGTTCGACTACTTATGAAATTACAGGTTCATTCTCGTACGTGCGAAGGAGAGGGAGTCCTTTTTTGTTGGCTGAATTTGTCTTCTATTTTGGGCCTTTGACCAATGTTGACTTTTGGGACTTGGAACATGGTTTGACATTGAATTTATAATATGTTTGGAGGGCCGAGTTGACTGGAAGGTTGACCAAACTTTTTCAAACCACTTTGACCAGTGTTGACTTCAAATTCTAAGTTATGGTTTCTGCAGGTCGACACCTTGACTTTGACCAAATTTTGTGGAAGATTTGTTGACTGTTTTAATTAGATTTCACTGAGCTTGGAAGGCCGAGTTGACTACTGCTTTGACTGAATTCTTTTGAGGCTGATTTGAACATTGACTGGTTAGGGCTTCTTTTGCTCTTGTTGATTTTGACCAAAATTAACAGATTTGATTTTGGACTAGATTAGAATACTTTGCTCATTTTGGATTGGATATTGGATAGTTGACTTAGGGATTGACCCTTTGACTCATCGTGGATGTACTTGAACATTGTATCTCTCCGCTGAACATTTGATGACAATCTAATAGAAGAAGAATTTCGAAAGGGTTTTTCCCCTTGTGGGGTTTTTCCCTTGTCTTTGACCAAAACTTATGTCTCTATTGTTCTTGGTTGTCTTCTATTGTGCATTGGTTTATTGTTCTATCTACAATTGCTTATTGTTGCTAGAAGATTGAATTATATTGGATAATTGATTGCTAATTGAAGAAGAATTGGAATACATGATCATGTTAAGCATAAAACACTGGAAAATTAACATTAAGATGAGTAAGTTTATTGCTCATCGAGGTTGAGATATGCAAGGTTCCTTCTTTTGATGTAATGGAGCATCTCATGTGCTTAGGAACTGGGTGATGGCCATATGAGGTAGGTAGAGCTTATGCTAGGCTTTTGCCCACATGTTAATGTTTATGTCCCAACCATCTTTTGCATTTTGATTTTCTTTCGTTTCGTTGTGGCCATGATATGCTTTTTCCTTTTCTTTTAGTTGCATCATCCTCCCAGGGAAACGTTTATGTGTCCTACTCAAGGTATGTGAACATATGAGTGCCAAATCCCCAAGAACTAATGTCAAGTTGTACCCGAAGAATGGAGGTGAGATATAGGGCTTGTAATGTGGGATGGAAGGTGTTAAGTATGGCAAGGGGAAAATGGAACATGCTATCTCAGTCATGGTTTCCCAAGTAGTGCCCTCCTATAACTCAGTGGGCCTTAACGAAGGTCCCACAACACTAGGGTCAAAGATTAATTCCCCGACTAAGGTGAGAGAAAAATTATGGTCAAGGTCTGTCATTCTTCCATACTAAATGCCCAAAAAAAACAAGTATAAGCACTCGATTCCAAAATGATCAAAGTACCTTTTGAATAGTAGCCCACGTTCCTCCAAGTGCTAACATCGGATGGGGAGAAGCACATGATTGATACAAGTGGCAGAGGACATGGCATATCATCGTCTAATGGTGGCTAGTAGGGGCTATTGGTTGTCTTGTTGATCGACTGGATGTCAAATGTAGGAGAAAAAATTCCTCCTATGGGGTTACCCATTTTGTTGGGTAATAATCCCAATATAACGTATCATGCATCATGCATGCACCCGACCTACTACAAGAATAGGGATCAAACACACCTATTATCCAGAGGTCCCTCAATCCCAGGAGCCCTCAATGCTCCATTCCCACCTTGGGAGCTCTACTAAGGGGGAAGAGCTATGCTTAGTGTTCCATGCCCTCTCTAGTTCTTCTCCTCTGGATTCATATGATAGATGGCTAGTAGATAGTGGGGCCTCTCGACACTTCTCCGAGTATAAGGAGGTCCTCTCAAATCTAGTTGAGAGGGAGACAAGTTTGAAGATTATTCTTCGAGACAATATTGAATATCCTATAAAGGGCTTTGGATCTATCAAATTTGATTTGAACTCTGGGGAATCCGTTATTCTTCATGAAGCGATGTATGTTCTGGAACTAAAGAAGAATTTGGTATCTATCTCTACCTTGGAAGACAAAGGAACGAGAGTAGCCTTCATCAAAGGAAAAGTTCTCACCTGGTTGAAGGAATCCCGAATGAAAGATGCCTTTACATTGGGATTCAGAGTAAAACTCTATAGAGTCACTGGAAGACCTCTTCTAGCAATGGTCTATGACACTAATCATCAAAGCGAGCTATGGCATCGAAGATTGGCACATCTACATTATGAAGCTCTTCCGAAATTGAAGTTAGTTTCTAGGATCCCTAATGTTCAAGCTCAACATGATGGAGTATGTCCATGGTGTGCCAGTGGGAAGAAGACAAGAGGACCATTCCCCCATAAGTCTAATGACATCCCCGGGCCCCAACTCATTCATTTGGACATATGTGGACCAATGTCCGTGCATTCTCTTGGTGGCCACCTCTACTATATAATTTTCATTCCTGATTTCTCCAGGAAGACATGGATATACTATTTGAAGCATAAGGATGAGGCCTTTGATATGTTCAAGGATTTCAGGGCTTTGATCGAAAATCAAATAGGGAAGAAAATCAAAATCTTCAGGTTCGGCAATGGAGGAGAATACATTTCGAATGAGTTCATAGACTTTTGCATGAAGGCATCAAGAAAGAGACTATTGTGGCCTATAATATCGAACAAAATGGAGTGGCTGAGAGAAAGAATAGGTCTATTGTGTAGCTACCCAGGCTATGCTCCATGATCAAAAGCTGCCAAAGTTCCTTTGGGGAGAAGCAACAAATACTACGGTATATGTTCAAAATGTTGAAGGAAATGTAACTAGGTTAGGTCTTAATAAATGTACTTTTGATATTTGTATTTATTCAAGAAAGGAAATATTATTTTTATTATATATGTCATTGAGTTTCTTGCTCATTGAAATGGGTCTAGCACATGTTAAAGTGCTATAGGTGAGTCAAAGAGTCAAAAGAATTATGTTGAAGACCTTAAGGGCATGTTACACTAGGTATACTTATGTATTAGAGTCAAAGAAGACACCTCCAAGCAAAGTCAAGTCTCCTCCAAGCAAAGGCACCATCAAAAGAAGCCATCTGAAGTACATAAGTCAAGTCGGCCTACAGTCAGCAAGTTGGCCTAGAGGAGGGTCAGTCCTCTATATATAGAGGTTGTCCACTCCCTCATAACTTCATGAACTCATCTATGAAAAAGGAGGGCTGCCTGTGGTCATAACAACATAAACTCACAGTTAACATATCTCACTATTTGGGCTAGTAAATTAGGCCGATAAGGCCTCCTACTCAAGCGAAAAAGAAGGGCACTCAAGAGAAGGAGAAAAGAGCCTATGACATATAGTAAACCTTCCACACGTGCGAGAATTTAGGGCTACACGACAGTCATATCAAGTTTGCACCTACACCTTGAAGAAGGAGCTCATTTGATCAAGAAGCAGGAGGGGATCATTACAAGAAAAGGGACTCATCAAAAGGTGTCTCCTCTAGAGCAAGTGCAACAAGGTCTATCAACAGTTGAAAAAAAAGAACGAAGTGTCGAAAGGAGGAGGACGAAGTGCCAGGGAACAAAGTGCAGAAAGGAGGAAGTACTTGACTTGTGCTTGGAGGATATTCTTGTCAAGGGTCTAGGGTTTGGCATTGATCAATAAGAAGCTTCAATAAGAGAAATTTACCGAAGGGTTTTCCTCTCAAGAGAAGAGAGGTTTTGGCCTTGGTAGAGAGCCAACATGTTGTGTTCTTGTTCTTATGTTTTTGGTAGCAGTTTGATGAAGTACACACACATGCATTAATAATAATAAGAAAAAGATTAAGCTAACAAGACAAATTGTAAAAAGACTCCAGAAATTGTTATCAAGTCCAGAAGAATCACATTACACCTAATTGCCCTTGATTCTTCAACATGGTATCAAAAGCTAAGGTGACACATCAAGGAAAGAGCATCTCAAGAACACTCATCAAGGAAGGGCATCTAGAAAGTTGAAGCATCAAGCCAAGCAGTCTCAATCACTTCAAGGACAAGAAGGTCTACCATTTATCATTCATCAAGGAAGACTGCAAAGCAAGAAGAAGAGCCTTATATAAAGGCACCTACAAGAAGAGAAAATCAAAGAAGGACCTACATCATCTACAAGCTATCAAACAAATCTCATCAAGTGAGTCCACTTGGAGAAAGCAACTTGAAGAACATGAAGATCTAAGGAAGGCAAGCCATTAAGTCTTCAAGGAGAAAGCAAGTCCAATACATCTCAAAATCTATCAAGTAAGTATAATGTCCCCTTCTGATTATAAATCAATGCCTTTTTGTAAGAAAAGCAACAAATTGGTAGGTACGAATAACTTTCTTGCATGGAAGAAGAGGACTGATTTACTTCTCAAGGAGAATGAACTTCTAGAACACATCAAAGGGAATATCATTATCCCTGCTAAGGAACAAACTCAAGCCTTAGCCAAGTACAATAAGGATGAGACAGCAGCACAAAGGATTCTAATAGAATCCATCAAAGACTCTCTCATTCCTTATGTCTCCAAACTTGAAACATCAAAAGAAATCTATGACAAGCTAATAGAGTTATTCTCGGTAAGCACAACTGGAGAAGTGATATCTCTTCGAAATGATTTATATAAGATGAAGATATCAAAGGAAGGAATAGCTCCATATTTCATGAAGATCTCTGAGATGAGGGATCAACTTCAAGAGCTAGGAGAACTCATGTCTGACAGAGAAATGTCAACCGTAGTACTCAATGATCTACCTGAGGATTGGGGAAACTTCACATCAAGCATGTATGCAAAGAAGGAAGCAACCCCACTAAGTGAATTATGGTCTCTATGCAAGATAGAGGAAACTAGACTCAAAGCAAAAGAGGATGTGGGATCAAAAGAGCAAGCATTTGCAACCATGGCCAAGAAAAAGGGACAATTTGGCAAATTTGGTCCACGAAGAACAAACAATAGAGATATGTGCAAAATCCAATGCTTTGGATGCCAAGAATATGGACACTATGAAAGGAATTGTCCAAAACTTAAGAAGTACAACAACAACAAAAGAAAAAGGGAAGAAGCTCACATGACTCAAGAGGTGAAAGAAGAAGAAAAGAAGCAAAAGAGGGAAGATTCTCTTAATCTCTACTATGACTAAGTCTACTTTTTAACATAAGACTTCTTTCAAAGTTTTGAGTAATACAGGAGCATGTAGGAATAGAATAAAAATGCATGGCTAGAAACATCTAGAATCTAGAAGCATGATGTACATAGAGTTCAAAATACTCATGTAAAAGGAGCATTTATAAATAGAACAAAATGCATGGTTAGAAATATCTTCTAGAATATAGGAGCATGGTAGATATAGCTCAAGATATTCATGTAGAAGAAGCATACCTAGTATAGGACCTCATCCACAATGAAAGAAAATTGATCATGATTAAGAATCTTAGAAGGCCTCCATCATCAAAAATAAATGAACATTTGTAGGGTAAAGGTCTTCAAGATCCTCTAATGGAATCTTCAAAAGAAGATTCATAAACAAAAGCAGATGTCACATTGGGAGTCCCATTCATGGGATTCAAGAAAAGGATGATATGCAGGTAAGCTAAGATGAAGCAAGAAGGGTCACACCAAGGACAACCAAATGAAGCTAAGATGATCAAAGGAGAATCAAGATGAGGTATGTATGCATCAAAGTTAAGTCATGTATATTATTGAGTCATGGGAATAGTTCTATGGCATGATCAAGTATGAAAGGATCTCTTTCACCAATGACATGCTTGAAGGCATGTACTACAATGCAATGAAGGTCAACAAAAGGAAATACTCACATAAGGAGCATAAGATTACTGACTAAGAAGCAAGAAGAAATGCTGACTAGTCCAAGAAGTAGGAAATGAAGAAGTGCTCCCACACAGAGTAGAAGGTGGTTGACCAATCTATCTAAGAGGAAGCAAATGAAGAAAGAGATTAAGCATGAGAAGAACACCATGGTCACAAAATATCATTATTTGACAAAGATCCATTGAAGACATCCAAAAAGAAGGTAGGACAACTCTGACAAGGGAAGGAAAAGATCAAAGGACCCTTGACACCTGTGAAGGCCTCGGAGATATGAAAGGTGCATATAATTGATTCTACTCTACAAAGATGTCATGATGAAGAAGCCATCCAACAAAAGCACCATTTAATGTTGAAGCAATATCAGAATGAAATCATGAAGGGCTACTAGATCGAAGCATGTAAAAAAGCAAGTACAACGAAGCATCCATGAGAAGAGTATTCCGAAGCATGGACAAATGACAAAGGAGTAGCCAGATGACAAGAGAACCTGATATATGACAAGAAGGCCACTTTCCACGAAGGAAGCAATGACATGACAAACCAGGAAGGAAAGTGATTGATGGATAGTGCCCTACCAAGAAGAAGTTCGAACAAAGACTTCATGACATCAAAGGAAAGAAGGAGATCAAGCAGCTGGAGGACCCACGAAGAAGAAGTTGCTGATGAATGGACAAGTCCTTAGCTAAGAGGGAGTTATAACAAGTTCCCAATTACAAAGGAACTTGGACAAGTACCTTGTTAGAGGATACTTGGGCATGTCTTCCTCAATTGACAGGAAGAGATAGACACAACATTCTTGTCTTCACTTAGAAAGAAAGAATGGGAGGATTGGGTAATCATCTGGCATCCAATACTCTTTGAGGATGTCTAGGGCATCCAAGACAAGAGTAGGCAAGAGGACTGATATTCTTTGAGGGCTGGGAACTGAAGAGAAGAATAGTCCTAGAAGGTCATACTCAATGAACACGCGGGTGGGTATGTACCTTGAGAGACAATGACTAAGGTGTCTATAAGTCATTGGTCTTGCCAACATTGTGCTCTGATCTATTGAGATAGAGTTGCTAGTCAAGGCCTTGCTGTGGAAACAATGTTGGTTACTATGATGCTATAATAGATGGATTGCCAATCTGGTTTCTCTTATGTGAATTCTTCAAGATTGAAACATAGCCAAACACCTTGTAATGTTGTATGAATACCTCCCTAGTTAAGAGGGAGTGTTGAAGGAAATGTAACTAGGTTTGGTTTTCATAAATGTACTTTTGATATTTGTATTTATTCAAGAAAATAAATATTATTTTTATTATATATGTCAATGAGTTTCTTGCTCGTTGAAATAGGTCTAGCACATGTTAAAGTGCTATAGGTGAGTCAAAGAGTCAAAAGAATTATGTTGAAGACCTTAAGGGCATGTTACATGAGGTATACTTATGTATTAGAGTCGAAGAAGACACCTCCAAGCAAAGTCAAGTCTCCTCCAAGCAAATGCACTATGAAAAGAAGCCATCTGAAGTAAATAAGTCAAGTCGGCCTACAGTTAGCAAGTCGGCCTAGAGGAGGGACAATCCTCTATATATAGAGGTTGTCCACTCCCTTGTAACGTCATGAACTCATCTTTGAAATCAGTGAAGTAAAGAAAGCTGAGAAAAGGGTGAACAGGGAACGAAGAAGGAGCCTCTAGTGCAGCGAAGGAGAGACACAAACCGAAGTAAACAAGGACTGTTTCTAGGGCAAGCTACAATCACACGTGCGAGAAAAAGGAGGGTTACCTGCAGTCATAACAGTAGAAACTCATAGTTAACATATCTCACTATTTGGGCTAGTAAACTAGGCCTATAAGGCCTCCTACTCAAGCGAAAAAGAAGGGCACTCAAGCGAAGGAGAAAAGAGCCTATGACATCTAGTAAACCTTCCACACGTGCGAGAATTTAGGGCTGCAGGACAATCATATCAAGTCTGCACCTACACCTTGAAGAAGGAGCTCAATTGGTCAAGAAGAAGGAAGCGATCATTACAAGAAAAGGGACTCATCAAAAGGTGTCTCCTCTAGAGCAAGTGCAACAAGGTCTATCAACAATTGAAAAAAAGGAACGAAGTGCCGAAAGGAGGACAAAGTGCCAGGGAACAATGTGCCGGAAGGACGAGAACAAAGTGCCGAGAAAACAAAGTTCAGAAAGGAGGAAGGACTTGACTTGTGCTTGGAGGATATTCTTGTCAAGGGTCTAGGGTTTGGTGTTGATCAATAGGAAGCTTCGATAAGAGAAATTTACCAAAGGGTTCTCCTCTTAAGAGAAGAGAGGTTTTGGCCCTGGCAGAGAGCCAACATCTTGTGTTCTTGTTCTTATATTTTTGGTAGCAGTATGATGAAGTACACACACATGCATTAATAATAAGAAGAAGAAGATTAAGCTAACAAGACAAATTGTAAAAAGACTCCACAAATTGTTATCAAGTCAAGAAGAATCACACTACACCTAATTGCCCTTGATTCTTCAACACAAAACAGGGTTCCTCATCAAGCATTAGACAACAAGACTCGCGAAGAAGTATTCACAGTGGTGAAACCTGACATTAGTCATCTCAGGATATTTGGATGCCCCGTATATTTCCATGTGCCGAAAGACAAAAGGAATAAGCTCGATGCCACCAGAAGAAAATGTGTGTTTGTTGGGTATTGTGAAGATTCCAAAGCATTTAGAATATATATTCCTGGTCAAAGGAAGGTTGAGATTAGTAGGGATGTAACATTTGATGAAGATGTTGCCGTTAAAAAAGCAAGGGACCTTCCTCTGCCTCCTCCACATGAGAAGGAAAATGATGATATGGATATTCTAGAAGGTCCTTACGTACCTGATTTTGAGAGAGACATTGTTGATGATGCCATGGAGCCCATGGACCCCTTGGATCCTCCTCCATGTGATCCCCCTGCCAGGAAGAGGCCACTTTGGTGCGTGACACATTACATGATGCTAAGAGGCACATTCTCGCTAGAGGGACTTTATAGAAAGCAAAAAGCCATGTAGGTATTAGGGATACCTTGTTGCCATGAGTACTATCATCCAAGCCAATCCACCTACCTTTGAAGAAGCTATGAAGGAACAAGTCTGGAAGGATGCTATGGCTGAAGAATATGAATCAATTATGAAAAATGATATATGAGATGTCATTCGGAGACGGAAAGGGAAATCAATGGCAACTTCAAAATGGCTATTCAAGATCAAGCATGGAGCTGATGGAAGCATTGAGAATCTTGGCAAGAAGATTCTCCAAAAAAGAGGGAGAAGATTATGATGATATATTTTCTCCCATTGGTTGCTATACAACCTTTAAATTGATCGTTGCCCTTGCTGCCAGTCAAGGATGGACTCTTCACCAGATGGATGTAAAGACAACATTTCTTCATGCAATGTTACAAGTAGTTTACATTGAGAAACCATAGGGATTTGATGCAAAGGACCAAAAGACACATGTTTGCAGGTTGAAGAAGGCATTATATGGCTTGAAACAAGCTGCCAGAGCATGGTATGCCCGTATTGACAATTACCTGGTGAAGCTTGGATTCACGAGAAGCAGCGCTGATCCCAACCTCTACTTCAAGGTGGTCCAAGGTATGCCTTTGATTTTGGCTCTATATGTTGATGATCTATTCTTGGCAGGTAATGAGCCCCTGATGATCGAGTGTAAGAGGGAGATTGCCTCTAAATTCGAGATGAAGGACCTTGGACTTATGCACTACTTTCTAGTTCTTGAGGTGTGGCAAAGACCCGATGAAATTTTCCTTTCACAAGGAAAATATGTTTTGAAATTGTGGGAGAGATTTGGAATGGTCTAATGCAAGTCCCTAGCCACTTCGATGGAAATGAATTTCAAGAAGCTATGTGGAGAAGTTGCAGGCATTGTCACATGGTTTGGGTTCGAGTTTGGGTTCGACAATGGTTAGGTTCGTTTTGTGTTCAAATTTTTTGATGAGGTTCAAATGAAGTTTGCCATTAGGTTCTTCTATATATATACACATATATTAATTTGAAATGAATTATGGGATAAAATAGTAAGAAATCAACATTAGTAAACATCAAAAATGCTATCATGGACATGGAAATTACAAGGATAAATTACAAGATTGAGTTGTGACATGAAGTTATGAGTTTTAATCTTTGGACTTGGTCAATGGCTATGAGGTTTGCCGAACCTCAATTTTTTTTTAAGGTTCGCCAAAATTTGAACTTCAAGGTTAAAGTTTGATGAACCTTGTGACATAGGCTGAAGGAACCAATTCGGCGAATCCATCCGAGTATAGATAGTTGATTGGGGCTTTGATGTTTCTTGTGAACACTCATTCATACATATGCTTTGTGGTGAATACCCTGAGTCAATTTATGACTGAGCCACTCCATGCACATTGGGTTGCTGCCAAACACATTCTGAGATATTTGCATGGGATGATTACCCTTGGATTGAGATATACTGCTGGAAATGTGAGACTTCATGGTTATACCAATGCTGGCTAGGTAGGAAATGTTGTTGATAGGAAGAGCACTTCAAGATGTTGATTTAGCCTTGGATCCACCAAGAGATCTTGGATGAGCAAGAAACAAAAGTCTGTAGCTTTCAGTATAGCCGAGGCAGAATATATTGCCGCTAGCATGGCTAGCTATGAAGTAGTCTAGTTGAGAAAAATCTTTGGAGAGCTATTTGAACAGGTCCTGGACACTACAGTGATATTTTGCGACAACAAAAGTGGGATCTGATTGGAAAAGAATCTCGTATTTCATGACAATTCCAAGCATACAAAGATCAAGTATCATTACATTCGAGACATGGTGCAGAGAGGAGCTGTGAGACTCCATCACATATCGATAGACAAGCAGATAACATATATTCTCACCAAGGCTTTGCTGAAAGGGAAGTTCTTGGTCTTCAGAGAGTAGCTTGGATTGATGGATGTAACCCATCCAGATAAGGGTCTTCGCTGATCGAGAGCACTGAGCATAACTCTTCCTCCTTGGTAGAGCTCCCAAAGTGGGAATGGAGCGTTGAGGGCTCCTGGGGTTGAGGGATCTCTGGACAATAGGTGTGCGTGTTGGGTATCTCCCCGATTGTCACTATAGTGTGTGTGATCCTTCTCTTTCATGACAAGTTGGGTATCTCCTCCTATCAGGATTAGTAGAGTATACCCCAGTTGGCATCATACCCACAAGCCAGACTTGTTGGGATTGTCCTTCCCCATCTGGTCAATGGGTTGAGGAGGCTTGGGGTGTGTGATCCTTACCTTTGGTAAGTCGGGTATCTCACCCAGGCTCGGATTATGATGCAAGTTTTCTACCACATGACTCTTAAGGGTCATTGCTAGGAAGATTAGTAGGCAATAGGATGGAAGTGATCCTAACCTCTTATAGCAAGTGGTATCTTACCCATTGATTGCACAATGGGATGGTTGTGATCCTTGCTTGGTAAGTTGTATCTCGCCTATTGATCAATGTAGGGTGGTCGTTGTAACTCCCCATGATTCTTCTTTAGATTCGAGAATGATTCGACAAATAGAGTTGAGCCGAGATGATCAGAGATGAAACATGATTTGATGACAAGATATTTGCGATGATCACATGATATAGTTGGAATTTCTCCCTAGTTGAGAGGGAGTGTTAATTTGGCAGCTCAGTGACAAATACCAATTATTGGACTAGATTCCTATTGCCAAGAGGACCAAAATTGACTTAGGAAGCACTGAATTTAGATAAGGAAAAGTGTATTTTTGAAGTCAAACCCACATGTACACAAATTGTCGAGGTCTGCCTAAAGGCAAATTACCCCTCCAATGCTGCATATAAATTCAAGTGACCTCAAGCTCATTTGGTCATCACATCGCAACATCTCGAATTCTCTCTCAAGTTTGATTGGTTCGTACAGGTTTGAGGTAGTTTCTTTTTCACATGTGCGAGGGTCATTGGAGGCATTTTTTGCGTTGACTTTTTGCTAGAGACTTTGACATCAATTTTACTGAGTTTGACTTCATCTTTTGACATGCTTTTATTGGGAAAATTATGATTTCTTGAGGCCGAGTTGATTGGCACAAAAACCTAGGTGATCTGGGCTGTTTGACTGGCGTTGACTTTAGGGTTGACCGTAGGGATTGACTGCAAAATTTCTCTCATTTGACAGAGTTTGACAGGGTTTTATTGGACAGTTTTGTGCTGCTTTGACCAGCACTTGAGGCTGCATTTATTGCTGATTTGACCAAGTTGATTGGAGGAGTTGATCGTTGACTTTTGGACTGGTTAGGGCACACTTTGACTGTTGTTGACTTGGACTGATTGCAGATTTTGACAGTTGACCAGATTTGACTTTTTCGTCATTGGCATATTGAATCTTGGTTGATTGATTTGTTGGATATGTCAAAGCCTTGACTTTATCTCTTGTTTATGGATTTTGCTCATTGTACTCTCTACTGAACATTTGTAGACAATCAAATAGAAGAAGAATTTTCAAAGGGTTTTCCCCCTTGTGGTTTTTTTCCCTTGTCTTTGACCAAATTGGTGTCTCTTGTTGATTCTCTTGATTGTCTCTTATTGTCATTGCACTTACTATTGTTGATTATTGGAAGAATTAATTGTTATTGAAAAGATTGCTCATTGAAGAATTGAATTGGGCTAAAGTAATTGACATAACATAGCGCAGTGGAAAAATTAATAACTCAATGCTCAACAGCGTCCTCAAAACATGTGCCAAAGGATAAGGTTGGTCAAAAAGACAAATTGGCCCTTGTGGACAAGGGTAATGCTAGGCACAATGAATTGGCTATTTTAGTGGGGTGCCTCAACATGCATGCCAAAGGGGGAGAACTTAGCTTCATGTGTGTACCACATAAGTTATAAAGTTGCTTTCCCTAGTGATAAATCAACGATAAAACTTAAGGAATGAGCTTTAACAGAAAATTATAGATTGGAGTATTTATAGGTTACTAATTCAACACAAAACTTAAGGTTTTAGGATTCAATTAAAATATCCCAACCCAGTTAGGTGTGTTTGCACTGAAAGGATAAAAAGTGAAAATATGACATGAAAATGTTATCATGAAATAAGACTTAGGGAATAAAGGAAAAATGTCATGAGTTATCTAGGAGATGGAATGTGTTGAAAATGTAAGTGTGAAGTGGGTTCCACTATACAAATTATCTAGGTGAAATTATAAAAATGTTATGGAACATGAATGAAACTAGGAAATCACTAGGCAAGTACATCACCATGCAAGAGGACACTCACAACTAAGACATGAACTAACCATGCAACAGAAAGGGAAAGAAATGAATAGAACGTGACTAGTTGATCTCTATGATGGCCAATTGGAGTAGCTTCTACCAATATTCCAACCTTTGGAAGGTTAGAATCATCATGTGACCCTGCAAAAATTTGAATCGTATGATCAAAATCAATGTGCAATCCTCATGTGATATAAGGGTAACAATATGGATCTATGTTGTAGGGACAAGAGGCATACCCAAAGCTATTAGATGTAGTGAGCTCAAAGAAAATCCATCTTCTATCTCAAGTTATAACAAATTTCTTAAATAGAAAAAACTTTGCACTGTAAGTTTTCTTCCATGGTGGCCAAAACCTAATAACCTTGGACACCCTAGGTCTCCTTTGATTCATAACAGTTTGGTGCCACTCTAAGTTGCTTCCAATGAAAATTTTGGTCATCATGCTCAAGAAGATGTTGTAATTTCTTTCTTTCTTCACAACTCTAGCATGCCACGACGCCCACAACTGCTCCTCAGATTGTCAAATCTGTAGAAAAACTAGGGTTTCAAATAAAAATCTTGCTTAATTTGGTAGCTTTGGGATAGCTAGGTACATTCAAGCCACCTTGTTGCCAACCAATGTTACTTGGGAGCGGGAGCGGAAGCGGGAGCGGGAGCGACCATTTTCAGAAGCTCCCGGTTTGGGAGCGAATCCCGGAGCGATTTTTTAAAAATATATATATATTTTATATTTTTTAATTTTTGATACATATATGTCAACAAAAACATGTAGAATGATGAATTAGATATAAAAAACATAAAAAAGCATAGATTGAACCATATAACAACAATCATCTAGAAGTTATAATCTTCATCAACCACGTCCGCAAGTTAGTAACATAGTAACATACAACATATTGAGTCTCATGATTCATCAATCTTAAAGTTTCAAGCTTTCAAAATTCAATATATAACATTTATCATCATTGATCACCAAAGTTGTACTTGTAAGCTAAGTGTAACCATTACAACAAATAATATCTAACATGAAATGAAATGTTATAAAATGAAATGAAATGAAACAACTTTCAACTTTCATGAAGCATCATATTCATAATTCATTACTAATGAGTTATAATTGCCAACTTCAAACTTAAATTGTCATATATTGTTTACAAAAATATCATAATAAATATGAAAGAGTCAATAGTTATAAAAGCTACTAGAAACTAGAAAAGAGAAGTAAATCTATTATCTATTTCTTATGCTTGGGCCTCTTGCCACCACGAGAAATGTCTAATTTTTTAGTCTTGTTGCAAAATCAGGATCTTTGTCATTAATATCACCCTCCAAGCATTAATATCCAGAGGTATCTTTGTCATTACCTTTGTATTTGTATAGGGATCTTTGTCATTAATATCACCCTCTAAGCATTAACATAAGATAGAAAAAGCATAGCATGTCAAGTCAAGATTTTGTTTGAGTGATGCGTACATTTTTAGAAGGGTCATGATAGAGGAGTTCGACAACCAATGTCACTAACATCAAGGTACATAGAGGGATTGGTACTCTTGATTAAATATGAGTTCCATACCCTAATACATGACAAAATTCAATGGAAACATTGCAATCCCCCAATCCTGAAATCCTGAAAAACTGATAAGTCTGCTGGATTTTGAATGAAATCTAAAATTCTACTTTCTCCATATGAAATCCAATGAGGACGAAACCACTCTCAAACATCCTGAGTCATTTCATGGTAATGTTAAAAATTTAAGTAAAAGGATGAAAATGAAAATTAAAGAAAATGTCACTTTTACTTTAAGAATTTAACATTACCATGAATAGCATATCAATACTAGGCCTAGACTTGATCATTAAGTTGCCCCACTCAAAAACTATTTGTTTCTTTAAAAAAAAATTGCATTTCGAACATTACTACAAAAAAAAAAAATGCAAAAAAGGCAAAACGCTCCCGAAAAGGCAGGGAGCGAATTTTTTTTTAGGGAGCGTGCTCCCGAAATCGCTCCCTTTTCGGGAGCGATTTCGGGAGCGCGCTCCCGACCCGCTCCCGAGTCGCTCCCGCCCGGAGCGCGGATCGGGAGCGGGAGCGGGAGCGAGGGGGGGGGGCGCTCCCCCGCAACACTGTTGCCAACCAACGCCCTATTCATTTGAGCCATTAATAATTATGGTTTAACAATAAATATTTCAACCAATTATTGAAATCTTTCAAGGGTTAGATCAAATGAACAATGCTTTCATATGGAAGAAGAGTAAGAATCCTAGTAATTATTGCAAGAATTAGGTTCTCATGATTGACCTTTAGTGTAATGATCTCATCTCAGAACTGTCTCGACACTTCCTTACTACTACTGCTAGTGAGAATTGTTGAGAAATCAATGCTTATAGGAATTAGGGTTTGATTCCTTTTTATTGATAATTACTTGTGAATTATGTTGGATTGTTTTACTTCTTTATTAGTTTGTCTTTCATAAAGAAATTACCAAATTATATGTATATGAAGACCACAAGAACAAGAGACACAAGATGTAGGCACTCAGTCAGGGAAAAACCCCTTCAAGGGGAAAACTCTGTCCAACTCTTCCATTAGTAGATTCAAATCAAGATGAGACAATCCAAGACCCTTTAGATCTAGACAAAGACCTCCTCCAATCACCAAGTCAATCCTTCCTACCAATAGATGATCCCTGTCAATGTCTCCAAATGATAGCTTCCCAGTAGCAGTTACAATCTAGAATTTCGGCCCCTAACAACAGATTTTCGACCCCCAGCTATAGAATTTAAAACCTGCAACAGATTTAGAATTTTGACCCCAACAACTACCTAGAAACATCGCACGTGTGAGAGATAGATAACCCAAGAACTTGTTTTAGGTCTTCCCAGCTTCTTTCTTCCTTTTCCAGCTACTTCGATCTCTTTTTCTGCTTCTCTTCCTTTTAGATCGAATTTGTTGAGTGAGTGTGACAAATATGTCAAGCTGCCTTTCTATATATAGCCTTTCTACTAGGTCGAATTTCCCTAATGTAGGCCGACTTCATGGGGATAGGGCCGACTTGGTGTGGAGGTGACAAATAACCTTTTTGACTCAAAAATAATTCTTTTTACATGATACAAAAGCCCAAGAAGGGTCTAATAAAAATGACTATGACTCTATTGACTCAAGACAAATCCTAGAAGTCTTCAATGGAAGCTTTGACCTAGAAAACGTTGACCCAAACATGAACCCCATGCTTTAATAAGTCATTTTTCATTAATAATAAAATTTAATTTGACAGGTACAATTATGAAGACCGACACTAGTTACATTCTTCAACACTCCCTCTTAACTAGGGAAGATCTCAAAATGATATGAACTACGAAGAGTTCTAGCACATGTAGTGATATAGATTAGATACATGACCACGGTACTATAATCGGGTGGGAGTAAGGTGAACTCAAGCTTTAGCCTCTCTAGGTACCATTAGGCTTTTAAGCTCTATCACCAACCCAGGGATCTAGGTGCGTATCCAAGGCCGCAGCTCCATGACCAATGCCACCCTCCTTACTTCAGGATCTAGACATCAACACATAGCCCAGTCGGATGTCCTCACAAGAATCAAGCACTCAGCCCCAGATGTTTACTTCTCTTCTTATAAAGTAAATCAGATATATATTTGCCACTCCAAGCATGCTTCAAATGTTCAACCTTTTTATGGAGAGATCCTGCACAATCACAACCTCAATCAGTAATAAACCTTCAAGTATATATACAAGTAAACACAAACCTTCGGGGTCCTCAATCATTCTGATGCTCTACTTATATCGAGTTATCCAAATACAACTTGTCAGAAGCTTTCTTCTTTCGTTTCTTCAAGGTGTTCATTATGATTGTTGGTGAGCCCTGGTATTGCACCAAGAGTGTTGCAACTCCCAAGGGCTCCTCAACTATATTTATCAACTTGAGGTTCATACAAACTTCGAGGTGACAGTCCTATATACACAGTAGATGAGATTCTACTCATGCCACCCTCAACTAGGGCATTTGATCAATAATCCTCCAAAGACCATTCTCCCTACTGAATTAGAAGGAAAACTAATTAATGAAGATGCAATTCAGAAGCTAGCTCTAATGATAAAAAGGAAAATGCTTTTTGAACTTCAACTTGTAAATGCTATTGAATCAATTCATGAAAAGACAAAAGCTACACTAGCAGAAAGGGCACTACATTATCTTGCAATCAACCATCTAGCTATTAAATCTACTTGTAGACAGTTAACCTACCAAATCTTAACTCAAGATTCCATGCATTATGATATAGCTCACACTTGCATATAAATCAATGTTCTATTTGTGCTAATTTGTGATAAAGAAACTAATGCTATTCTATTTTGCAGTGAAGGAAAATGATGGTTGAAGTGGCCTAGGTGCTGCCCTTGATCATGTAGTCATGTGTCGGGATCAACCTACTTCTAAACTAAGTCCAAATTGCATCAAAGGTCAAAACATATGGTGAAACAGGCTACTATAGGTATGTTATAGGAGGCTGCTACAAGTGCCTTGTATTGCTACAGGAAGGCCTATAATGCTACAGGAAGGCTGCCGAGAAGGTTTAGGAGGTAGGAATGATGGGTTCAAGGGATGGAAAGGTGGATGGAGGTTGGGGTAAATGGATGAAAGGTGGCCAACACCCCTAGCCAAGCTTAGAGCCTTTGGAAGGCCTGTTTTGCACTAGGAGAGCTGCTCACAGTGATCTAAGGGAATGATCTCAAGAACATAACTTTGAAGACAAAATTTGGGATTCATCAAAGAGGGTGAGGAAGTCCAAGATGGAGATGGTGAAAGGCCCCTTGCTTGCAGATCCAAACAACCTTGCAACATCACATGCATATACCATTTTATCATTGACAAAATAAAACAACTAATTATGGAAAAGATGAGTTGAATTTAAATGCCCTCTAATCTATGCCTATGCCAAAATCCCCGATCTAGTCAATAAATCAACTCCTAAGCTATAGTAAGCACATGCAAAACAAGATGACTAACATAGACCTTCTTCCAAGAAATCATAAACATAGTATTTTTGGATTGTGATTGTAGATCCTTCCATTCATGCTCCCATGGGAGAGATGAGATAGAGGTTGCAATCACAAGATTTTTGAGGGGTTATTTTCTAATGAAATGCAGAAAACTAATAAGCACTCTAAACTAAAAAGAAATACCAATACATAAGAGGGACCTAAGCCACTAGGGTTGGGCCCAAACCCAAGAGCCTCAGCCCTCTGGAACTAACTTAGTGATTAACCAATAAGAAACTTCTCATTATCATTGCATCAATGTCAAATACATCACATAACTAGTCAAAAATAACAGTGTCAAGTGCTTGAGCTTGATAGCTTCCTAGTTGAAAACAAAGTTCGAATCCTAATGAGATCTTTTGCATGTTTATTTATACAAGAGGGTAGCTACTAGCAGCTCCCTAGAAAATAGGAATGTTTATCTCCCAAAACTCGAGAAGGGTGGATCTTGATATTCTTTAATTGCACTTGCTTGGCTGCGATTGACCTCGAGCTAATGAGAGAGAGTGTGGTGATCTTGGCTGATTGAAGGAGTTAAGGAGGTGGAAAACCTCCTAGAATCTCTCCCTATTGTCTACTCCGAGCTCTTGCATGGAAAGCATCTCAAAAATGCTCCATTTCCTACAATTAAACCATATTAGGCCACATGACATAGCAAAACATCTTTTACCCCTCACTAAGCATAATATAACAAAAAATGCAAATAAATGTGAGAAATAGATAGTTATAACGCTGGAGGATGGCATTATGACCCTTATGATGTACCTATTGATGAGCCTCATCAATTGTAATAATATGCCCTCCCTCTCAACTGGGGAGATGTACCCTTCTTCTAACCATGCTCCCTCTCAACTTAGGGAGAACAACAACATCGAATATACTTCATTCTTTCTCATGTCATCAAGGTCATCTTGATCATCATCATTCTTATATCTTCCTTCATCATGCTCATCATTATTATCATCTTCAATTATGTACATCTTCAACATCTGAAAGATTATGTACCTGCAAAACTTTAATAGCAAGTGCAACCAAATATATAGAAGCATGTAGTCAACCATATCAAAATCATGTCATTATAATCAAAACATCAAATACCTAAACCTAGTTAGGTTAACAATGGCGACATATTTTATATTCTGGACTTCAGCAACTTGCTAGTGTTTTGTCATAACCCCTAGACTCCATCTTTCAAGACACAAGACCTTAGATATAAGAAAATCAAATAACAATCCAATCATAGTACTATACATCTAAGGTTTCAATAATATGCTTTTCATAATTTATATGTCAGACTCTACTAGGGTTTGTTGCAAACCCTAGATTTTATCATAAAAGCTAAACAATATTATCATGTCCTAGAATATCAATCTCTACTAAGGTTTTGTTACAAACCCTAGATTTCACAAACTAAAACATGAGTATCATACTCGCATATACATATGTAGGATGCATTTCACATCAATATATACTAGGTAAACCCAAGACACAAACATCAATACATCAAAGTTAAATATACAATTTTTTTACTAGGCTAGGGTTTCGATCATTCCGACGAATATGCACCTAGGGTTTCATTCCTAGGATCTTACTTTAGTTATTACAAGGGTTTTGTTCATAAACCCTAATTCACCATACCCTAAAAATCTAGGGTATTATATAACCTAGAAATTAACAGTAAACCCGAAAGGACTAGGGCTTTTAGCATAACATTATCAAAACCCTAAACTTCAAAAGAATAGGATTTCATTATATGTTCTAGACTTTATCAACAAACCCTAAGAGGACTAGGGTTTCATTATTAGCATTGACATACCCTTAGCAACAAGATGCTAGGGTTTTACAGTGAATCCTAAAGGTTAGGGTTTCATAAAAAATAAACAAATGATAAAAGATAGTGTAACGAGGATTGATTCAATCTAATGATTAATCACCCTAACAAGAATCTCTATGATTCAAAACCCTAGACATACAGATCTTAGTAGTGTAAAACAAATTTCAAAAGAAGAATGATCATACCTTTTGTATGAAGAGGACCTTATAACAAAACTTGTAATCTAAGACATACCTTGAGTTTTTAGTTAACAATCCTTGTAGGACTTCAGTTCTTGAAGGGCTTCCTTTGCAATAGGGATTCTTTCATGATTCAATTCTTTTCTTTAAAATATTCTCCATAACCTGTGTGCATTTTGCAAGCTTTCCTAACCAAGGAAAATATAAGGGAAAGGTTGTTAGTATACAATACAAGTAAATCTCGATATGAGGAGGAAACCAAACATAAAAGAGGAAACAAAGAACGAAATACTTATCTTTTGGTAAAATGGTGGAGTCTCCATCTTAATCTAGTCCTTATGCATTCTTCAATGGTTATATTCTTCCTTTTTGCAACTCCGTTCTATTATGGGTTCTAGGGAACATTGAGCTCCCTCTAAATACTTGCTTCTTTATAATATGCAATCAACTCTTTTGAAGTGTATTTCCCTCCATTGTCAGATCTCAAAGTCTTTATCTTTCTTTCGGTTAAGGTCTCAACTTTGGATCTAAATTCCTTGAATTTTTCAAATACTTCATCCTTTGTCTTGAGAAGATAGAGCCATGTCTTTCTAGAGTGATCATCAATGAAGGTCACATAGTAAAGATGGCCTCCAAGAGATTTATTAGACATTGGCCCACACACATCTTGATGAATGAGGTCTAATATCTCCTTAGACCTTGTATCACTGCTTGTAAAAGGTTTCCTAGTATTCTTTTCCAAAGCACATCCTTTGCCCACTCCTTCATGATTTTCCTTGATTTTGGGGATGCCTTTTACCATTTGACTAAGAGAGGGTATAATCTTGTAATAAATATGCCCATATCTTCTATGCCATAGTTCAATAGGGTTGATCTCCATGTGAACTAGGGCTTGAGGAGATGGTGTTATAACTCTATATAGTCTTTCTTCACGGATTCCAATAGCCTTTACCTTTTCGATACTTGAATCCTTTCCCCAAACTAAAACTTTTCCATCTACAAAAGTAACCCTATCTCCTTTATCTTCTAAACAAGAAACGAAAAGTAAATTCTTTTTCAAACTTGGGACATAAATGATGTTGTTGAGGTGTAGCTTTGCTCCACTTTCTAGCTTCAATGATGTATATCCAAGGTTCGTTGACTGCATAGCTATTGTTGTCTCCTAGCTCCATTGCATGTGATGATGGTTCCCTTGATAGAGTATGAAGTTGTTCACCTTCTCCTATGATATGTCTTGAGGCTCCACTATCAATGATCCATGCATTGTCATGATCAAGAGTACTTGTAAGTGCAACCAAGAATCCGTCACTCTTGATTCTCTTAGATAGATTGTAGATGATTTTTCAAAACCTTTTGTAATTGAATGCGACGCTTCAAATTTTGGCATAGGAGCTATTTTGATGCAAGATGGTCATCCAATAGCATTTGAAAGCAGGAAGCTCAACAAGCGAGAATATCTCAAGCCTATATACAAGAAGGAAATTCTCACCATTATGCATGCGTTAGCTAAGTGGAGGCAATATCTTTTGGGAAGTAAGTTCTTAATATGAACAAACCATAATAGTCTTCAACACCTCCTCCAACAGAAAACACTCTCTATAGAACAAGAAAAATGGATCAAAAAATTGCCGCCTTCGACATGGATATTTTACATAAGAAAGGGAAAGACAATGTAGTAGCAGATGCTCTATCAGGAAAGACGAAAAATCATCATTATTTGAAATTTTGGTTGCAGTCCCAGAATGGCTTAACGAAATTCGAAGTGAGTATTTCAAAGATCCAGAAAGAAGTGCTATAATCAATAACCCTCCTCATAATTCAAAATTTGAATGGATAAATGATATTCTGTGGTATAAGGGAAGAATTTGCCTAAGTCCAAATTCCAAATTTAAAGCCAAAGTTCTCAAAGAGTCTCATGATTCACTGTCAGCTGGACATGTAGGTTTCTTTAAAGCCTACTATAATGCATGTCAATCATTTTTCCGGAAAGGATTGAATAATGTTCAAAAATATGTAGCAGAATGCGATCAATGCCAAAGAAATAAAAATGATAACATTATGACCCTAGGATTGCTCGATCCCTTAAATATTCCAAATAAGTAGTGGGAAGAAATATCAATGGACTTTATCAAAGGATTATCCGTGTTTGATGGCAAAGACGAAATTCTCGTAGTAGTTGACAGACTGACAAAGTCTGCGCACTTTATAAGAATGAAGAAATCAGACTCTGCAAAACAAGTCGTTGAGATATCTTGCAAGAATGTCTACAAACTACATGAGTTTACCAAAGTCATTGTTAGTGATAGAGACGCCAAATTCAAAGGCAATTCTGGAAGGAATTTTTCAAACATATAGGAACCTACCTCAACATGAGTTCAACATAACATACCATCCTCAAACAAATGGCCAAACAAAAGTTGTCAATAAATTTTTAGAAGCCTACCTACAATGTTATGCAACAAACAAAAAAAATAAGTGGGCTCAATGGTTATATCTTGTCGAATGGTGGTACAATTCCACTTGCCACACTTCAACAAAAATGACTCCATTTCAAGCTCTGTACAGTTACGAACCTCCTAAATGGAAGGACCTTGCCATTATCGAGACAAAGGTTCCAACAGTTAAAGATTAGTTAGAAGAAACACAAAAAGTCTTGCAAGCACTAAAGGAAAACCTAAATATTGCAGGAAATCATATGAAACTGTTGGTTGACCGAAACAGAATAAAAAGAGAATTTGAAGTTGGAGAATGGGTTTTTGTTAAACTCTAGCCTTACAAGTAGTTGTCCTTAAAACAAAAGGGAAGAAACAAATTGGCACCAAAGTTCTATGGACTATACCAGATTAATAAAAAGATCAGCCAAGTAGCATATAGTTTGAGCCTTCCTGATAAAAGTCGTGTTCACAATGTCTTCCATGTATCTTGCCTTAAAAAAGCACTTGGCAAACACCAAGTGACACAAACAACACTTCCGACATTAGATGATGAAGGGAAGATCATTTTAGAACCAAAAGGTATCATCTCCACCAAGGAAAAGAAGTTGCGATCACGAGTAATCAAAGAATACCTAATTAAGTGGAAAGACCTACCAGAAGAAGAAGCTTCCTGGGAGACAAGCGTTTTGTCAACAACACTCGTTGTTATGTATGGTTTGAGGACAAAGCATATTTTCGAGAGGAAGGCAATGTTATGTGAAAAATTAATAATTTTTTAGTTATATATTAATTAGGCAAAAAGGCATGGACATAAGATCATGGCCTTTCACCAAGAGGCACTCGAGGCGGTATATAAGCCAGGGGCTTTCTATGTAACATTCATCATTAAAGTATTAATAAAAATATATATGTATTTCTGTCAATTACTGAGCTACTTCACTCCACGAGCCCATTTGTGACACTAATTTCTATTCATGTGAGCCTCTCTATGGTATTTTATTCCAACTTCCCTGAGGCACATGATCTCTGTGTCAACCAAATTTCTTGAGGTACCCTTCTTTGTGGATATGCGAGCTATTAAGGCACCTATCCAGATCACTTGAAGACCTCGTCTGTAAAAAGTTCGACTTTGTGGTGATTCATGCATCGCATATGTGGTATTTGTTGAACTGTCTAAGACATCCTATCTCTTGTGGAAAATTGCGAATTTGATGGCCCTATATATCTCTGTGTTATGCGAGTTCTATGGTCCCTAATATGCTTGTTCTGAGGAAAAGTGCTCTGTGACAGAGGATTGTGACATGTGCAGTATGCAAGCTACATGTGGATCTGAAGCACTGTGGAATAACACAAAGTTTTGAAGCCCAAGATTATAAAGTATGATAATCTATGCGATTTAAGAAGTTGTGTAATTCGAGCTCTCTGAGGCAGACACAAGACAAGCCTTGTTATGATTTGATCTTCTTGTCAAGGATCACTTTAATTAAAGACCTTAGATAAAAAAAATACCAGAAGGTTGAGAACCTCAATAGGACAAAGAATGGTCACCTTTATGTTATCATCCATCTAGATCGAATAAGTTCTAAAGGTTTGAAGAAAATGTTATAAAGAAGGATATTGCTAATAAAATTCACTAATCATCATGATATACATAGAAGAAGGATGTCATTCACTGCAAAAGGGCCGACCAGAGCAATCTAGAAGAAAAGAAGTCGACTCTTATAACCTCCAGATGCAAAACCCTGTCAAATAATGAAGAATGGCAAGATTAAGACAAGTTTGAGTCCCTCTGTGGAAGGATTATTAGATCTCAAAAATCTGTGACCATATTGGAACTTATCATTTCTGTGACTGTGACCTAGTTTGAAAGATATGGTTAGTAAACCTTGAAGAATCCTCACTTAAAGCACATCAATGCTATAAATAAGCACTGTTACGACATCATGATTTGTAGCTGATACATATTATATTAAGAACTAGAACATTGCCTATCATGGCTATATACCTTCATCTTGTAGAGGAGCTCTGTACTAGAAACCATGGATAATGTATGAACGTTGATCTTACTTTTGCAAGGATATAATATGCATTATGGATACTAAGTTTATAAATATTCATGGCAAGGTCTAGCATGACTTGTAATAGGAGTCTAATCCGAACCTTTAGTCAAGACCACTGTTGAAGATGCTCAAGTGGTATGGCCAACAATCCAAATTAAATATGTGACTCAAATTCGTAAAAGATTCAAATCTATGGATATATAAAGGTGGATGTCACTCTAAATAAGGCCAACCTAGAAACTATTGCTTACATGTCTCAGAATCCAAGATCATTATATATTTGTGAAATCCATTCTTCTTAATAACTCTTAAAGTATATGATTAGGATTATGATCATTAAAGTTTTACTAATGATCTCACATTGAGTGTTTGTACAAGGTTTTGAGCAGTCAACAATGATGGATGGCTCAATGTCTCAAGTTGCAAGTTTGCAAAAGAGCATCAGGACGCTGCTTTGAAATTTCCTGTACTATGCAAAAAGGTCTACTATAAATGTTACTTGTTTACTTTCTAAAGTTTTGGCATGAATATTTACAAATGCAATGTGATCTGAAGCAACGTTTAGGGTTTGAAAGTTTGATCGATGTTTTGGGATTGCAAAACCCTTAGTAAGGAGTTAAACAAAAATGACCTAGGGTTTATGGTCAGATCTCTCATAGTGCTGATATTGAAATCAAAATTAATGAAGTTGGAGAAAAATGCAAGGATGAATGTTTCACATCTAGGGTTTATAAACCCTAGACTAAATTTGATGAATTATTAGGGTTTGAAGTCAAAACCCTAGCTATTCAAATTTCAAACCCTAGTCAAACAATTGTTAGCCCTATCTAAACAAAAGGGTTGAAGCCTTGGGGTTTCTAGATTGATCGCTTCCGCTTAAAAGAAAAGAAGAAACCCTGGCTCCTAGAAGATCTGACATCTTGATGATAAGGTTGATTTGCAGGGTAAAGATTAAGAGGGAGCTGTCATGATTTCAAAAGATAAGTATCTTATATTTCTCTAATTGTTTTAATCATTAATGACATTGAATTGTTTATGGTTTGTAAACCCTAGGTAGGGTTTGGAGAAGAAAATCTAAGGCTTATGGACCCAAATCCTAGAATTGATTATGTCTGTTTGAAAGAAGAAACCCTAACTCCTTAATGATGTGGATGATGTGGACCCCTTGTTGATGATATACGTTGATATGGATTTCTTGAGAATGATGTGGACTCCTTGTTGATAATGTGGACCCCTTGATGATGATGTGGACTCCTTGATGATGGTGTGGACTCCTTGATGAGTTGAACAAGGTTGACTAGACCCAGGAAGGCTAAGATCAAGAGGGACTTGACACATTCTCAAGAGATAAGTACTCTCTTGATTGTTTCTATTATTGTTTCATTTCATTATGTGTCTCTTGTCTTTGTATATCTTGTTTCGCTGTATTTGTTCTTCCATGGCCTCCTAGTGAGGATTGCAGATACATAATGAAGACTGCCAAGGTGTGGCAATCATTGAAAAATGAATGGAAGAACTATATGACAAAAGGACTCGTGATTGGACTCAAAGGGAGCAGACAAGATCGGCCTAATCGAAGCATGTTTTGATCTATGTCTGATGAAGATAGGTAGAAGTTTTGAAGAACAATGTTGATCTGAATGTGTTGAAGATGAGCCAATGATTTTTTTGCTATGCATTGATGATATGTTTTTGACAAGGACTGAGGTCCTCTTCGTTTGATGTAAGAAGAATTGTAAGGTTGAAAGTATGGCACGAGCTTGGTGAAATCCCTGTTAAGGTTATGGCATAATGGACTATGAGTCTATTGACATTTACTTGAGGAAAATTTGAAGAAGTTGCAAAAATCTACTGTTGATCTGATGAATCCCTCTGATTGGCTTGTTGAACCACTTGATGCGTGAAATCGCTAACTCTATGTGGGTTGGATGTACTTCCGAAGTTGTGTTGCACTGAATAACATGGATGTTCTTGATGCGAGTAACACAATTGAAGCTGGAAATGTAGCTGTTTGTGAAGTGGTTTGGCTTCGGAAGTTTGTTGATCTATTGGATCGATTATGGTAGACATGTCTGCCGATGTGCAGGTTGCCTACTTTTGTGAGAAGCCACTTGTTGTTTGCTAATTTCGACCATTGATGATGCTTGCTTTTGTTATTGCTGATGCATGCCTCTGTGAGAAGCCACTTATTGTCTGATGGATTCGATTATGGCACACTTTTCTGCTAATGAGCAGGGTGCTGATATTTGCTTCTGTGAGAAGCCTCTCGTTATCTATTGGATTGCTACTGTTTTCTTCTGTGAGAAGCCCTAGTTGAAGCTGTATGAATCATTGGATGTTGTTGTTTGCTGGAATGTTTGATAAAACGCTGAAATCCTCCATGGCTATTTCTCTGTTGTTGAGCAAGTTGATGTTTATGTGAGAAGATTGGAATGGCTAGGAATCCCTTTGGAGAGGGAGAATTGATTAATAGCATCATGAATCTTCCTTAGGCTATGGTTGTGAGATCTATGGATTAGTCAGGAAGATTTTCGCTCCCTTAGGATGTGGTCCGGGAGACCATTGAGTCTAGTAGAGGAGCTTGGTTTTGAGGCACTGAGTTCGTGATCTCTCCCTTAGGTTGTGTGCTGTGAGACCTATGGATTGGTCGGGGAGATTAATTTTGAATTCCCTCCCTTAGGCTGCAGCTGTGAGACCTATGGTTTGGTCGGGAAGGATGAGTTCTCTCCCTTAGGCTCTGGACCGTGAGACCTTGTTTGTGGTCGGGGATATAGATAAGGATTCCTACCTTAGGCTATGGGCTGTGAGACCTTGTTTGTGGTAGAGGAGATGTACCTTGTGTATATGATTGGTTTGGCCTCATTGGATGCTATGGATCTTTGCTCATGACGAAACTTGTGATTTCTCTGTTAGGCTATTGCTATGAGACCTATGGATTGGTCGGGGAGATTGATCTTGATAGAGAGAGAGATTTGTATTTGTGATCTTTTCCTTAGGCTGTGGGCTGTGAGACCTATGATTGGTTGGGAAGATTGATCTTGAGAGAGAGAATGAAAAGTACCTCCCTAGCTAAGAGAGACTGTTGGAAAATATGGTAGGCATGGTCGGTATTTTCATCATGAAGAAAATTGAATATTTGAGTTTTTATTTTTGCCTCCAAATTCTACAAGTCCGCCTCATGTTATTTCAAGTCAGTTGGGCCCCAAAGACGCACCCATTCGACCCCCTTGGAAGTCTATATAAAGGAGAGGTTTCCTCCTCATTTGAGACATCAATTTTGTCTTGATCATCTGATCCAGTGAATTTCAGAAAAAAGAGGAGGGCCAAAAGTCTGAACGAGAGCTATGGGACTTGGCTTGGCATTTCTCTTGATCTTGGTTACTAGTTTGGTTATTCTCTTGATGTTATTACTTCTCATGTATTGATGAACATTGAACTCTTTCTCTCGCATAAGGAAAGATTTCTGGGTTTTCCCCCTTCTGTTTTCCCTGGCCTCAGGCCTAATTTCTGTGTCTATTGTCTCAATGTCTCATCTTTATTTCTACTTCTCTTTCATTTTTATTGGTTGATATTTTTCTTCTATATAACTACTTAATGATATTGTTTAAATGGTACGTGGAACTAATGCTAACTGATCATTGGAAGTAGTTATCTGTTGAAGAAAAATTGAAGGAAAATTTAATTGTAGCATGTGCCCTAAAGAATCAACAATAAGTTCACGAGTTCAGTTGCCTTGAAAGACTTTGAAGTATTAAAAGATTTGTTCATCTTGATAGAAAGACCACCCTAAACAATTGCAGAAATAAGTCTTCTTGAAATGCCTGGGACATGATCCAGAACAGTGTTGCACACATCGCGATTTAATCGCGATAAAATCGGAAAATCGCGATTTTTTCAAAATGCCGATTCAAATCGCGATTTTTATCCAAAAAATCGGCGGAAATTTTTTTTAACGATTTTTATCGAAAAAATCGCGATTTTTTAAAAAATCGCGATTTTTTCGAAAAAATCGCGATTTTTAAGGAAAAAATCGCGGGAGGCGTGGGCAGCGGGGGTTTTATATGTAAAATCGATTTTTTGTTTATTCATTCAGCAGTCCGCCGCGGAGGAGAAGGAGGAGAAGGAGAAGAAGGGAGGGAGAGGGTTGCCGTCGCTTGTGGGAGCCGATTTTAGGAGGAATCCAAGCCAAGATCGCGAATTTGTCCATAAACCAGGTATGTAGATTAATTTTTTTTTGTTTTGGTTCTCTAAAAACTTTGTTTTTCATTGTTTTTAAAGAATTTTTAGAAATTTTTCATTGATTTGGGATGGGTTATTTGTTATGACTATGAGAACCAATTTTTGATTTTTATTTTCTCATTTTCTTTAAACATTGTTTATTTTTTTTGATTTTTCATTGTTTTTTGGGTTTAGAAATTCAAATTGGGATTTTGGAAATAATTAGCTTGTAATTTTGCAAATGCTAAATTGTAATTTGTATTTACTATTTACTATTATCATTTATGTAATCCTAAATTCCTATTTCCTAATCCTTATTTTTCCATAGGTTTGCAAATTCAAAATTCAAAAACAAACATGCCAAGGAAATTGGATCCTTTCTGGGAATATGGTGACCCTAAAACTCCGAATGATAGACAAAACTTGATTTGCAAGTTGTGTGGAAAGGAAATATTCGGGGGGGTGTACAGGTTGAAGTTCCACCTTGCACAAATCCCTGGACGTGATGTGGGGCCCTGTCTAAAGACAAATGCTGAAATTATCCAAAAAGCCATGAGAGCATTGGGAGAATTAGAGCACACTAGAGACGCCAAAGAAGAACTCAAAAGGCAACTAAGAAGGTCAGTTGAAGGAAGTGGGCCAAGTGGCACAGGTTCTACTGCAGCGTCAGTCAATCCGTTTGCTGCATCATCATATTTTGTTCCTCGAACCACACCTGGTTCACAACCAACTATCGGTTCAATGATGAAAAGAACTGAAAAAGAAAAAGCTGACAAGTTGATGACAAAATTTCTCCTCTGGAGTGATATTCCTTTCAGCATTATAAGGAATAATCCATTTTTCCAACCTACTCTTGATGCTGTTGCCAGTGTTGGCCCGGGGTACAAACTCCCTTCTCTTCATGATTTCAGAGGCCGGCTTCTTCAAGATGAAAAGCGTGACTGCACCCAAAGATTGGAGGATTTTAGGGCATCATGGGCACAAACAGGATGCACTGTTATGTCAGATGGTTGGACTGACCAAAAGGGGAGAACCCTTATAAACTTCTTGGTTAGTTGTCCCTTGGGGACTATGTTTATCAAATCTGTTGATGCAACTCATCAAATCAAAGATGCAAAAAATTTATGTGATTTGCTGGATGTGTTTATTTTGGAGGTGGGTGCAGAAAATGTTGTCCAAGTCATAACGGACAACGCTGCAAATTATGTTGCTGCTGGTAGATTGCTTATGGACAGGCATCCTACTTTATTTTGGACACCTTGTGCTGCCCATTGTATTGATTTGATGTTAGAGGACATAGGGAAAATTCCCTTTGTCAAAGAGGCTGTTGACTCATCAAAAACCATCACAAAATTTATTTACAATCACACATCTGTGCTTAGCTTGATGAGAAAATGCACCAACAACAAAGAGTTGGTGCGCCCCGCCATTACACGGTTTGCGACGAGTTTCATATCTCTTCAATCCCTCTTGAATTCTATGTGGGATTTGAAGAGAATGTTTGTTTCAGAGGAGTGGCGTTCTTCGCCAATGAGCCGCAAACCAGAAGGAGAGGCCGTCTGCAGACTTGTTTCATACCAAGAAGACTTCTGGGCGGGAGTGCAGGAGGTGTGCGCTGTCACAGAACCTTTGGTAAAGGTTCTTCGGTTGGTAGATGGTGAGAAGCCCGCAATGGGCTATTTGTATGAAGCCATGGATAGGGCCAAAGAAGCCATTCGGTCCTACTATGATGACAAGGGAGATGATGGGTTCCAGAGACAACTCCTTCTATGGAAGGTCATTGATGAGCGATGGAACAACACACTCCATCGTCCCATTCATGCTGCTGGCCTTTTCCTGAACCCTGCATTTTCTTATGCATGTGGGTTTAATTTTGATGTTGAGGTCGTGGAAGGATTATTAACCTGTGTCCAGAAGATGGTGAAAACTCCAGAAGAACGTATGGAGGTCTCTAGACAAATTGAGCAATATAAGTTGTCAGGTGGCACATTTGGCTTTGAGATGGCTATCAATGATAGGACGGTTAAAATCCCAGGTATTTTTTAGTTTGTAGTATGTACTTTGTAACTTTGTTTCAAATTTCATTGTTTCTTCAAATTCCATTTTTTTCTTATGTTTATTTAAAATTTTCTTTGTAATTTTGTTGTAGACGCATGGTGGAAGATGTATGGTGGCAGAGTACCCCTTTTGCAAAATCTTGCCGTGCGCATCCTCAGCCAAACATGCAGCTCCTCGGGATGTGAGCGCAATTGGAGTGTATTTGAAAAAATACACAACAAGAAGCGCAATAGGTTAACACTTAAACATTTAAAATATTGCAAATTTTCAAATAAATTTTTGAATTCATTAAAGTTTTAAACAATATTTTTTTTATAATATTAATTATTAATTTATTATTTCATGAACTTTGTACAGGTTGGAGTCCCATAGACTTAATGACATGGTCTATGTCTACTACAATCTTCGATTGTGGGTGAAACAACTAGAGAAGACACCTGATACGGAAGCCATCTCATTGGATGGGATTGACACCACTGCTGAATGGAGGGTTGAGACCGAGAGGCCTCTCATGGATCCCACTGAGGATTGGTTAGTGCAGGATGAGGGGGAGGAGGAGGGGGAGGAGGAGGAGGAGGAGGAGGAGGAGCAGGAGCAGGAGCAGGAGGAGGAGGAGTTGGAGGAGCAGGAGGAGGAGGTGACACCGCCTACCCGGGCTACCCGGGCTACCACTACCACCAGTAGAGGACGTGGTCTCCGTCCACCTCAGCCTCTTGTAGCTGCTACTACTAGTTCTTCAGCTTCTAGAGCACGTCAGACTCCACTGCCATTTCCACCACCACAGGCACCAGCTTCTACATCTAGAGGGAAAGAGAAAGCTGTGCCATATTCTCGCAAGAGGGGCAGAGGAAATCAATAGGATTAGACTTTCATTTTATTGTATATGACATTATGACATGATGAGATACATTATCATATTTTTTGTTGATATTTTGAGGCTGAGTTGGACTTGGGACTCAGGACTTACTATTCAGGACATGATTCAATGTTATGTGTGATTTTAGCGCTAGAAATGATATTGAACATCTTATATATTAGTTTTTTTATCATATTTATGTGTCAATGTATTTATTTTATGTTGTAGATGGTTTAGATATTAAAAAAATTGAAAAAAAATGAAAAAAAATGAATATTTTTGTGCCAAACGATTTTTTCCGATTTTTTCCCGATTTTTTCCCGATTTTAACGATTTTTCCGATTTTTTCCCGGCGCCGATTAAATCCCGATCGCGATGTGTGCAACATTGATCCAGAAAAGTCTCTGAAATATCAGCTGATCTTTAGTTAGGACCTGTATATAGATTCAAAGCTATAAGTATTTTCACTCTTATTAACCCATGTGGGGAAAACACTTCTTTAGGGCTATTAGCTTTATGTTGGTGTACTAGCATCTAGTTTTGAATTGGTTATCGGGGACATGTTTTACTTACATTAATTTTCTTATCGGTATTCTGCAGCCAAAGGAAATGATTCCATGGCAATAGCCATGTCTTCGACTATATCCACTTTAGTTCTCGATCTGTCAAGTGAAGACTCATTGGCACAAATTCCAGAGTTTCAAACTGAAAGTCTCAGCAAAGCATCTGAGCTCATTATTCAATGCTTGGAGCTTTGTCAACAGGTGAATGTGGCGTTTGTTTCCCCTTCAACAGAAAATTATATGGTTCAATTCATTTTGCATAAATATTTGAATGGTGACTAACTTGCTCTTCTCTCTTGTAGGCTGAGAAATCAGAAGCACCGGCTGATGAACAAGACCTTTATGACATAACAGTTGCAGGTTTGCATTTCATTAATGATTCTGTCTCTGTGCCTCTGCTGTTTTATTGAAATCTAGTGCAATCTTCTTTAGGAAACTATGAGTGGAAGGAAGGGGTCTTGGAGAATGAAGTATGTTCTGACTGGATGGATGCTTGCCTGTAGGTTGTGCACGTTTGATAGCTCGTTACCCATCAATTAGACAGGCTATTAGAACATCGAGCTGGTTTCAACATTTTTTGCAGAATCAGTATGGCACATTTTCCTTCAATTGCTTTACTGTGTCTTTTTCTACATTGTTATTGGCCTAGATTGTTTATCTTTCTGAGAGATGTGCAAAGCACTCTTTATTTTTCAATTTTTACCTACCACCAACCATATCTTTTATTCCCATTGACTATTTGGTCTCGAGTGGACATGAGTTTTATTTCATTTCTGCTTCTGATATCTTTATTTATAAAAAAATATTGCAGATCTTCTATGGAAGCTATTATGGGTGTCACCTGCAATCCTTGCATGCAGGATCTCTTAATGAGCATTATTGGTTAACGAAGAAATGGTAGGCCAACACAAAGGCAAAGCCTTTCTTTCCTTGTTTGATGTCTTTGAATTGTGAAAAAATGCTATTTCTATTGTAATGTCCCTTCCTAAATAATTTTGTTAAGATTTCAAATTTTGTCATTTTTGTCAATTTTGGGCCTAAGACAGTTTGTAGGGAAAAGCACTTAGGACAAGGGAGCCGAAATTAATCATTTAGTGGAATGTGAGGGCCACTCCTCCAAGAAATACACACTCCCTAGTTGGGGAAAATCGTATGGCTAAGGCGGGAGTTCGATTTGCCTAGTGTGGGGGCCCACACGAAAGAAGGTAGCAGCAAATTATAAATAGAAAGGAAGCAACATCATTTGGGGCCTTTCGATCATTTGATAATCGGTTGTTGCTCTAGCTGTTTAGCAGAGTCACATAGTGTTGTTTAGCACAAGAGTTTCCCAAGGAGGAAGCTCAACATTTCTTTGGTGGACTTTGAGTGCCACCCTAGGAAGGCTATCTCATCAGTCTTTTTGGAGTTGGAAGGAAGAACATGCAGGCAACACGAATTCCGAGCTAGCTGGGACACAGTGATTGGAGGAGAGAAGAGCTGGAAAACTCTTTGTATTGTTGTATTGTTGCTGGGAAACTCTTTGATCAATTTCAGGCAAAGGAGGAAGATTTGCAAGGGCAGAAAGCAGCACACAACAACCATTCGAATCCCTGGAGGCGGGCCTCCATCACTCTGTCCAAGCACTGCATAGTCCTTTGTCGAGGCAACTTGTGGGGTGGCTTGTGAAGGGGTTGAGGAGCTGTGGTTGTTGGAGTTCACTTGGAGGGGGATTGTGGGGGAATTCTCCAAGCCTTTGTCGTGCAGCAAACTCAACATCTGCTACAGTTCTCATTTTCTCACTGTGGAGGAGGGCCACGTATTTTGGGGTCAATTTTGAAGCGTCAAAACTAGAGCAAACCATTGCTGGGTTTTTTTGAGTTCTCGACAAGGATTCCAGAAATAATTTGGTAGAATGTTCTGGGTAGTTTTGAGGGGTTAAATAAGAGTCTCAACACAACCAACAGTGCAAAACTACAAGGGCCAGCACAGATTTTCGTTCGGGGAACTCCTACAGCAGTTGGGCATTGATAGTTCTTCCATCTGGGGCTTGTAGCTTGCCTTGTGCAAGCTCAGGTGTACACTTTCTATTTCACATTGTACCCCCATGGATTTATATAGTAAAATTAGCCCTTTTGGCGTGTTTGGAGCATTTTTGATTTCCTGATGTGTGGTGTAAATTTTTTGTGCTGAATTGTGTTGCATGTATTTGCTATCACTGTAAATTTTTGCATTAGGAATATTACAGTGGTATCAGAGCATGGTCTTGGCCAGCTGTGGGCTTGAGATCAGGGGACGACAGGGCCATTTACAGGAGCAGTGTATCGACATAGAGGCAGAGGTAGGGGCAAAGGTAGGGGCCGAGGTAAAGGGAAGTATACCCGTTTTCAGACACTGAGGTGGACCATTTCAGAGGTTGTATGGACAATCAGGGAGACGATGAGCGGCCTAGGCAGGTGGGCCAAAACCAGATTTTGGAAGAGTTGTTGAGGACCAAACAGCAGATATTGAGGCAAGGGCAGCTCATAATGGACATGATGCAACAGGTGATGGAGTTGTAGATGAATGGGAGATTTGAAGGGGAACTACATGGTGATGGAGGTTCCAAAGTAGGAGGGGCCAACTGTACCTATCAGCCCCCACACACTCCCCAGCGTGGGAAAGTTGGCCGTCCCACAATGCCCCACTTTGTGGATGAGCTAGAATTGGAGAGGGAGCCAAATCCTATTGCAGACTTGGTCAATTCAGTTGCATCTAGTATTGATGAGTATGAGGGGTTGGATGCCCAGATTAAGCGAGTGATGTCTTTTGGGGAGTACATACATCTCAAGGAGAGACGTACTATTGGGGCTGGAGCACACTACTGAGGGGGACCTTCTAACCAGGAGATGCAAAAGATAGCAGGGAAGGTTACACTCCCTAACTTTGATGGGTCGACCAAGAGCTCAGCCAGAGCTTGGGTTCAGAAGTTAGACACATACTTCCACCTGAACCCCATGCGGGAGACCGATGTTATTCGGTTTGCTACTCTTCACTTGGAGGGGGATGCCTAGGAGTGGTGGTACCATGGGCTGATCATGTTGGGACATATACACATCACTTCTTACATAGAGTTCACCTGGAGGTTGTTGGAGAGATTTGAGAGGAAAGACCCAAAGTTGCATTTCAGGGAGTTAGCCCATTTGAGGTAGACTGGCAGCGCAAAGGCTTACATTACGAAGTTTCAAAGATTGGCAGTAATGGTGACCAACATCTCAGAAGCCCGATTGATCATGTTATTTGTGGAGGGGCATGTGGAGCCACTGTGTGGTTAGGTGAGGGCCTACAAGCCCACATCACTGCGAATGCTATCTCCAGGACCTAGGATATGATTGACGCAGTGCCCAAGACCTGGGCCTTTGTCCCCACTAAACCCACGGCCCCACAGGGGAATCAAGACAGTAGACCACCTCAGAGGGATGGAGGATGTGGTTAGATGGATGAGGAGACTCGGAGAGACCTCAAGAGGAGGAAGTTGTGCTTCATGTGCCAGGAGCCTTGAAGGCCCACTACATTGAGGTGTATTCAGACAGTGAGCCTAATGAGAAGCTCAAGATGGGTGTAGAGTAGGGAGATGAGGGAGGGTAGTCATCGGGAGGATCACCACCACCTAGAGGAGGGTCATTTTCTCCATCAGGGGGAGTTCTTGCTTCACTCACGGTGTACTGAATTATTTGACACTCAAGATCAGGGGGATGGTATAGGGGCAACAAGTATCAGTCCTTGTAGACAGTGAGGCCACCCACAACTTTATTGATGCCCAGATGGTGGAGCGTAGGGGCATTCTCACAGAGACATTTGAAGGGTTCTCCATGTTGGTGCCAAGAGACCGGACATGCAGTGCATGGAGTACGTCCCTAGGTTGATTGTGGTGATGGGGAACTAATTAGTCAATGATCACTTTTTTGTAGTTGATATTCCAGACACCAACGTAGTTTTGGGTGTCCAGTGGTTATACTCACTGGGGAGGTTCACCACCGACTGGCAGAAGTTAGAGATGAAGTTTACAGGCCCAGATGGGAAGCCTGTAATGCTTAGAGGGATGCACTCTTGTCCACTCTAGACAGTTTCCGCTCACAGGATGGAGGCAAATCTACAGCATGGGGACATAGAGTGGGCGGTGGAGCTTAGGATTTCAGAGATAGGGACTTCGACACGACTTGTGCATCTAGACATATTAGCCTTGATGGAGGTGCACCAAGGGGTTTTTGGAGAGAGCCCTCCGGGCAGACCACTAGACCGTGGGTTCAAGCATACCATTGAGTTGGAGGAGGGGGTGCATGCAGTCATTACTACTCCGTATAGGCACCCCAAAGCCTATCGAGATGAGATAGAGAGGGTCATACAAGAGTTGTTGAGATTGGGGCACATTAGGCCTAGTTTGAGTCCCTTTTCTTCTTCTGTGGTGCTGGTGAAGGAGGATGGGACACTCCGCATGTGCATTGACTACATGACCCTCAATAAGAAAAAAAATGAAGAACAAATACCCCATCCCACGCATCAATGAGCTGATGGACGAGCTTAGAGGAGCGAGATACTTCTCTAAGATAGATCTACGCTCGGGGTATCACCAGATCCGGGTGAGGGAGAAGGACATCCCCAAGACTTCCTTTTGTTGCCACTATGGACACTTTGAGTTCTTGGTGATGCCCTTTGGGCTAACCAACACTCCAGCTACATTCCAGTCTTGTATGAACCACGTGTTTCGTGGGCAGTTGCGACGCTTTGTCCTTGTCTTCTTTGATGACATACTCATCTATAGCCGGACTTGGGAGGAGCACCTTCAGCACTTGGAGGTAGTACTTCACATACTAGAGGAGCAGCAGCTGTATGCAAAGATGTCCAAATGTGAATTTGGACTGACAGAGATGTTGTACCTTGGGCATGTGATTGGGGAGGACATAGTGAAGGTACACTAGGAGCAGATCAGGGCCGGACTTGGGAGGAGCACCTTCAACACTTGGAGGTAGTACTTCACATACAAGAGGAGCAACAATTGTATGCAAAGATGTCCAAATGTGAATTTGGACTGACAGAGATGTTGTACCTTGGGCATGTGATTGGGGAGGACATAGTGAAGGTACACTAGGAGAAGATCAAGGCCATCTTGGATTGGCCAACACCCAGGAATGTGACGGAGTTGAGAGGGTTCCTGGGCATTTGCACTTACTACAGGAGGTTTGTGAGAGGATTCTCACAACTTGCAACACCCCTCACCGATTTGACAAAAAGGGGGGTTTTTGAGTGGATGCAAGTGGCACAGGAGGCCTTTGAGCGCCTCAAGAAGGTTATGAGCATCTGTCTTGTTTTGGCTTTGCTAGATTTCATAAGACCATTTGTACTAGAGTGTGATGCTTCTGGTTAGGGAGTTAGGGCTGTGTTGACATAGGGAGGTCATCCTATTGCATTCAAGAGCAGGAAACTGCTACCTCATAAGCGGTTGTACTCTGTCTATGACAAAGAGATGATGGTCGTGATGCATATGCTAGCCAAGTTCAGGCAGTATCTGGTGGTCAATTGGTTCAAGGTGAAGACTGATCACAATAGTCTTCGATTTTTCTTGGAGCAATAGCCATTGGAGGAGAGGTAGCAGAAGTGGGTGAGCAAAATCTAGGCCTATGACTTTGAGATTGAGTACGTTAAGGGCAAGCACAACATAGTAGCAGATGCACTTTCCCGGAGGCTCGTAGTACTATCTTTGATGGACATTAGTCATGATTGTAAGGCTCACTTTTCGGTTGAGTACTCCAAAGACAGGTAGGCTTGTGAGATATTGGATAGCACACATAGGGATGACAGGATCTAGGTGATGGATGACATGATTTACTACAAAGACAGAATATACTTGGTGCCAGGATCTCAGCTCAAGGGGAAGATTATGCGGGCAACTCATGATTCCCCTCTAGCAGGACTACCTGGGTCCTGGGTTCCTCAAGACATATCGTGCCATCAGGGAGAGGTTCTCATGGCAGGGACTCAAGGGAGATGTATTGAGGCACGTGCAAGAGTGCATAGACTGTCAAAGGAAAAAGGTGGAGCTATCACATCCCACAGGTTTACTACAATTTCTCCCCATTCTGGAGAGGAAGTGGGAGAGCGTGTCCATGGACTTCATCACGAGGCTTTCGACTGCTTAGGGGCGAGATTGTATTTACGTTGTGGTCGACAGACTGACCAAGTTCGCCCATTTCTTCGCCATCTCATCGAGATCTTCAGCCTCTCAGGGGGCCGAGTTGTTCTTTCGGGAGGTCTTCCGACTACATGGCCTCCCCAAGACCATCGTTAGTGACAAGGACAACCAATTCATGGGGGCTTTCTGGTAGGAGTTGTTTCGGTTAGTGGGGACTGAGCTCACACCCAGCACCAGCGATCACCCGAAGACTGATGGGCAGACCAAGATAGTAAACAAGTGGCTGGAAGGGTACCTACGCAACTATGTGACAAGGCAACAAAGGGCGTGGGTGAAGTGGCTTCATTCAAGAAAGTTCTGCTACAACACCACTTATCACATGTCGATCCGTGTGTCCCCTTTCTGAGCGCTTTATGGATATGATGCAATTACTTTTTCTGACATGATATTTGGAGGTAGTAGGGCTCTAGGGGCAAAGGATTGTGTTCAAGAGATCCAGGAGATTCTCTGAGCTCTCAAGAACAACTTGCAGGTAACCTTGAATAAGCAAAAGATGTATGGTGATAGGCACAGGGTAGAGAGACAGTTTGAGGTGGGGGACATGGTTTACCTCTACTTGCAGCCTTATCGATAGTGTTCACTTAAGCAGAAAGGGGCAGAGAAGCTTAAGGCACACTTCTATGGGCCATACAGGGTGACCAGGAGGGTCGTGGAGGTAGCTTACGAGTTGGAGCTAACTATGGAGAGTCAGGGAGGTAGCTTACGTGTTGGAGCTAACTACGGAGAGTTAGGGAGGTAGCTTACGAGTTGGAGCTAACTATGGAGAGTCGGATTCATAATTTTTTTCATGTCTCTTGCCTGGAAAAGGCATTGGGGCAGCAGGTTATAGCAGCCACCGAGTTGCCTGTGCTGGATGATGAGGGGCACTTAGTACTGACACCAGAGACCATATTGGAGACATGGGAGAGGAAGTTGAGGAATAGGGTCATCTGGGAGCACTTGGTTAAGTGGAAGGATTTGCTAGAGAAGGATGCCACTTGGGAGAGTGAACAAATTTTGCAACACCTAGCTTTACAGTTGCTTGGGGACAAGCAACATTTGGGAGGGGAGGACTGTAATGCCCCTTCCTAAATAATTTTGTTAAGAAGATTTCAAATTTTGTCATTTTTGTCAATTTTGGGCCTAAGACAGTTTGGAGGGAAAACCACTTAGGACAAGGGGGCTGAAATTAATCACTTAGTGGAATGTGGGGGCCACTTCTCCAAGAAATACGCACTCCCTAGTTGGGGAAAATCATAGGGCAAAGGAGGGAGTTCGATTTGCCTAGAGTGGGGGCCCACATGAAGGAAAGGAGAAACAATTTATGAATAGAAGGGAAGCGACATCATTTGGGGCCTTTTGATCATTCGATAATCGATTGTTGCTCTAGCTTTTTAGCAGAGTCACATAGTGTTGTTTAGCACAAGAGTTTCCCAAGGAGAAAGCTCAACCTTTCTTCGGTGGACTTCGAGTGCCACCCTAGGAAGGCTATCTCATCAGTCTTTTTGGAGTTGGAAGGAAGACCATGCAGGCAACACGAATTCTGAACTAGCGGGGACGCAGTTTAGGGAGCCACACAGTGATTGGAGGAGAGAAGAGCTGGAGTGAGGGGTTGTATTGTTGCTAGGGCACTTTTTGATCAATTTTCAGGCAAAGGAGGAAGATTTGCAGGAGCAGAAAGCAGCACACAACAGCCATTTGAATTCCTGGACGTGGGCCTATGTCATTCTGTCCAAGGACTACGCAGTCCTTTGTTGAGGCAACTTGTGGGGTGGCTTGTGAAGGGGTTGAGGAGATGGGGTTGTTGGAGTTCACTTGGAGGGGATTGTGGGGAATTCTCCAGGCCTTTGTGGTGCAGCAAACTCAGCATCTGCTACAATTCTTATTTTCTGCCTGTAGAGGAGGGCCAAGTATTTTGAGGTCAATTTTGGAGTGTCAAAACTAGAGCAAACCCTTTCTGGGTTTTTCTGGGTTTTCAACAAGGATTTCAGAAATAATTTGGCGGAATTTTCTCGGCAGTTTTGAGGGGTCAAACAAGAATCTTGACACAGCCAAGAGTGCAGAATTACAAGGGCCAGCGCAGATTTTCATTGGGGGAACTCCTACAGCAGTTGGGCATTGATAGTTCATCCACATAGGGCTTGTAGCTTGCCTTGAGCAAGCCCAGATGCACACTTTCTATTTCACATTGTACCCCCACGGTGTTATATAATAAAATTAGCCCTTTTGGCATGTTTGGAGCATTTTTGGTTTCCTGATGTAGTGTAAACATTTTGTGCTGAATTGTGTTGCATTCATTTGTTATCACTGTAAATTTTCCCATTAGTAATATTACATCTATATATTATAGATCACTTTGTTGCACCCATTTAAATCTCATAAGAGAGATTTTGAAATTCCCTTTACATACTGTGTGCAGGGCTCCTGTTACTAATGTCTCTCAAATATTTTTTGAGGCACGTGCCTAGAATTGTTAACAATCAGAAATCCTTGTGGGTATATGAGTCATTACCAGATTGCACCAGCACTATAGTCAATTCCAATATTGGTATGTAACATGATCAATGAATGCTAAACTGTGAAATGCAATTTGAATTGTCAGAATACCATGTTATATTTATTAGTTGGATAGGAGAATCATACAGTCAAACGGGGAGTGATCAATTGGTGGACTGGACATTAAAAGTATCAAAATTATCAAATAATTCTTAATGTTGATCACATATTCCAGATCATATCTCACACTGTTCATCCAGTTCTAACCCACCCTTCACTCCCCACAAAAATAACTCCACATTAAAGAAAAGGATGATCAATTGTTTAATATTGTTGGAGAGCAAATAATCTTATCTGTGCTTGACATTAGCGGGTTTTGAAACAGCGGAAAAGACTTTGCAGTCTACTGTCTGTTCTTAACAATAACAGCATTGGAAACAACGGAAAAGACTTGACAGTCTACCCAATGATATAAAGCTCATAGATCTGAATCTGCAAAGTATGAGTGAGACCGGAATAAGTTTTCGTTCTATTAAGAAATCCCAGGTGGAGTTGCCATGGGGAATTGTGGATAGAAAACATTAGGATGATGCCTCACCGAAATTTATATTGGTTTGAGCTAGTTTATGGTTTGAAAGACCAGTTGGCTTTATTCTGTTCATGTTAAAATCAGGTGGGAATGATCTATTTAGTATTTTAACATGGTACTTATGAATTTACTAAAACTGATCAAGTGTTTAAAAGGTATGTTTTCAGGATCTAACAATTATTTGTTATACCCAATTGATTTTTCACAAGCGTGTTAGTGTTAAGTGTTTAGAGTTGATAAAAAAATTGTTGTACATGGGAAGAGGAGGATCTTGCTAGGTTTTTTTTTTAATTATATTTAATGTATTCAGATTGTACAGAAAACCTCTTTAAACGGCTCATTGGAATGTGTCAGTCTCCTGGATAATCCAAACATAATGATAATTTCCATTGGTTTGGTAATTTGCTTCTTTACCGGTGTTGTTTTAGCTATGATGAGGATAGAAGATGTGAAATCTGCTTCTTAGAATTATTTACAAGTACATACAGTAGACATTTTATTTATATATATCATATTGAAATATTTATGTGAACTTCTCTACAATAAAAAAATAATAAATAGTTAATAGGTGGTAAATTATATGTTTGCCAAATACTTAGTATATTATATTTTGATAATTTTCATTGGTTTGGTAATTTGCTTCTTTACCGGTGTTGTTTTAGCTATGATGAGGATAGAAGATGTGAAATCTGCTTCTTAGAATTATTTACAAGTACATACAGTAGACATTTTATTTATATATATCATATTGAAATATTTATGTGAACTTCTCTACAATAAAAAAATAATAAATAGTTAATAGGTGGTAAATTATATGTTTGGCAAATACTTAGTATATTATATTTGATTTTCCATAGAAGAACAACGCATAATTTTATTTATTAGAGAAGAAGAAAATTACTTGTATATGTGCAAGCGCATTCCAAAGAACATTCTCCGACCGGGGAGCCATGGAAAAATACATCAAATTCATACAAAAAGAAAACCTTAGGCCACAAAATTGAATAATACAAAATATCAGGGCAGGTAAGCCCGCCAAAAAGCCCCAAAAGGAGTCATAGACAAAGAACTCTATAAAAACAGAGACAAGGTAAAAAAAACCCCATAACCCATGAATACATAGATCAAGGCACATTGACCCACAGACAAAAGCCAAGAAACTAGGCACATGCTTCCTAGGAAGCTCCAAACAATAAGCCCAAAAAAACCAAGCAGCGAGGATGAATGAAACAAGGCAACCATGCCCTACAAAACGACCGTGGAAAACTCCTTGCAAGGAAACACAGACGACAAACGGAGCAAGGACCAACAACGACCTTGACAAGTAATGGCAATGCAACCAGACAAGAACCTGAGAAACATCTAAGCCAAACAACGCAAGGAAAAGAACCACGACAAAAACGCTGCAACGATTCATGAGCAAGCCTAGTAGGCCACCAAACCCTGCATGCCACTGAGAAATTGTTAATTTTAGGTATGTTCTATGCTTAGAGCAATTTATTTCAATTTTCACAGTTAACTCAATATCTTTTCCAGATTAGCAATCACATTAGCATAATAGTAAATTGCAGATAGAACATAAACATAAATCGCAAAAGACAAGAGGACACAAGATGTGGCGCTAGCCAGGGATAAACCCCAATGAGGGGAAACCTTTGATCAATTCTTCTTATATGTTCTTCAATAGTTCAGCAGAGAGAGAGAGATAGTACATTTACAACAAAAGTCAACAATTTGACTTATCTAAATAAGAGCATAGATCATCTCTTAGAAGATGATATATGAGGTAGCTGAACTCAGTTGAAGACATGCTGCTTCAACTGATTCTCCAAGGTGACTCCATCGCCATGTTGCACCTATCATTGTGCTGCTCCTCATCATCACGCTGCACCTCACTGTGTTGCACCATGCTGCACCCATCATCACTACTCTGCATCTCATCATGCTTCAATAATCATGACTATACCCATCACTATACTGCATCATGTACCATTGCTGTCCCGTGTGCCATTGCTGCACCATGTTTACCACTGTTGTCCCATGTGGCATGTTGTACCATGTTGCCATAGTGTTGTCCCAATGTGCTTGCTGCACCATGTTGCCATACTATTGTCCCATGTGGCATGTTGTCCCAATGTGCTTGCTGCACCATGTTGCCACACTGCTGCATGTGCTTGCTGCACCATGCTTGCCACACTGCTGCATGTGCTTGTTGCACCATGCTTGCCACTGCTGTCGCCTAAAGGTTCTGTCCACCTCAATGCAGCCCTAGAATACCTCCAACTGTTTGCTATGGCTCGCGGCCTAGCAACAGTTTGCTGTAGATTTCGACCTCCAAATGTGCCCAAACAACCAGCTTTTTGTTCCTCCTTTACTCAGCCTAGTAGCTTACCCTCTAGGCCCTAGAACTCGACCTCCTGTAGCAGAATTCCTTGGCCCTCCTTCAGCAATCTGGTCACATGAACTGGTCTGCGACTAGGGCATCATAGGCTTGCGGATAGGGCAGGATAGACCTGCGTATGAGGTAGCGTGTAGGTCTCCTTCACCATGTCATATCTCCATCTCGTTAAGGCATCATCCATAGCTGCATTAAAACTTATTTCATGACTGCGTTAAAGGTGAGGGCTCCTTTAGATCAGTGTATAGGTTCCTACCATAGTTGTGATTTGATCTCCATTAGGGCAACATAGATTTCCCTTCCATGGTTGTGATCTGATCTCCATGAGGGCAGCGTAGAGGCTTCTTTCCATGGCTGTGATCCGATCTCCATTAGGGCAGCATAAAGGCTTCTCCTTTTGACTGTGTCAAGGTCTCATGCTAGGGCTCCTTACCTTCTATGTTTAGGGCTTCCTCTCCTAGATTTCTCTTCTACTAAAACCCAAAGCAAGTGAAGAGAAATCAAGAGTGAAGTGTGTGTAAAATGACTCTCAAGTCATCTCCTTTTATACTAAAACATTGACCACATGTGGGGTTTATTAGGTTGCTAGCCGACCTTAACGAATTGTCCTCTAACACAAATAAATTCATATCTCCATGAATACTTATCGGAATCAGATGATCATTAGATCAATTCTACACCTCTCGATGAGAGGGATCCAAGAAAAATATCAGCTACCATAAATAAGATGACCCACATGGAGTTTGGCCCTAGTTGCCAATTTTAACACTCCCTCTCAACTAGGGAGAAATCCATCTTGCTGATCCATCTACTAGATTGTACTATCTTTGCCATCAGTGCCCTGCACTACTTTGTTGAACCATGAAGAAGAAGAATTGATCGAGAATGTCTCATACCATTCTTTACTGACCCGAAGTCAGTTCCAAATGAAGAGAGTGTGTCATACCACTCTTACTGATCCCAGATCGGTTTCAAAAGAGAGTGAGTTATGTCACTGTTACTGACCCGAAGTCAGTTCCAATTGATCCCAGATCAATATCAAAAGAGAGTGTCTCAAACCACTCATATTGATCCCAGTTCAATTTCATTGATCCCAGATCAATAGAGGTCATCCTAACATAGGGAGTACGGTAGATACAATGATGCATCCATTGATAGTATTACTATGGCCCCTAACCCCATTTCCTTGTTCATTGGCCAGATGAGAGGTACTTCCCATGAGTCCCAGACTGCATAGGTAGGATGCCTCGACAGGAGAACCACTCATCCTGTCCATAAGTCACCACGGGGTATCACAGGGGAAGGTTGAACCATTCACCCTATACACAATGCACCATTAGGGGAGGGTGAGTTGCCCTATGGTTGCTTGTTACTCCAAGAAGTACCCCAAGCCCCTCGGAGCTCCCAGAGCTCAATGCATGCATCATACAGGACCCTCATAAGAGGGTCTGTCAATGACTCCAAGTCATTTTGGAAAGTCACAAATTTGACCTTTCCTCCGGGCTTCGAAAAAGTGTTTGCGACTTGCACATCAGTGCCAATTCGATGGAGCCTTCTTGCTCATCGATGTACCATATCCCATATAAGGTAGTATCTGATGTCTATATGCTGGAGCAATCATAGAATATAGGATTCCTCAACAATCAAATCCCCCTCTGGTTGAAACAGAAGATCACGGTGGTATCCACCATGTGTACAAACAACTCACTGAAGAGCTTCCACAACCAGGCAGCTTCACACGAGGTCATACTCGTAGCTATGTATTTGGTCTCAGCGGTGCTTAAAGCAACTGTCTTCTACTTCCTGCTCATCCAGGATATCAAGCAGAACCCAAAGAGAACCAGCACCCAGAAGTGCTCTTGTGATCCTACACACTACCTGTCTAGTCAGTGTTCGAATAGTCATGCAGCTTCACATTTCCGACAGTGTATCTCAATGCATGAGAGATTGTGCCCTAAAGATATCTCACGTGATTCTTGGCATCAATCCAGTGAGGCTCAACCAAATATGAGCCCAACTTGCTAACTTGCAAAACATATATCTGGACGGGAGTTCACCAAGAACATTAATGCTAGTATGAGTTTGTGAAACTCAGAGGCATTTCCCAAAACAGGTCCGACATCCCTACCACATAACTTCTGAAGGTTAAGATCCATCGAGGTAGTCATGGGCTTGCAGTTCATCATTCTAAATCTGGAATCCAACTCCCTCTTACTTTTGTAACTGAGAGGGTCTGCACCTGTCAGAAAGAGGTCGTCCTCAGAAGGTGCCGGTATGAGAGGTCTATCATCCACAACCTTCAAGCAATGGTTTGGATCGGCTTCACTCCTAGTGAATTTTAGCTTCATCAGACAACTATCAATCCTCTCATATTAAGCCCGAAGTGTTTACTTCAAGCCATAAAGGCTTTCTTCCACCTACATACATGAGATTCCCGATCATGAATCTCAAACCCCTCGGGTTGTTCCAAACTTGTGGACCTGCTACATGAGGGGAATGGTCCCCTTGTAAGATTTTCCTTCGGTACATCTCGGACATGTACCTTCATGCTCTTCTTGAATTCAGGCATCCATGTCACCATTTGATTTACATCGGGTAGGGCCCCATAATAAGTAGACCTCCAGTGCTATAGATGCGATGTGTCAACTGACATGGTTCCCAATGGACCATCCTACAACTTGATACAAATTGCCAATCTTGAACCCATGAGTAAAATCATCTTTGAAAATTCTATTTTCAAACACCTACCTTTCCATCGATGAATGCCGCCCTGAAACCTTTGGTTTCCATTGCCGAAATGGACACCAGGTTCTTCTTGCGATCAGGTACATAAAAGAGATTCTTGTAAATGAATAGAGTTACCCTCATTAATTGAGGGATAACATTCCCTACACCCTTTCCGGGATAGGTGGCATCGATGCCAAGTATAATCCCACGATTGTTTCCATCTCTACCAAATTAGAGAGAGCACCCTTCTATTCGATGAAGTTCCTTGAAGCACTACAATCAATAAGCTAGATTCCCAAAGAGTCTGGAGGAGAGGGCCAATATAAGATAATACTTCTTTATCTTATCAGAAACAACATTTTATTCTTCATACTTGGGGTTCCTTGCTTTCTTTGAAGAGGTGGCTTTTTCCTTGATGATCCGCATTACCTGTCATTCCTCCGATCATTGAAGATGTCCCTAGAATGAATATCATCATCAAGTGATGTGCCCCTACCATTCAAACACTCCTTCGTATAATGGCCAGACTTATTACAAACAAGGCATTTGCCTTTCCTTTCACCCTTAGATCCGGACTTCCCATTGAAGTGATCTTAAGGTAGGCCATCAGAAGCTTCCGCTGCGCCATTCTGATAACATTCTCTACTTCGACTTCACTCTTGGTGAATTTGAAGAGGGATGAGGAATCCATTGAGCCTTTTGTCCTTTCCCAACTATCTTCAGTGATTGCTCTTTCACTCTTGCTTGGGCTTTTTCTTCACCTCAACTCTGATACCATGTTAATTTTAGGTATGTTCTATGCTTCGAGGAATTTATTTCAATTTTCACAGTTAGCTCAATATCTTTTCCATATTAGCAATCACATTAGCATCATAGTAAATTGCAGATAGAACATAAACATAAATTGCAGAAGACAAGCCAAGACAAGAGGACACAAGATGTGACGCTAGCCAGGGACAAACCCCAATGTGGGGAAACCCTTGATCAATTCTTCTTATATGTTTTTCAATAGTTCAGCAGAGAGAGGAGAGATAGTACATTTACAACAGAAGTCAACACTTTGACTTATCTAAATAAGAGCATAGATCATCTCTAAGAAGATGATATATGAGGTAGCTGAACTCAGTTGAAGACATGCCGCTTCAACTGATTCTCCAAGGTGACTCCATCGCCTTGCTGCACCTATCATTGTGTTGCTCCTCATCATCATGCTGCACCTCACTATGCTGCACCGTGCTGCACCCATCATCACTATGCTGCATCTCATCATGCTTCACTAATCATGACTGTACCCATCACTGTACTGCATCATGTACCATTGTTGTCCCATGTGCCATTGTTGCACCATGTTTGCCATTGTTGTCCCATGTGGCATGTTGTACCATGTTGACATACTGTTGCCCCAATCTGCGGGCTGCACCATGCTTGCCACTGTTGTCCCAATGTGCTTGCTACACCATGCAGCCATACTGCTGCATGTGCTTGTTGCACCATGCTTGCCACTGTTGTCCCCTAAAGGTTTTGTCCACCTCAACGCAGCCCTAGACTACCTCCAACTGTTTGCTATGGCCTGCGGCCTAACAACAATTTGTTGTAGATTTCGGCCTCCTCCAAATGTGCCCAAAACAACGAACGCTTTGTTCTTCCTTTACTCGGCCTAGCAGCTTGCCCTCTTGGCCCTAGAACTCGACCTCCTGTAGTAGAATTCCTCGGCCCTCATTCAGCAATCTGGTCACCTGAACTGGCCTAGGGCTAGGTCATCATAGGCTTGCGGCTGGGGCAGGATAGACCTGCGTATGAGGCAACGTGTAGGCCTCCTTCACCATGTCATATCTCCATCTTGTTAAGGCCTCCTCCATAGTTGGGTTAAAACTTCTTTCATGACTGCGTTAGAGGAAAGGGCTCCTTTAGATCAGCGCATAGGTTCCTACCATAGCTGTGATTTGATCTCCATTAGGGTAGCATAGAGTTCCCTTCCATGGCTGTGATCTTATCTCCATTAGGGCAGTGTAGAGACTTCTTTCCATGGCTGTGATCTAATCTCCATTAGGGCAGCGTAGAGGCTTCTCCTTTTGATTGTGTCAAGGTCTCATGCCAACTTACCTTCTGCATTTAGGGCTTCCTCTCCTAGATTTCTCTTCCACTAAAACCTAAAGCGAGTGGAGAGAAATCAAGAGTGAAGTGTGTGTAAAGTGACTCTCAAGTCATCTCCTTTTATGCTAAAACGTTGAGCACATGTGGGGGTTATTAGGTAGTTGGCCGACCTTGACGAATTGTCCTATAACACAAATAAATTCATATCTCCATGAATACTTATTGAAATTGGATGATCTTTAGATCAATCCTACACCTCTCGATGAGAGGGATCCAAGAAAAATATCTGCTGCCATAAATACGATGACCCACATGGAGTTTTTCCCTAGTTGCCAATTTTAACAGAAACCCACACGAACACACCTGACAACATAGGATATGAAGACACCCTAACCACTCGGAGGATGGGAAGCACAAACCATAGGGTCGGGGCAACTAGGGTTCAACCCCCCATCCCTTAGCTCCCTCTAGTATATTATGTTTGACATTTTGAAATTGTTTTTTTAATTTTATATCTATACTCTTTTGTTTTTGGTTTGGTTTCCCTACCCAGACCATGACATCATGTTTAAGCTACCCATTGTTTTTGGCTTGGGAAACCAGACCAAAAACAAATGAGTATAGATTGTTGATGAGCCCCAAAAATGGGTAACTTATTGGGCTCATTTTGCCTATTGTTCTCCATTAATCCACCATTCTTCATAGTTTATGCATGTTTTTGAGTATATTTATGTTGATTGAACGAATGAGGATAGTCACTTGACCATGAAGACTAATACGTGTTTATTGCAAATTTTTGGACAACTTTTGGACCAAGGTCAAGCATTTATGAGCCATTTGACAACCAAATGCAAGGGGACAAGGCTGAGGATTCGTAGGGAGGGTGCCTCCTGCACTAAATGGCCTCTTCCTCGAGTTCTCCACCATCAGCTCGGAGTTCAGCAGCCCACCAATGTTGATTCCCAAGGGCAGCCGAGCAGCTTTTATGAAGTGATTGAGTACTAGCAGTTTGGGCAGCCAAGCCCCTCGAATCAAGGAGGATTGTTGGAGGTCCTCGTGGTGCATAAATAGGAAGGCTTCCAGCCTTTGTAGGTTACTTTTTGAACAATTGTATTTTGCACTATAGTGCTGCTAGTTTCTCAGCTCATTTTGTAGCTTCTGCTGTACAGCTTCTTTTGTGACATGGTTATTTTTGAGTAATGGAAAGCAGTTTCATTTGGCACCAGTTCTGAGCTTCTTCTTAGGAGCCTGCAGCTCTTGGGGTTGGGCCCAACCCAAGTGCCAAGGCTTCCTTTGTGTACTGTTATGTGTTGCTGATGTCTTTATCAAATAATTTCTGTTAAGTAGATTAAAATCTTGCTTGGTTACCTAGGTCATTGTTGATGATTAGAAAGGCTTTTCATGTTCAGATTGGTTTGATAGGTTGATAACAGAGAAGATCTTTAGAAAAAGGCTATCAAGCACCCCTGATCTCACCTCTCCCTCCGTGGGACCATGCGCTGGGACCAAGGCGTTCTTTCCGCCACCAAAAACACTGTCTTTGCTTCGTCATGCAATTGTTAGTGTTAGATTCTCATTTGTGGAAGTTGATACCAGTTGTGGTTACATGCTCAGGTTCATGATTGCTTAGTTTGCATAGCTATTTCACTTGATTCTGTTGCCAATAAACTTATGTTCATTTTCTTTGCTGATATTTAGGTTAGATTAGGTTAAAGTAGCTAGGTCTTTGGTTTTCCGAGTCTTTGTTTGAATAGTTTGGAAAATAACCTGCAGAGCACCTGTGATACCTCTTTGCCTACCCCTACTCCATCAATACCACCTGCTTTGTCCTCTAACTCTGATTCTTGCCTCACATTTACTACATTCCCTCACTTTGACCTAATTTCCATATTTTTGTGCAACATTGCTCTACCCCTCCTTGAACAAATCCAACCATCCTTATCACTCACCTGCTTCGTTCGTCAGGTCCTGGACCCCTCCACATCATCATCCAACCTTCGTACCCACTTCTTCACCTTTCTTCCACCATCAACCTTCCAAAATCCCCTTTCGAAACATCCCTGTAGAAGCCACAGAACATCCTGTAGAACCCCTGCAGACTTCCTGTAGAAGCTCACGAAAGCAGTTTCTTGAGATCCAATCACTGTGAACCTCTCTGGAAGGGTGCTAGGGACCCCCTTAGGCCCTCTTCTCACCTTCCCAACCTCCTGCAAGCGTCCACTCCATTTCCTGCAAGGTGATTCCACAAATATTATTTGAAAATACAAAAAGATGTTTTCTTCATATTCTCTTCAGAAGTAGCTTAGTCACATGCATCTTACCTTTCGGGAAGTCACTGGCATCCATTTCTGTATCTTTCATCCTTTTACTTGCACCAGGAGGGTTAGTCGGTAAAACTAGGGTTTGTTAGGGTTTGTGTTTTTTTCTAGCTTTCAACTTCTTTCTGCAAGTAGATTAGCCTCTGGTTGAGATAGCTTTCGTCCATCACAGCTAAAAGCTTCTTCTAAGAGCTCATAGAAGTTGGCTTAAGCTCTTAGCGGACTTGTGCCAGCCGATCAAGTGACAGCCTACGGGAAGAGCTAGTACTTGTGCATATAGCACTGTCGCTTCCAAGTTTGTTACGAACTACCGGGTTGATAAAAGTAAAGAAGGGAGTCCCAGGAGTTGCAGCATTATTGCTGCAATACTGGAGCCCCCCAATTGTAATGTACCAAAATCAAGGAGAAAAAACCATGACTTGTTTAGAGAACAATGAACTGTTGTTGCCTAATAGATGAGAAAACAAGCAGTTAAGTACAGTAAAAAAGTGGCTCCATAGGTCTGCAAATTCAAGGAGGTCTCCCTATTGATAGGGTAAACAAAAATTACTTCATAGATGAGGAGGAGACTCCCTATGAGAACTAACATAACTTCCTAGAAATTAAACATCAGAAACAAGAAGGAAAACTTGTGCATTAGGATGATAGAGAAGTGTCCAACTTGATAGGTTGTTCCTCAACCTTGTATGGCAATGGAATGGGAGAATTGGGAGGGGAAGCCATCTTGAGCCTAGTTAGTGTCCTTCTACAACTAGTGGCATATTATTTAGCTCCATCATGTGCATCAAATTGTCTTGAGTTTGGCCCTTGTCCACTAGAACCTTGCTAAGAAGAAACTTTACATGTCAGTAGAGATCCACCATTTGTAGGTAATGGTTTTGACACCCATGTGAATTGCCAATGTTCAAAACCCACAAAGCAACCCTTGCCATAGCCTCTGAATCAAGAACCTCTTGCCTCTCTTAACAAATTTCCTCTACCATGTCCTGAATTTTCTCTTGTGTCTCTAGTGGAGTGTGTTCTTGGTAGATTCGTGCTGAGTATTCAACCTAAAAGTGAGCTATCAAGCCATCCACCATGCTTCACTCCCCTCCTTTGGGACAACGGGCTCATTGTCAAGTCATGGCTATTGGGGGTAGCAAAGCACTTGTCAAATTGAGTTGGTTTGGGTTTGGGAAATGGAAAAGGTGCTGGTTGAAGAAGATAGGGAGATTATCTTGCCAAGAGGTCAATGAAACATAGGTGGCTTGGGCAAACCCTTCTCCGTTGGGAAAACCCAATTGTGGTGAAAGGAAAGTCGATGGAGGCAAACCATTCAACAATGTCTGCTATGCAGCGTCCCGATCGAAGTTCATGGTAGGCACAAGGAATAATGCAATGATGCGATGAACAGTGGCAGAAAAGCCACACGATTTCCAAGGTGAAAAATCATAGTAGCAAGGCTCTAGACACCTCAGCCTGGATGGGAAGTAAAACTTCTGAAGTTTGCTTTACCACCCTCCTTGGTAGGTGAGTCACATTAATGCTTGACACACACTGTGGAATTTGGAAGGGTGGGGTGGTTGGAGGCCCCATCCTGTTATCCCATATACACATTAATTTGACTTACACACCCCACTTGGGAAAAAAAGGGTTAAAGTTGAAGGCATTTTAATCGATAATAAATTATTACTCAAAATAATAAGATATAGTTAAATAATCTCAATCATCTATATTCTTATATAGATCAACCTAGATCCATCTTAACTCCAAATCTATCAAGTGTCGAGAGGGATCAAATCTCTCAAGGTGAAAACTTCTTTTTTGAGTGCAAAACTTGTGGGAAGGTTTGCACCTCGAGAGATTTGATCTCTCTCAGCGCTTGATAGATCTAGAGTTAAGATGGATATAGGTTGGTTTTAAAAAACCTCTAAAATACCTCAACTGTAAAGAATAGTTAAGCAAACATATGGTTTTATATTTTTATTTAAATAAATTCACATTGTTAGGAAGATTCATCCACCATGGTTTAGAAAAAGCCAAAAACAAAAACAAATAAAGTATACCATGTTATACTTTTTTTCATCCATTTATTTCATCATATTATTTATTTCTTCATACAAATTAAGTATAATTTTAGACTTCTTTTAGATATATATCTACATAAAAATAATCTATATATTTAAATAGAAACATTAATTATTTAGTTATCTAAATATATATAATGTACTTATATTTAAAAATAAAATTATTTTCTCATCTGAACTTTGAACATGAGCTAAAAGAAATTGTCTAATTGCTTTCCTTCAAGGTAGAAACCAGAACATATAGTATATGTTGTTAACATTATATATTATATATAGAGAGTAAACTAACTCTGAAATCTAATAATCTATGTCGAGTACATAGCGATTCTCATTGCTCTCCTACAATGTAGTAAAACACACACACTGTTACAAATAGTAATAATAATTAAAATAAATAAATCACATGCAAACCTTGCACTTACCCAAATCCTTCACTTGGAATCTCAACGTCTTCACCCTTGTATGTGTTTCATGCACTTGGTTATAATCGAATGGCACGAGGTAATGAGGATGAAGTTTATGTCTTGCAATGAGAAGAGGAATGCAATTTTGCGGAACAAGAGGAGGATCTAGGTTTTGGAGGCTAGAAAGTGGCGAAAGGAAGCGACACATAAACCCGAAGCAAACACAATGCCTTGACAGCCATAGTTGTAGCCTTATCAAGGTCAGCCATGGAGCTGGGTTGTGTCCTTCAAGTTTGGAGGAAAAAGAGAACCTTAATATGCAAGTAGATGAAAAGATAGAACCTTACCTAAACCCTTAAGGGAGGAGAAAATAAGGGAAAGGGAAAGGTAGGGCTTTTCTTGAATTTCTTTTAAAAATTAGTAAGTATGATACACGTTATTGATTCTTTTATATATATATATATAAGTATATAATTTTATTTATTTTTTATTTAATTATTATATCAAGTATTAATTAGTAATTTCTATTTTTATTAATTTAAGCAAATCAACATAACATTACATAATTTAATATTTTATTTTATAATTTAATATTCTAATAAAGTACATTTAGTGCCATAAAAAAATTTAATAGCAAAAATAATAAAATATAATTACTTTTTAATAATAATGTATATTTATATGAATGTGAAAAACAAACCAAAATCAATATATAAATGCATACGGTATCAACTCACAATATGGCATATCCACCATAATATTTTACCATATATGACATCCGCCGTGATGTTTTATGATAAGTTTATAATATATGACATTTTTACCATATGACATCCGCCGTGATATTTAACTCAATTTTTTTTAGTATTTGTATAATGATTTTTTAAAATATTTTTGTAGTATTATAAAAAATATATATTTTAAATATTGTACTTTTATTTTGATAGTTAAATTTTAGATAATTTTTATAATTTTTATTTAGTTTAGGACTAATTTTCAATGAAAGACTTAAATATTATGCTATTTTTAGAAATATTCTCCAATCAAAAATTAAAAATCATAATCATAGGTATTGAATTAAATGTATGTATTTTTATTCATTCATTTTTTATGTTTTTTTGTGCATAATATAAATATTTTTAATTAGTGTTTAATATATATAAATATTTTTAATTAGTGTTTAATATATTTTCAATATTTGCAAAGTTATTTTTTAAAATAACTATTTGGAGTTTAACAACTTATTTTTTAAAATAACCATTTGGAGTTTAATAGGAAAAGGCTAATAAGTTTTAGTTTAATATGAAATTAATATATTTTCAACAATAATATGAATTTGCAAAGTTATTTTTTAAAATGACTATTTGGAGTTTAATAGTAAAAGGTCAATAAGTTTTAGTTTTTTTATAGTTTTACAAGTTTGTTGGCTTGTTTGTTTTTAATTGTCATCTAGTTATATAAATTTTTTGGTCACACATTTTTTTTTGTTATATTAATTTGTATTTTTGAATAGATTCAACACAAAAAGAACCTCTACACTGTTTAGAATCAAACAACTCAAAACCACATTTTCAACAAATCTTAATTGAAATTTGAACAAAATTAATTAAAGAACGTATCTAGAAATGTTTTTTTTTTTTTTAAATAATATGTAAATAATTTAAAGATATAATATTAAATTGACTTTATAATTATCACAAATAATTTCACAAGAATAGAAGTCATTGATTAGAGGGTTAAAATAAGTAATATTATTGAATTGAGGCTTCTGTGATCCATATCAATTATAAGAAGAGTTTTGGCGAAAATCACATGAAGAAAACCTTTGTTGACGTGTTCCGAACCAACCAGTGTGGTTCATCGTCAGGGCAAGTTGACGATGAACCACACTGGTTGGTTCGAAACGCGTCGACAAAGGTTTTCTTCATGTGATCTTCTTATAATAAGTAATATTCTTTAAATAATATCCTAAATATAAGGCAAAATTTTTGAAATTGGTTTTCAAGATTACATGTACATTTAAATAGGCAAATAGGTTTTAGGATTGACCTTATAAACAATTATAGACTTGTTAAATTTATATTGTACATTTAGAAAACACTTGAGAATTTGTCTATCCATCCCTTAAAAAATGTATGCATATATATAATTTGAACCTTATAGATCATATTAGTATTTTTTTATAATAAATGAGTAATAGTATAAAAGAATATTTGCTTCTAATTTGATCAATTTTACATATCAACATAGAAGATTATACTGAGATAACCACAATAATGAATACACTTCTCAAACAATAGACTAAAAAATAATGGATATACTATATAAAATTTTATTATAAATATTAAATTTGAAATCATAATATTTGATAATTATATACCAAACTCTGTTTGAATTCATATTGAACTTCTTGAGTGTTTTTTTAGGGTTTTCCACAAAGAAAGATTTGTTTTCATTAAACCAAAACATAATCAAAACGTATAATGAATATATTTCTCAAAGAATAGACTAAAAAATAATGGATATACTATATAAAATTTTATTATAAATATTAAATTTGAAATCATAATATTTGATAATTATATACCAAACTTTGTTTGAATTCATATTGAACTTCTTGAGTATTTTTTGAGGGTATTCCACAAAGAAAGATTCGTTTTCATAAAACCAAAACAAATCAAATCATATATCTAGAACTACAATCCATCTGCATACTTTAGATCCCATTGCTTTTGTTTTATCTATGACATTGAACATCAATTTAGAATCTCAAACACCTCAATCCAATTTAATTGAGATGGAATAGGAAAGATCCAATGCAATCACAATTGTGATACTTTATTATGGAGAGGTCACTTATGGTTAAATTCCAGATTTGGATTCAAGGGATCTATCAGTCAATCTAAAGGCTAGGATTGGCCTAAAGCGTCTCAGATACATCAAGTCAAGAAAAAACCAAGGCTAGTATATACAAGGACTTTGAACCAACAAGTTATAGCAAAACAATAGTTTGTAACAATAGAAAATTTAGTTGTGAAAACAATGATTAAACTATGAGAAAAATAAAGACTAAATTAGAGAGTAAACCGAGGACATAATTACAACAAATTTTAACGATTAGTAAGAAATATAACAAAAAAGTAAATATTGACGTCAAACCTAGAAAATGATTGGAAAACTACATGAAAATCTTCAATTTAGCCTCTTTAATGCATTTTCAAACAATACCTTGTCATGGGGCATACATCAACAAGTCATTAAATGTTGAAAATGTAAGATTGTGTTGCAATTTAACCTTAATTCACCATAAAACAAAAAGAAAAATGGCATGTATTTTAGAAAAGTTCCTCAAGGAAAATGGACTAGTCTCTTCTTTGTCTAAGGCAAAGGCATATCATGAGTCTATGATACAAACTAGGGTTTCTTTGGGGTGATTCTAAATCTAAGCAAACTATGGATATAAACTAACTTACCCTGGGATTTGAAATTTAGGGTCTCAATATTTTGGATGATTAAAGAAAACAAAAACCTATCTCTGTTCCTCAAATACTTGGAGGAAGGGTTTAGCTCAAAGGTGACAATGAAACAAATACCAAATAAACTAACTTAACACAAAAACATTAATCCCATGGAAAATGATACAAATATACAACAAATAATCTAACCTCACCATGCAACATCTAAGATCCACCATAAGCATCCATCAAAAGATATAACATCACATCACAAAATTCAACTAAGTTGGTTACTCAATTAAACCAACATTGCACACAAGAGGGAGAAATCACTAGATAATTATGATCCAAGTGTGACAATCAATCCAAGAGGTAAATCAATCCTCTATTTATACAAGAGTAACTAGGTTGATTTGTCCTCAAATTAGGTTAAAAGCCTTAAAAAGTTATAAATCTATTATACAAGGTGGGTAGGTCATCAAGCCAACCCCCAATGATAGGCAAAATAATGAATTAACATGAAAATAAGCCCTAATTAAACCACGTGTGTGAGTGTAAAAGCCTCCAAGGGTGACATCATCTCCCAAAATGCATATATCCATGAAAAGGTGTAAGTGACGACCTAAGGGGTTTGTCTCACGCAAAAAATCATGTCTCCTCACCAAAATGGTGCTTTCCTCATCATTGAAGAAAAACTTCTCAACACTGGCATCATCCTCTAGAAAGACCATGTAATCATCAAATGCGTCAAAAGTTTGATGTCACCATGCTAAGGCATGATGTCATTAGGGTAGAAGCTGTGAAATCCCCTCTGGAGGGATACCAAGACATCATCTTCCTCAATCATCACCAATAGAAGAGCAACATCCATCAAGAAGTTACAATGCTAGCTTGGGCGAATCTTGTCATCTCCTTAGTACACTTGACCTCCAAGCAACATCTTAGCCTAGACTATCAATGTCCAAGGTCGTGAGGTTGAGGGAAGGTCTCATCAACTATACTAAGTCACACTTAAGGTAAACATCCCTTTAAAGGTGCCCAAATCCACCTGTCAAGGTGCTTTATGGCATCATGAAAGTGGATGGACATCATTTATAAAGAGTTGGGGATAATATGAGTTGGAGAAACATCATATCATCCCTCAAGGGATTCTAGTTGCACCTGGAAGAATCATCTAACACATATTTAAAGAATCAAATGAGATCAACATCATGGGTACAAGAACCATAAGAGCATCAAGGTGGACCATATTCAATGTCAAAGCCCTAAAAATATATATCACACAAGTATCATATTCAAATGTCTTACTAGCTTATGATTGTGAATAGGTTACAATGCTTAGTTATGTGAGTGTTATCTCTTGAGCTTATTTTGTGTTTCCAACCCTATGGGGAGGAACATTTTCTAGGTCATCCTTATCAAATGGTAGGTGCAAATGATAGGTGTTATGGCTTGGGGTTTACATTTTGAATGGTGTCACTATCTTATACTAGGTTATGTTAAACCATTGCTCATGAGTGCCTTTGTAAATGGAGCACTTAACTACTTGAGTTACTTTAATTTTTCGAAGGCCCCATATCTGTATTTTTCTTTTTCACTTTGGATTTTTTTAAAAAGCTTATTGATTTATCAAATAATAATGATGATATAATTCCTCTTTAACGATGGGCAATGTATTGCTTCATTAGGGTTGGGATGTTCTATGAGAGTTTCTTTTACTTTGATAGATGTGATATGCATGGATACTCTCTGGGACAAGTAGCTATATATGAGGGGGTAGAGCTCAATTAGCTTTTGATTGCTTTACATCCCTTGCCATTCTTTTGCATTTTGATATATTTGACTCAGGCTTTTTCTTTTCTTACAACTGCATCAAACACTAATATTTCCAATCCCTTCTACTCATAGGACATGGCCAATAGGAAACTAGTATGAGTGATTGACAATGACCAATCAAAAGATGGAATAATGAAATGAAGGGTATGATGACAAGTGTTTGGTGTGAATAACATGGAACACTACCATCATTAGAGCCTCCTATTTGTGCCTCCCCTAGCTAGTGAAAGAAAAACCCTAATGAAGGTCACATTGGACTAAGGACAAATCATAACTGCCAAGGTGAAGTAAGTGAACAAGTACACAACCAATAGTGGTCCATAACCCAATTTCAACCTGTGATGCATACTAAAATTCCTTCAACATTAAATGAAAGCACTTGAATGCAAAAATGCTTAATGTACCTAAAAATAAATGACCTGCCTTCATTAGATGAGCAGGCTAGATCAATGAGTGGATTAACTGAAGAATGGATTAGATGCATTTGAGGACAACTATTTTAGATCATAGTAAGGGATACTAGCTGGCAAGTTGCATCATAGGAGAAATAAATTTCTTCTAGGGTTACCCATGTATGTGGATGGATAATAGGTCTAAAGAGAGAAAAACTGCAAGGCATAATACTTGAGCATAAACACTAAAAACCAAGCTAGAAATTAGTGGGGGATGATCATGATCATTTGAGGTGAGGTACCAACCAATAACTAGAGGATCATTATCAACCTAATTTCTCATATCAATCATTGGTTTTCTAACAAGATTTTGGAACCTAAGAAATGGACAATGCTAGAGTCATGCATTTATCACTATATACTATAGGAGTTAGGATATGTCTACATTCCTACGCCTCACCAAGTTGTTAGGTAGCCCTTTGGTGTGGCCAACTATAACCATAATGAGAATGTGTTGACTGGGCATGGGAGAGTCTAGGTGGCCCCTTACATTTGTTCCAAATTTTGGTGTAAGTGTTATATTTTCATCTAAATTATTTGCACTTGTACAATTGTAGTTGCAAGGATATGTCGACATAAATTAGTGCATTGGCATACGATAAAAAATTTCATGAAAGCTCCTTTTTTTATTAAATAAAGCTTCATATATTTCTTCCACAAAAAGTGAATCACATCATGAACAAGAATTTAAGCATAATCAAACTTTTTATTGCAAATAAGATGGTATCCTAACAAGGATGCCTTCCATGTAGTGGATTCTAGGAGGTATTAACAACATAGACTATTATAAGAAAATAAAACCATGCTCAAACATTTATTATTGTAGAAATTATTGTGTAGATCTGAAACTACTCATGAAATTTACTAAAACACAAGACTCAAATCTACCATACTATTCTTCAAAATTCAATTCACGATCGAGAACACAAATCATAAACATGCAAGAATAATTATCACACATGCACAAATATTTATCTAAGGGAAAACAACTGCTCAAAACCCCTTCCTATTTGTATTGCATTACTCAAAGAATAGAGATGAAATACATATACTTGCTCAAGTATGAGCACAACCTGCAAGTGTATAGTCTATCCATCTACCTGACTGACAAACTCTAGCCAAAACTTGGCCAATTTTCAAGCTCTCCAAGCTCTTATTTCCTTGTGTTGTTCCTTGAGGAAATTAACCCCTATTATTTAGGAAATTCTCTCAACTGGATTACACAATTCCTTTAGGTTCTTCCTCTGACTGCATGCACCACTTGTACACATTGGAATAGTCTACAACTGATAGTGCATTGCCTTGGAATCTCCATCTCAACTGGGTAACTCAAATTCTCTACATGCATCAGTTATTTTGGGCTGATTGATTAGTTACACTTCCACAACTTGACCTCCACTAGTTCCTCTAATAGTTAGAACTAGTTTAATTGACCATAACTCAATTTAACTGAAATAGATTGCTACAAATTAACAATCAATCATACTTGACTGAACTCAAGCTTCCCCAACTCGAATTAACTAAGTTAACTGAGTGATAGGTGCCATGTCACCTTAGTTAACTACCTCCAAGATTTTCGCTGAAATGGAAATTCAAATTTTCTCTAGTTTGACCAAGGCAAAGTCAAACTGAGATTTTCTTGCTGCATTTTCAACATTTTGTCTCACTAAGAAAGGGATTATCAACCACCCTTATCCTACATTAGTGGAACTTGAACTTCCCTCTTGACAAGGCCTTTTCTAAAATGTAAGGATCTTGTTCATCGAAATGTTTTGCAACAACATTATTCACCTCTGCACACAATCTCGTAAATGGTGATACCATATATTTATATGCTTAGATCGATTGTGAAAAAAAGGATTTTCAGAGAGATTGATGCAACTTTGATTATCACAGTAGATTACAGTTTGATCCATCATCTGACCAAACAATACAACAAGTATCTTTCTCATCCAAATCGCCTCACATGATTCTTGACTGGAATCCATGTACTATGCTTCTACTGAGCTGAGTGGCATAGATATTTCCTTCCTATTGTATGAAGAAACCGCTGCGGACCAACACTGAAAATTCTATGTGATGTACTCTTTCGGTTTGATGGACTCCCCGCTCAATCTGCATCTGTGAAGCCACACAACTTCATTCCCTCTGTCGGTCTGTACCATAGTCCAAACTAGGTAGTGCCTCTGAGGTAACATAGAACATGCTTAGTTGCCCTCCAAAATAGTTTGGTTTGTAGTCACACCTATATCTCTTTTTGAATTTTAAAGGATTTTGATTGGTTTGCACATCATGACATGGAAATTCAATGTTAGCATTTTAAACTCAAATTTTTTCCAATGTAAAGAGTCAAGATGGAACTAGAGGAAAATGAAATAAGAATTCCAAAATATGAAGGCTATGCATTGGATAATGATGGATTTTTGTGATTTCATGGAAGAAATTCGTACCACTTAATGAAGAAGTGCACAATTTGATTTGAAATGAATCTCATTGAGCAATTTATATGGCTTATCCAAGAGTCAAAAAATGAAAGTAGACTTACAACCATTGTCCTTTTGGAAATGAATGACAATGGATATAGTAAACTTTGTTGGAAAATGTTTATAATGTCAATAGGTAACAATAGGACATTGACATCCGATGTGATTATTGCATGCAATACCAAAATTGAAATGGGAGGTTATTTTGATGTAATTTTTACTACGATTGTCGATGATGACAAGAACGCACAATGCAATATTTGTTGTTTTTGACATTTTGACCAAAAGTGAATATTTCATACTAGTCAAGACTACTTACAAAGCTCCAAATATTTCCATAGTTTTCATCGACAAAGTAGTGAGATTGCATGGTGTTCCAAAGAAGATACTTTTTTATAGAGTAGTGTTCATAGGAAGATTTTGAATAAGTTTCCAAGAGGCCTTGGGAACTCAACTAAATTTTAGTATGGATTTTCATTGAGAAAGTGATGGAAAAACTAAGTGGATAAATCATATTTTTAGAAGATATGCAACACATGTATGTCATTGATCAACAAAAACATTGGGAATAAATTTGACCACTTGTCGAATTTGCATATAACAACAATTATCAAAGTTCCATTAAGATGGAACCATTCTCATTTTTCTATATGGAAGACCATGTACAACACCATTGAGTTGGGATAGACTCAAAGATAGAGTTCTAGTAGGATCAAAAGTAATACAAGAGATGGAAGATAAAATGAGAATGATTAACGAAAGGCTTAAGGGAACACACGATAGATAGAAAAGATATGTTGATGCTCATAGAGTTGATCAAAATTAGGAAGTTGAAGATGACACATTTTTACGAGTTAAACCAAAAAAGAGTTTTATCAAGTTTGGAAAGGGAGCCAAGTTGTTACTATAATTTATTGGACCTTTCAAGATCTTAAATAAAAAAGACCAATAGATTATTGTCTTGCATTACCCGCATCTTTAGAATGCATGCATGGTGTTTTCATGTTTATGGTTTAGGTTTGGGATAAAATAAAAAATGTAGGTCTAGGAGGACCATAAGTAATACAAGATATAGAAGATAAAATGAGAATGTTTAAATAAAGGCTTAAGGAAACCCAAGATAGATAGAAAAGTTATGTTGATGCTCATAGAATTGATCAAAATTATGAAGTTGGAGATGACACATTTTTACAAGTTAAACCAAAAAAGAGTTTGATCAAGTTTAGAAAGGGAGCAAAGTTGTTATTGCAATTTATTGGACCTTTCAAAATCTTAAATAAAAAAGGACCAATAATTTATTTTCTTGCATTACCTGCATATTTAGAATGCATGCATGATGTTTTCATGTTTATGGTTTATGTCATTACATTTCATATTTGTCACATATTATTGATTCAATTCATTTACAAGTATCAAATGAGGTTGCAGTGATGGCTGAACCAATATACATCTTGGAACAATGCACTTGATATCTTATAGATTGATTGGTTGATCACGAAAATGTCTAGTGGAATAGTTGTTGACCTAACTTAGTAACCTAGGAGGATGCAAAGGATATGCATTGATAGTTTCCTTACTTATTCTAAAAAATTAGGACAAATTTTAGGTTTAGATGGGGTATTCGTAGTGCCCCATTTTATTTTGAATTTTTCCAATATACACTTTGATAGATGTCTTATTATTTGAGAACATTAGATGCTAATGGTTCAATTATTTCCACTATGTGATGATGACATTTGACATGCATATTATTGATGATTAGGATAGATGTTACTTGATGAGTCTATTTTTAGATGATTATATTTATTTTATATTAACATAATTAGCTATGTGTAAAATTAGATGATGATCAATAATTTATGATTAGATATTGCTAATAATTTCTTGAGTGTGATAGCGAACTTTGACGGCACATAAGTACAAATTGAGTAGAGGTGTTAATTCTCAGTATCCATCAGTTTCTCAACAAGGGAAATCCTAGAGTTAACCATTATCTATGTTATTGCACCAAAGTTCCCATCAACTAATCATAATTACTTGAAGGTAAGGTAAAACGTTGTGGCACCCTTGAAATTACATGATGCAATTCTTGGAAGGCACAATTTACTTGGAACCCATGATATCATAAGATAAAAAGGTAAATGAACTTAACAAATTTAAAAATTTAGACATGATGAAGTGTATAGGAGAAATGAAACTTTATTTAGTAATAAAAGTATTTAATGAAAAGTTGTTAAGGGGTTAGGAAAAAAATTTAATAATATTTTTGTAAAGTAAACTTAAGAGAAATTAAATGAATGATTTAGTATAAATAATAAATATTTATAACAAACATATAATAAATATTAAGTGAATATCACCTTATGCTTAAAAATTATTTGAAACAAAGAATTTTATATTATAACAAGGGTTAAATAGTAGTTGTTGCTTAGCTGAAATATAACTTAATTAAACTAAAAAATAATAAAGACAAATATTAAAATTAATTAATTAATTAAATTAATCAGGGATAGCCGACATCTCATCAAAAATTATTATTCAAAAATTGAGAGCCGACATTCATCTCTTTTTTCTCTCCTCATTTCTATTTAATCCCTCAATTAAGCTCTATTTCTGTCAAGCATTCAAGTTGTCCTGATGATGGATCCCAGTTGGGATTTGAAACGTTGGCAGAAATTGGCTCTTACTGTGGATTCTCCGATAACTAAGTTGAAAGTAATAAACCACAGAGGTCTTAAATCCAGAATCATTTCCCTATATGGAGGGGATACCTGGAGTGAAATCATTTTACTCGAAAAAACTAGAGCGAAGATAGCAAGAAGAGCCGCTGACCTGCATTTTCTTAAGAACTGTCGTGACAATAATTTCATTCCCCCATTTGCTCAAATTAATCATAGATTGGATAACAGATATAATAGCAAGACATTTTTTCAACTCAGCATGTCTCTAATAAGGGCAGAAATTAAAAGGGTTAGGGCTTCTTTGGATAATCTTGGACGCTCAGCGCTCTCAGCACACCTAAAGCTAGCCAGCATCATTAGCGAGAATCTCTGGTCTGTTATCGATGCCAGGGCCGCTCTGAAAGGCATTAATGAAGGACAAGTTACTGAAAAACGACAACGCAAGAAATTGTCCAATTTACTACACAAATCGCAGTATAAAAATGAAAAACTGGGCATTTCCATTGAAAGTTCAGCAGACGCAGTAGAATCAAGAAACTTAATGGGTTGTGATTCATCTGAAGGCTCAGACAGAAGCTCTGAAAGACTAACGCATTGCGCAGGTGGCAACAGCAACAATTTAAATATCGATTTAGATATCGGTTATAGAACTAGCAATCATGGTGCGGTTGGAAGATATACGCAGAACGTAGGGAGCCTGGGCAACATTGACAGCGATGGCATCAGCAAACCTACGAAAATACTTGATTCGATGTGCAGCGTTAATGGGAATAACAATGCACAGAACGCAGAGGACAGATTTAAAGGTAATTCTGTGTGCAGCGGTAATGAACCGATTGACCCAATGGACAGAACGCAGATCAATGATCTTCCAGCACAGAATCCAGAACTAATTATCGGTAATATACCAGACCCGGAAGGCAGCGACCAAAGAAATATTACCCATAGCGCTGTGTTGGAACTTGCGCAGAAACAAATCGACTGTAACTCGATGGGCAGCATGAATACGCAGGAAGTTGTTGTGAACATGAAGGAACTTGCGCAGAAGCAAAATTTAATCGACTCCATTCTAAGTAAATCCGTGGGCAGCATGGATAGGTATGCGGTGATCAGCAATCAAGATTTAGACAAAGATAATGCGCACATTCAGTTGGACGAATGTAAGTCGCATAACTCGGTTGTAAGCAAAATTAACAGCAATCCAGGATTAGAGAACACTGAGATAATCAGTGTTAACAACAATCAAGGTTTAAAGAACGATGGAACATCTTCGGTCAACACCTCGGAATCAAAATTAAAAAGGAAAGTTGTAAATCTGTCTTCCCAAGATTTAGAACCCGAGGTCATTAATGTCCTTAGAAAAGGTCTGGGATTTGTTGTTGCTCCGAAAAACCTTCCTATTGAGAAAATGATATGTAGCATAGAGGATGGGATTAACAACCTTCCTTTGGAAGATAAGGAAGCATTAAGGCAAGAGTGCTCCCTTATTATGAGAAAGGCCAAAGCTCCCAAAAGTAATTTGAGTAAAGCAGAACAAAGGGCCTTCAAATCCTTGCGTAACAATGATAAAATTGTGGTTCTTAAGGCAGATAAGGGAGGAGCAGCCGTGATCTTGGATAAAGAAGATTATATATACAAAATGAACGAGCACCTCAAATGTGGTAGTTATAAGAAACTGAGCAATAACCCCATCCCCAAGATTATGAAAGAGGTGAAAAAGGCAATTTTGGAATCCAACCTTGATGATAAATTAAAAAAGAAATTAATTCCCTCTTGTGAATGCATCCCTAGGATTTATGGGTTACCCAAGATCCATAAAGAAGGAATCCCTCTTAGACCAATAGTCAATACCATTGGATCCCCAACCTATGAGCTCGCTAAGTATGTTGCAAAAATCCTCAAGCCCCTTGTCGGAAACACTGATTCTTTCATCAAAGACTCCCATGACTTTGTGAATCTCATTAAGAATGAGAAGATAGAACGTGATGACATCCTTGTTAGCTTTGATGTAGTGTCCTTATTCACTAAGATTCCTCTTGAAGAAGCCATTCAGGTTATAAAAGATGTTACTGATCAAGGGACTGCAAGATTGGCCGAAATCTGCTTGCGATCAACAGTGTTCACCTTCCAGGGAACATATTATGAGCAGACATCTGGAGTGGCAATGGGATCCCCCCTTTCGCCAATCGTGGCCAACTTATACATGGAATATTTTGAAAAGAAGGCCCTAGAATCTTACCCTTTGAAACTAGCATGGTGGAATCGATTCGTCGATGATACTAATATAAAATGGATACATGGTAAAGCAGAGCTTGACAAGTTTTTTATTCACATAAATTCCATCTCTTCAGAAATAAAATTCACTATGGAGCTTGAAGAAAACATGAGCATCCCTTTTTTAGACATTCTCATCATGAGAAAAGAGGATGGCTCCATAGGGCATAAAGTCTTTAGGAAGTCAACCCATACAGAAAACTACCTCCACGCTGATTCCCACCATCATCTAGCCCAAAAATTTGGTGTTCTAAACACTCTTGCTATCAGGGCCCTTCGAATTTCTGACGCTGATCATCTGAATGAAGAAAAGAAGCATTTAGTCTCAACCTTTAAGGGTATAGGCTACAAAGAAAATGAGATTAAAAGAGCAATTTAGAAAGCCGAGAAAAGGATGTTATCTCATGAACCTAAGGTCCAAGATCAACCTGAGGGTGGTAGGGTTTTTCTACCTTACATTCATGGAGTTACAAATAAGATTACGAAAATCCTAAGAAGGAAAAACATAAGCACGCAATTCTCAGCACCTGGAACTATTAGACAAGGTATGAGATCTGTCAAGGATAATATTGATAGACATCAACTTAAAGGGGTCTATAAAATTGATTGCTCATGTGGGAAAAGCTACATTGGTGAAACAGGTCGCTCCCTGCAGACCAGACTCAAGGAACATGGAGCTCATATTAAGAATGAAAGGTCTCGTACTTCCGCCTTGGCAAAACACTCCTCAAAAACTAAGCACCATGTCTGCTTGGAAAGCGCCTCAATTATCACCAGGGAAGAGCAACACCATAGGCGAAAGATCAGAGAAGCTCTTGAAATTATCAAACACCCGCATAATCTCAACAGAGACAATGGTATGGAGATTAGTGGAAGCTGGCTTCCCCTAATCAGAGAAATTAACTCGCTTTATAAATTTAAGTATAATAATAATAATAATAAATAGTACACAATTAAACATTTACAATATTAATTATGATAATGACCTTTATCATTAATTTATTAATTACCCATATTAATTATTTTGATTCTTAATATTAAAACATCTATTTTAATATAATAATAATTATTATTAATATTTATACATTTAAATAATTTTAACTAATTTTAATATTATCCCATTAGGCTAATAATACTTCTCCCAAAATATCAAAATATATTGATAATAATTCTATGTAAAAATAAAAATAAAAATAACAATTGCACTAACATATTTGATATATATAATTAATATTAAATATTAAATACAATAATCTATGATTAATATTATCAATATTGTATATTAATACAATATTCTAGGATTAATTTGATCAATTCTAATTATGATCAATATTAATAATATTTATTCTAATTATTATTATTAATTATTATATTAATAAATAGTAATTATTAATAACAATAATATTTACGATTAACAATAATTTTTTTATTAATTTCTTTACTAAGCTAAATAGTAACCTATTCTTAAAAATTTATAAAAATAAAAATAAAAAAATTGTACCAACTTATATTATAATAAATATTAAATATTAATACAATATACTAGGATTAATATTTTTAACATTAATTATGATGAATATAATATCATTAATACTAATTATTATTATTAATTATTATAATTCTAATTATTATTACTAATTATTATATTAATAGTAATAATTAATGATAATAATAATAATAATAATAATAATAATAATAATTACAATTAGTATTAATAATAAATAATAATAAATATTAATGATCAATCATTTATTATAAATATTAAATATTAATACAATTTTCTAGGATTAATATTTTTTAACATTAACTATGATCAATACAATATCATTAATACTACTTATTATTAATTAATAATTATTATAATACTAATTATTATTATTATTAATTAGTATATTAATAATAATAATTAATAATAGAATTAATATTAATAATAACTATCATATTTAATTTAAAGTAACTAAGTAATATTAATATAAAAAAAACTATTATGATAATCATCAATCTTAATAATATTGATATTAATTAAAAATAAATTAATTAATTAAATGAATATTAAAATTAATTAATTAATTAAATTAATCAGGGACAACCGACATCTCATCAAAAATTATTATTCAAAAATTGAGAGCCGACATTCATCTCTTTTTTCTCTCCTCATTTCTATTTAATCCCTCAATTAAGCTCTTCTTCTATCAAGCATTCAAGTTGTCCTAATGATGGATCCCGGTTGGGATTTGAAACGTTGGCAGAAAATGGTTCTTACTGTGGATTCTCCAGTAACTAAGTCGAAAGACAAATATTTTATCACAAAAATAAAACAAATAATATATATATATATATATATATATATATATATATATATATATATATATATATATATATATATATATATATATCTATCTGTTTTTAATATAATAATAAGTCATCTTAAATTGAAAATATGGAGAAAAATGGAAATAATAGAAAAAGGAAAAAAATGAAATAAAATCAAAAACAAAAAAATAATAATTAATAAAAATGGAAGTTACTAAACAACCCATCATAAGACATCAACCAATAAACAATAACAAAATTGAATTCCCGATGTTAAACTATGGATAAGTGGAAGAAATATTTGGTCAAAGACAAACTAATATGCAGTGAAAGCAAAACTAAATGCATAATACCATGCGTCTATAATAATAGCATATAGCATAGAGAGAAAAGAATGTGCAAAAAATAATATAAAATAATTATTTATTTGAATATTTTAAATTCATGAGAACTTTCTTTAGTTGAGGGAAAGTAAGGGAAGAATCTCAACCAAAATTTGAATTGAGAGAAATATATGGAGAAGTTAGTGTTGGAAATAATACTGAGAGGAGGGAAGGGGAGCGGGCGGGATTGAATCAGTATTATTAAGTCAATAATATTTCATTTCCATAATCAAATTCATATACGCTGATGAGCCCCAGAAATGAGTAATTATATGGGCTCATTCAGCCTCCTAATTCGACTTAATCCACCATTATCATTATTTTATTGCATGTTTTTTATTATATTTATGCTAATAGAGTGAATTGGGTTAGTCATTATGCCAACAAGTCTAATGTATGCTTTATGCAAATATTTGGTCAATTTTGAGACAAAATCAAAGGTTTAAATGAGCACTTGGCAGCCAAATTCATGGAGAGAATTTGTAGGAAGGTGTCCCCTTCATTTATGAGGCCTTACCTCGAATTCTCCATCAAAAAAACTCGGAGCAAAAGGGGCAGCCAAGCAAGTCAAGTAGGACTGCTGTTAACTGCAAGTTTTGGCAGCCGAGTCCCTAAAGTTTAGGAGAACTGTTGGGGTCCTCAATTTGTATAAATAAGAAGGCTTAGGGCCTCATTTCAGTTAGTCATTTTTTAGGCAAATGTTAGTCAATTTTTAGGCAGGAGTTAGTCAGATGTTAGTCAGATTTTAGTCAGTAGGTTAGCTCTGTATCAACACATTTTCAAGCTTTTTCTTGTAGACAGTTTTTGGGATGTAACTATTATTTTTTGATCAATAAAGATGAATTCAGCTTTGCACCGGCTCTAATACTTCTTAGGAGGCTATAGCTCTTGAGGTTGGGCCCAACCCAAGTGCCCAGTACCTCCTTTGTGTACTTTTATGTGTCTTTGCTGCATTCCTAGAATAATTTTTGTTACTTAGATTAACATATTGCTTTGTTATTTAGGTTGCTTTTGATGATTGAAATAGTTTTTTATGTTCAGGTTGATTTGATAGTTTGGTAACAGAAAATATCTTCGAAAAAGGCCATCAAGCAACCCTTGATCTCACCTCTCCCTCCTTGAAACTATGAACTGAGACCAAGGTGTCCTTGCTGCCATAAAAACACTGTTCTTACTTCTTCATGCAATTTCTAGTGTTAGGTTCTTAGTTGCAAAAGTTAGTACCAATTGTGATTACATGCTTAGATCCATTCTTGCTTGGTTTTCATAGTTGTTTTACATGATTTTCTGCCAATAAACTTCTGTCCATCATGATTTCTGGTAATTAGGTCAAATTAGGTTAAAGTAGCTAGATCTTTGGTTTTCCTAGTCTTCATTTGATCAGTTCGGAAAATAATGTGCAGAGAACCTATGATACCTCCTTACCTACCCTTACCCCATCAATGCAACCTGCTTCGTCCTCTAACTCAGATTCTTGCATTTCATTTGCCACATTTTATCACTTTGCCCTAGTTCCTACATTCTTGCGCAGCATTGCTTCCCCTATCTTCGAACCAACCCAATCGCCTTAACCACTCTTCATCCTCAATCCCCAAGTCCTAGACCTCCTCACACACTTATCTCACCTTCATACCCACTTATTCACCTTTCTTCGACCATCAACGCTTCAAAATTCCCTTTCGGAACATTCTGTAGAAACATCCTGTAGAAGCTACAGTACATCCTGTAGAACCCCTACAGACTTCCTGTAGAAGCTCACGAAAGCGGTTTCTTGAGATCTGATCACTGTGAAACTCTCTGGAAGGGTGCTAGGGACCCCTTAGGCCCTCTTCTCACTTTCCCAACCTCATGCAAGACCTACTCCATTTCCTTTTGCCTCTGCACAGTCAAAAATAGTAAAGCGCATGCATAATAATTCTGCAAAATTACTCAAAAATGCAAAAATATGTTTTTTCCATATTTCACTTCAGAAGTAGCTTAGTCACATGCATTTTACCTTTCTAGAATCAATGGCATCCCTTTTTGTAGCTTTCATCCTTCTTCTTGCATCAGTAGGGTTAGTTGGTAAAACCAGGGTTTGCTAGGGTTTGCATTTCCTTTCAGCTTTCCGCTTCTTTTTGCAAGTAGATTAGCCTCCTTTGAGTTAGCTTTCGTCCATCATATTTAAAAGCTTCTTTTAAGAGCTCATAGAAGTTGGCTTAAGCTCCTAGCGGACTTGTGCCAACTGATCAAGTGACAGCCGCGGTAAGAGCTAGTACTTGTGCATACAGCACCGTCGCTTCCAAGTTTGTTACGAACTACTGGGTTGATAAAAGTAAAGAAGGGAGCCCTAGGAGTTGCAGCATTATTGCTGCAATACTGGAGCCCACCATATTTTTGGCGCTGTTGCCGGGGAAGTGTCAGAGTATTGGTGATTGCTGCTTTTCTTCTATTTTCTACTACAACCTTCTGCTAAGTAGTTTATTTCAGCAAGAGTAGAGTAGTTGTTTCATTTCCATTCTGCAATTTCATTTCCGCAAAAGTAGATTAGACATTTCCTGCTTTCATTTCATTTCAGCAAGCATAGATTAGATATTTCCCGCTTTCATAGATTAACATTTCAATTCCGCAATTTCAATTCTGCAAGTGTAGCCTAGCATTTCATTCCTGCAAAATAGATTAGTCCTTTCCTGCTTTCATTTCAATTCTGCATTTTCATTTCAGCAAGACAGTTAGTTGCAGTTCAATCTATTTTTTGTTTTTTCAGGTACAAGCAGAAAAAAAATAAAATAAAAAATCAACGAAAAAGATTTCATTTCATGCCTTGTAGGAGTAGAGATAAGTCAGAAAAATGTTTGCACAACACCCCCACTGCTTCACACAACCAACCTTTTCTCTTCTTCAATGGTTGTGATTAAGAAGAACCCTTAGGCGACAACAAGACATATTTGAAGAACCTTTAGGGGAGAAGAAGAAGAAAACATTCCTCTGGAGCAAATGGCTACAAACAGAAATGTTGGGAGCAACACCTTATCCAAAAATGAATTTGCAAATCAGATGGAAGATTTCAAGAGCGAGGTGAGGAAATTTCTTACCATGCAACTGGATACCTTGCGGATCCAAAGGAAGCAAGAGGAAGCCGAGAGGGCTTTGGCCATATTTTGTCCTAGGTGCACTAGAAAGCATCTTAGGAACAAATGTCCATTGCACTCTATAGAAGTGTGTTTTGTCTGTGAAGAAGACCATCTTATGAATCAGTGCCCTTCCTTGCCTGGAATTAAAGCTGCATATCAGAGGACCAAAGGAGCCACTGCACCACTCTATTATATGAACCAAAGGAGGCCACATGGACCCATACCTTACCAGCAGGGAATGCAAGGGACATCCCAGACCTATTACAACCCATATCAAGCCACTTCCATGCCTTCTTGGGGTTCCCCTACTCATCCTTGCTGGTCCACACCTCCTCCTTTGTCCTTCACATCTCCATATTATGCCTAACCAGCTGCTCATCCATTTCACCCCTACACTCAGCTACAACCTCAATGGAATGCACCTCATTAGGGGTGGAGGCCCCAGTACAACTCTCCTCCCACTCCTTTTCCTCCACCACTTTCCCAACCACAACCCCATCCACATTCATCTCAAATATACACCCCCACTCAACTATCCGTACCACCATTTCAAAACCCGCACATTGGAATAGCTCAACCCAATTGCAAAGCTGAGGCACAACATTTCCAAACAACTCCTCTTGAGCTCAATGATATTCACCATAGCTCAGGAAGAGTATTGCAAGAAAGAGATTATATTGACAACATTGAAGGACCGCATCCAGCAAAAGAAGATTCAAAAGAGGAGATCAAAGAACTGTGGGCTGCACTTGATGAAGAGAAGACATCAGAATCAGAGATCGAGAGAGCTCCCTCATGGTTACCATCAAATCGTCCATGTATTCAAGAGAAAACTCAGCAAAAAGAGGAAGATGTGAAGGTCATGATAGAAGAAGATATGGAGAACGATCTAGATCAGCAAAAGGACCAAGGATATCAGAGCTATATTGAGATATGGTTCTAGATGGTCACTAAGTTGCAGCAGTACTCTCTTCCTCAGCTATGTTTGATCCCTTCAATGTCAAATCATTTGGTCTCTGAAATCTGGATACCTGTCAAAGCATGCATTTCAAGCCTCCACATCATTTTGTCTCTAATCTCGATGTGCACATGGCTCCATTAGAAGTATTCTTATACTTGAAAATGATTTTGTTTTTCAAGTAGGGTAGGGTAGGAAAAAATAAAACAGAAAAAATAAAAATAAGAGGAAAATAAAAATCTAAGGTGAAAACCTCCTCGGAGGCGCCTCAGATTGGCTCATTGATTGAAAACCTCCATGAGGCGGTCAATGGGTTGGAAAGAAGAGAAAAGAAAAAGAGAATAGGGTCCCTGGGTGAAAACCTCCCTTGGAGGTGCCTAGGGCAGGAAATTTGGGTGAAAACCTCCATGAGGCGCCCTAGTTGTTTTCAAAAAAAAAAGAAAAAAGAGAAAAAGAAAGAAGAAAAGAGAAACCTAATTTCTATTGAATAATTGCAGGAAGGACATTGCAGGTTAGGAGGATCGCACAAAACAAGGACAGAGGTCAACACCAGGCTGCCAACATCCCTCACCATCCATTCCTCCATGACCACTACCCTTTCCTAAGATTTGGTCCCATTCGGATTGAGATTTCACCTTCTACAGGAAGTTCTGTGTCTTCTACAGGAAGCCTACAAACAAGCCAAAATCGATCTCAAAAGAGGACCCGAAGGTTGAGAATCTGTCCATGAGGCCTGTAAACATCACTGTTTCCATCCCTCACCCTTCTCCATCATTTTTTCCACCTCATTGTGCTTCCTTTCTGAAAACTGTGTTTTCTACAGGAAGTTCCTGTAGAAATTACAGAAAGCTAGAAATGAATTTTAAAAAGCAGTTTGGCGAACATGGAAGCTTCCTAAAGGGTTCATAAATCCTCCTACAATCCTCAAACCTCTCTCCCATCAATTCCAAGTCTGCATTATAGCCCAAGCTCATTTTTTCTTACTATGCAAAAAATTGCAGAATGCTTTGAAACAAAAATACATAGTGTTGGAATTTGTTTTTTCCCTCACATGAAAACCGTGCATCCATTTACAAAACCGTTTTACGGGGAGTTGTATAGGGATGATGGCAACATGCCCGAGCAATTTCAGCCAATTCCAGTGCACGGTTTCCAAGAAATTAGCCTCCATCACCTTCAGCCATTTTTGCATTTTCTCCATATCCGTGCATCCATTTCAAAACCTATTTCATGGGGAGATGCATATAGGTGATAGTAACCTACCAAAGCAGTTTCAGCCAATTCTGATGCACGGTTTCTGAGAAATTGATCTCTGTAATCTTCAGCCATTTTCAGTTTTTCTCGGAATTTGTACATCCATTGACCACAATCTTGCTATGGGAGGTGCATAGCGATGATAGAAGCATGCTTAGAAAGTTTCAGGTCAATCCGATCTATTGTTTGGGAGATATGGAGAAAACAAGTTGTTGTCTTGTAAAAATTCGGCATCAACAGCATGAGGGTGCAAATCTGAACGTTGAAGCAGGCTCCTGCAGCGTAGATCTAGCCAGAGGATACCTGCACCAGAAAACAAGCCATGTATCAGCAAACAGACCAGCATGCATCCACAGAATATGAGCATGCAGCAACAAAAAGGACCAAACAGCACATCGACTTATAGGTAAGTGTCTAAACCAATTCCTCTATTTGCATCTGTATGATTCGAAAGTGCATAAACGAATGAAATGGTGGGATTAAGCCAGGAAGCTAGCAAGTTAACCTGACACCCTCAGCCAGTCCGATTGCACTCATCCGGAGGTCACCCAGCACGTGTATAGTCATTCACGGGAAATTTAAAAAAATAAAAATAAAAAATAAAAAAAACAGGTGCTGGCAGATGTTGAACTCCAGCGTAACTGATGGTAAGGGATTATGGGCAGCAAACATCCAGTCCCATGATGACATTGCAGTAGGGACCAACGGTCCGAATAATGGCAACGCACATTTCTGCCACCTCATCTTCTCACACGAATCACGCTGCAGTTAAATGATGCTCGGCTGAAACTCTCACCACTCTTTGTTCACTGCGCCTTCACGACATTCACAACTGAAGCACGCGTCCACCACTTCCAGATCGGCTAACTAGTGGTCCTATGCAATATGCCTGCCTGATTTTTCGAGATTTCTACCATTTTTTAAAAAATTTCCCGCCTATCGGGCTCTACAGGAAGCGCAGTTTTGTTCTATAGGAAACGGGAGCCTTCTACAGGAAAGGCAGAAAATAGCCGTGCAGAAAGAAAACGCGGGATTTTCAGCGAATTTTAAGCTCAAAACAAGGTAGGCTCAGGAAAACTTCTTTGTGCACGATTTTTTTGTGCAAGGTGGTGAATTAAACATGGCATTAGATTGGAAAATCAGTGAAAAATTTGCCTATGTATTGAAAGTAAAATGTTTGGCTATGTATTGCACTGAGTGTCCCAGTTTTTCTGCATCAAAATTCTCCATAGGGAAGATATATGCAGCTATGGAGGCCAACCTGTGTGTGAAAAAATTTTGAATTTGCATATCTGTCTGTGTGCTGAGAAGAAAACTTGATCTCTGTGCTCTGCCTGTAAAAACAAAATTCTTCCTTTCATAAGAAAACAGTTGAGTTATGGGTGACAATAGTCTTAAAATAAGGGAATTGTTGCTAGTTGATATTGGACACATTAAAAATTCCTTCTTGGGTTCAGAAAAAAACCGAATTCAGTCATCCTCTGCTTCAATGATTGACTGTGTTTTTTCCCACTTGAGCATTTTCTTTTCTGGTTACAACACAAACTCAACACCATGCCAATTGAATAAAGTGAGAAAAACATTGATGAGGGAGCATAGGACATTCAAGCAGAGGGCAAAAGAGAGGAAGAACAGAAGGAAAAAGAGGAATTTGACATGATCACTGAGCATGAGACAGAAAAGGAAACAACAACACAAATAGAGAATGCGAAAAAGGAAAAAGGTTGGGAAGAAAAAGGCTAAGAATGCCCAAATGAAAGCTGCCACAGCCAAAGTAGACACACAGAAACAAAAGGGAAATAAACAGCCTAAAATAGCAGCACCAAAGATAGAAACGGTTGACACAGGGATTTCTACAGGAAGCAAGGAAAAAGAACAGCAAGAGGAGAAATAACCTGAGATATTGGCAAGGGATGCAGCAGCTGTGCTTGTTGCCTTAAGCACACCTCCAATTCAAAAAGGGAAGAGAAAGAGGCAAACCTCCATGTACTTTAAAGCAAGGAGAGGCACAAGGATCAGAGTGGGCAGACCGTAGCCACAGCCAAAGGAGCCAATTATCATTGAGGACACCACAGCTAAACAAAAGGAGAAGTCCCCTTCAAAGATATCCATCACCTATGAACGAGGAAGCCAAAAAACCTCCACCTGGAGAGAGAGAATTAGGATGATGGACTCAAAGATAGCTCTACAAGACGCTGAGATGGTTCTACAGGAAACTCTAGCTAAGTTAAAAGAGACCGAGAAATTGGAGGAAAAGGCAGCCAAACCATCATAAGAAGAAGAAAAGGCTGAGGAAATATTGGAACCAGGCCTCAGCCTAGCTTGGGCTCATACTACAACTTGTTAGAAGCCGGGAAGATAATCCCTCAGAGATTTGTGGTACCACTCCTCTTTGCACTAGAACAAGAAAGGGTGAGGACTCACACTTGAATGAGGATTTCCAAGTCCAAGGGTGTGGTAGACATAGGCCACCTGGAAGAACAACTCAAGGAATCAAGAAAGAATTGGCCATGGTGAGGCATGTGGAAAGTAGTCAAAGGACCAAACTATAGGAGGAGAATGAGCTGCTGAAACAGCAGTTACAGCTACAGGGAAGTCATAAGGAAGATAGGCCCTTCATTTTGGGGAGAACAACAGCAGCAAGAAGGGCCTCTAGCAGACAAGGAAGCATCTGATGAACAACAGGAAGAAGACAAGTTGCAGGCTGAGGTTGAGGCGCTAACAAAACAGCTACAGAAGAAGAGGAGCACAAGCAGTGGAAGGACATGGACGAGAAGGCAGAATTTTATGGCACACATGAGTAGACTACATCAGAAGCTTGGGATGATAAGGAGGCCACCAGGGCCATCAAAGATCAAGAGATAGATTAGTTGCTTAGAGGATGAGCAACACTTTCAATAGGGGGGTGATGATGAGCCCCAGAAACGAGTAATTATATGGGCTCATTCAGCCTCCTAATTCGACTTAATCCACCATTATCATTATTTTATTGCATGTTTTTTATTATATTTATGCTAATGGAGTGAATTGGGTTAGTCATTATTCCAACAAGTCTAATGTGTGCTTTATGCAAATTTTTGGTCAATTTTGAGACAAAATCAAAGGTTTAGATGAGCACTTGGCAGCCAAATTCATGGAGAGGATTTGTAGGAAGGTGTCCCCTTCATTTATGAGGCCTTATCTCGAATTCTCCATCAAAAAAACTCGGAGCACAAGGGGCAGCCAAGCAAGTCAAGTAGGACTGCTGTTAACTGCAAGTTTTGGCAGCCGAGTCCCTAAAGTTTAGGAGGACTGTTGGCGTCCTCAATTTGTATAAATAAGAAGGCTTAGGGCCTCATTTCAGTTAGTCATTTTTTAGGCAGATGTTAGTCAATTTTTAGGCAGGAGTTAGTCAAATGTTAGTTAGATTTTAGTTAGTAGGTTAGCTCTGTATCAACACATTTTCGAGCTTTTTCTTGTAGATAGTTTTTGGGATGTAACTAATATTTTTTTATCAATAAAGATGAATCCAGCTTTGCACTAGCTCTAATATTTCTTAGGAGGCTATAGCTCTTGGGGTTGGGCCCAACCCAAGTGCCCAGTGCCTCCTTTGTGTACTTTTATGTGTCTTTGTTGCATTCCTAGAATAATTTCTGTTACTTAGATTAACATATTGCTTTGTTATTTAGGTTGCTTTTGATGATTGAAATAGCTTTTCATGTTCAGGTTGATTTGATAGGTTGGTAACAGAAAATATCTTCGAAAAAGGCCATCAAGCAACCCTTGATCTCACCTCTCCCTCCTTGGGACCATGAGCTGAGACCAAGGTGTCCTTGCTGCCATAAAAACACTGTTCTTGCTTCTTCATGCAATTTCTAGTGTTAGGTTCTTAGTTGCAAAAGTTAGTACCAGTTGTGATTACATGCTTAGATCCATTCTTGCTTAGTTGTTTTACATGATTTTCTGCCAATAAACTTCTGTCCATCATGATTTCTAGTAATTAGGTCAAATTAGGTCAAAGTAGCTAGATCTTTGGTTTTCCTAGTCTTCGTTTGATCATTTCGGAAAATAATGTGCAGAGCACCTGTGATACCTCCTTACCTACCCTTACCCCATCAATGCAACCTGCTTCGTCATCTAACTCAGATTCTTGCCTTTCATTTGCCACATTTTATCACTTTGCCCTAGTTCCTACATTTTTGAACATCATTGCTTCCCCTATCTTCGAACCAACCCAATCGCCTTAACCTCTCTTCATCCTCAATCCCCAAGTCCTAGACCTCCTCACACACTTATCTCACCTCCATACCCACTTCTTCACCTTTCTTCTACCGTCAACCCTTCAAAATTCCCTTTCGGAACATCCTGTAGAAGCTACAGTACATCCTGTAGAACCCCTACAGACTTCCTGTAGAAGCTCACGAAAGCAGTTTCTTGAGATCCGATCAATGTGAAACTCTCTGGAAGGGTGCTAGGGACCCCTTAGGCCCTCTTATCACCTTCCCAACCTTATGCAAGCACCTATTTCATTTCCTTTCGCCTCTGCACAGTCAAAAATAGTAAAGAACATGCATAATAATTCTGCAAAATTACTCAAAAATGCAAAAAGATGTTTTTTCCATATTTCACTTCAGAAGTAGCTTAGTCACATGCATTTTACCTTTCTAGAATCAATGGCATCCCTTTCTGTAGCTTTCATCATTCTTCTTGCATCAGTAGGGTTAGTTGGTAAAACTAGGGTTTGCTAGGGTTTGCATTTCCTTTCAGCTTTCCGCTTCTTTTTGCAAGTAGATTAGCCTCCTTTGAGTTAGCTTTCATCTATCATATTTAAAAGCTTCTTCTAAGAGCTCATAGAAGTTGGCTTAAGCTCCTAGCGGACTTGTGCCAACTGATCAAGTGATAGCCGTGGTAAGAGCTAGTACTTGTGCATACAACACCGTCGCTTCCAAGTTTGTTACAAACTACCGGGTTGATAAAAGTAAAGAAGGGAGCCCTAGGAGTTGCAACATTATTGCTGCAATACTGGAGACCACCATACGCTACTTCAGTTAATGGAACTTGCGTGTATACGCAACTGTCTTTAAGGAAACTAGCATATATCCTGCAAACTTATGATTCAATTAATTCATCATATGTTGATCTTTAATCAGTGCATCAAAACCATATAAACAGTAACCAGGTGCAGTAAAAACAGAACAGAAAATCACACACATAAACACAAGATATAAGGTGGAAACCCAATGTGGGTGAAAACCACATACTGTAATCATCTCTATCTTTTTTTTAATAAGAAACTTATTTTTACAATTTTTGTACTGTTGCAGTCTTATACCAGTACGTAGGCTTCCCACTGCAGAAGGCTACAACCTTCTCTCGTTCTCCAGCTTCTCCTGGAAGGGAGCTACAACCCCCTAGCTCTTGTACTAGTTGATATGTTTACTAGTATGTAGGTGCCGGCCTACAGAAGGCTACAACCTTCTCTTTTCTTCCAAGGACCACGTTTCATAAATTTTCAGACTGGATCCATTAATAACATCATTCAAACATCAAATATATCAGCATCAACCAATCTCCTTTGCACCAACCACAACTGAATCAATCAATCACTTTTCAGAATGTTGTAACCAGAATACAATAACCAGAACCCAGAACACTGCAACATCAAATAGAAGTAGCTAAAGTATATTTTATGAGGTATACGCTACTTCAATGTGTCGAATCTGCGTGCATACACACTTTTCTCAAGGCGAACCTGCGTACATATCTGTAAATGATGATTTAATCTTTACAACAATTCCAAACTTCATTTATACCCAAATCATCATATTTACAAACTACAACATGCGCCAATTATTTAGATAAAAGATCAAAACCACACGAAGGTACTTCACTTCAAGCCTTAATATCTTGACCCATCATTAGATCTTATCCTTCATCAAGCGTTAAGGTTCATCCTTGATTCAGATCTAGCTATGCATCATAACCCAATAACCTGTATTCTAGATCTTACTCTTCATTAGATATTCAATACTTGAGTGCCTTTACCTAATTATCTTCTCCTCCTTTTATGGTCTTAGGCCTCTCTCAATACCATGGACCAAAACCACTTAGAACCAATACCTTGGACCAAATACCTGGGTCAACACTTCGGATAAGATACCTTGGATCAATACCATGGACCAAAACTTAGTTTTCCAACATGTACACACCTTTCCTTCCGTGAAAATGCGTGTGTACGTTATACGCTTCTTTTTGTCTGCTAACCCGCGTGTACACGCGGCTTGGTCAATGGGGAACCTGTGTATACCTCTCTTTCTTCAATTTGTGAGTCTGAACTGTGATCTGTCATCTGAGTGAGTTTCCATCAAGGACAACACTTGTGTCATAGTGCCAAATCTGTGTCATAATGCCAACAATCTCCCCCTTCGGACTTGATGGCAACCCCAAGTCACTCTCCCCCTTTGTCATCGAGGGAAAAGGGTTATGCTCCCCCTGAGTTCATGCGGATTTCTCTGATATGCTGAAATGTGTTGATTAAGCTCCATCCTCCTCTTGAATATAAGCAAGGTCTGCAAAAAGATGTTCTAAAAGAAGAACATGACTCTATACATACATCATAAATGACCTTCCTATCACCAATGAATCATACATACATCCATCTCCCAACCAGGTGGGGATATACCAAGTTTGACTCATCCACCCAACCAAGTGGGGATATATCAATTGTTTATACATGTTAAAACAAGAAAATTACATCATCCATCCCATGCATAGTGGGGTAACAAAATAGGTCATTTTATGACCTTGACATTAAAAGATATACATGACATAGAGACCAAATATTTGAAACAAGACCATGATAGTCATCAACGATTATCATCAGCAGCATCTATCAATCAACATCCAGACCAGCAACCATGATCTCCCCCTGAACCTGTTCCACCTGAATAAAAAACGACTGTGAATTTGTACCAAGATCTTCTAAGATAATGCCAACAATGCATTATGAGAAGTATATGCTCCCCCTGAATCTGTGCCAGATGATCACTGTCAGACCCATATCAGACTCCTTTCATCCTGAGTCTGGTCCACTGCTTTTCTTCAAAGCAACATATACTGGACTATATCCACAGAAATCGGCATATGTATGCGGCTACGCTTTATGAAACTTGCATATAACCACTTTTCTCTGAAACAAATAAGTTTTAACAGCAGGATGATGCGTCAACTACTCCCAACTTCTATCTGAGATATTCAAATGTCTCTCTGGGTACTGGTTTGGTGAATATAACAACAACTTGTTCTTTGGAGGGAACATACTCCAATTTGACCTTTTGTTCAAGCACTTGTTCACGTAGAAAATGATATTTGATGGGTATGTGTTTAGTCTCGGAATGCATGACTGGATTCTTTGAAATATTGATGGCACTTGTATTATCCAATAAAATGGAGATGGGTGGAGTTCATGTGATCTGAATGTCTTGCAATGTTTGCATCATCCAAAGGAGTTGTGTGCAGCAAGATGCAGCAGCCACATATTCTACTTCAGCTGTAGATAATGCAATTTAATTTTGTTTCTTACTGAACCAAGAAACTAATCTAGAATCCATATAGAATGCACCACCACTAGTGCTTTTTATCTCATCAACGCTTCCTGCCCAATCTGCATCTGTATATGCATGAAGAGTAAGATCTGTATCTCTAGGATACCATAAACCAAAATTCTGTGTTCCTTGAAGATATTTGAAAATCCTTTTGACTGCCTGGAGGGTGATTCATTTGGATTTGCTTGGAATCTTCTATTCCCACTGCATGCATGATGTCTGGTCGGGTACCTGTTAGATAAAGCAGACTGCCAATCATGGATCTGTAGGTTGGTTGATGTATTGCTACTAATTCATCATTTGAGCTGAGACTGCATCCTGTTACCATTGGGGTACATACTGGTTTAGAATCCTCCATGCTGTATTTTTTTAAGATCTGCTTGAGATATTTGGTTTGTGACAGAAAAATACCATCTTTATTTTGTTGAACTTGTAGACCAAGAAAATATGTAAGCTCACCAAGCAAGGACATTTCAAATTCTTGTTGCATTACCGAAGAAAAATTCCGACTCATGGCTTCTTCATTACTACCAAAAATGATATCATCAACATACACAACAAGTATTAGCAATTTATTATTGTTAATCTTTGTATATAGATTGTTATCAGTTGATCCTTTTGAAAAACCTTGTTGATGGAGGTATTTGTCAAGACAGTAATACCAGGCCCTTAGAGCTTGTTTTAGACCATAGAGAGCCTTTCTGAGTCTACATACAAGTTTTGCATCATTTCTACGGATGAAGCCATCTGGTTACTCAATAAATACTTCTTCTAAGTCTCCATTAAGAAAGGAAGATTTTACATCCATTTGGTATACTTTAAATTTCTGAAAACTAGAAAGAGCAAGGAACATTCTTATGGCTTCAAGTCTAGCAACAGGTGCAAAAGTTTCTTCAAAATCTATACCTTCTTGTTGAGCATATCCTTTACAAACAAGTCTGGCCTTGTTTCTAATAACTTCTCCATTTTCATTCAGTTTGTTTTTGAATATCCATTTGGTTCTTATGATATTCTTATCATGGGGTCTAGGAACTAATTTCCAAGTATTATTCTTTTCAATTTGCTCAAGTTCTTCATTCATGGCCTTGACCCAGCATTAATCTTTGCATGCTTCATTTACATTTTGAGGTTCGATGGAGGAAAGCAATGCTAAATAGCTTGAAGCTTCTGTAATAGTTCTTCTTGTCTACGCACCTGCCTCTTTTTGTCCCAAAATTTGAGTCTCTAGATGTTTTTTTTGAACATACCTGGATGGAGTCTTTTCTTCTACCGTTATCTGTTCTTCTAGTGATTCATTGGTTTCTTCTTCAGAATTAGTCTGATTTGATGTGGGAGGATAATCCTCATCTTCTCCACAATCTTCGGTTTTTACCCGCTTTGGATTTTTGCATGCTTCATCAACCACAACATGAATACTTTCAATAATTTTACCAAGTCTTTTATTACAACACTTATATCCTTTACTTCAGGAAGAGTAACCAAAGAGAATTCCTTCATCTGCTCTGGGTTCAAACTTGCCAAGTTTTTCATCAGTCCTTTTGATGTAACCTTTTCTTCCGAAAACTTTGAAGTATTTTATAGTAGGAGTCTTACCAGACCAAAGTTCATGTGGAGTTTGAGTGTTGTTTACCCGAACATTTGATTGGTTGAGAATAGTGACAACAACGAATGTAGCTTCACCCCAGAAGGTTGCAGGAGTTCCAGACTCATCTAGCATAGCACGAGCCATTTGTTGAACAGTTCTATTCATCCTTTCTACCACTCCATTTTGCTGAGGAGTCCTTGCAGTGGAGAATTGCCTTTTTATTCCATGTTCTTCACAAAAGTCAAAGAATTCATCCGAGGTAAATTCCCCTCCTCGATCAGATCTGAGGCATTTGATTTTGCGATCTGATTCATTTTCAACCAAGGCTTTGAAAGCTTTGAATTTTTCAAATGCTTCATCTTTATGCTTTAGAAGCCCTATCCAACACATTTTGGAAAAATCATCAATGAACAATATAAAGTATTCCTCTCCACGAGGTGACTTTTTCCTTAATGGTCCACATAAATCAGTATGAACAAGTTCAAGAGGCTTACTAGCTGATCCTTCCTTTTCAGGGAAGTGCGCTCTAATTTGCTTACCAAATTGACATGATTTGCATATTGTATTTTCTGGGATGTTGATATCAGGAAGATCACGAACAACCTGGAATCTGCATGATTTTCTTTTTTGAGAGGAGCTTAGATGCCCCAATCTTCTGTGCCATAGCCAATGTTCATCATTTTTTCTTAGATAGCACTGTTGTTGTCCTCCCCTGAGTATGTATAAGTTGTTTGGAGTTCTTATACCTTTGATCGCGGTTTCTCCTATATCAAGCTCACGAAAAACACATCCATTTGATCGAAATACTACTTCATTTCCTTGATCACACATTTGACTGACACTCAACAGGTTATGCTTTAGACCATCAACATACATAACATTCCCAACTTTAACTTTTTCTTTTAAGAGAACAAAACCTTTACCTTTTATGACAGTAGGAGTGTCATTTCCAAATGAGACCTTCTTTTCTTTTTCTAAGGCATTTTATGACTGGAGTTTTTCTTTATCAGCTGTCATGTGTTTTGAGCATCCATTGTCGATGTACCACTGATTTTCTTGTCCTTCTGCATACAAGGCTATACCACATCTTTCTATTTGCGGTTCTTTCTTTCTCCATATTTTGGGATTTAATGAAGTTTTCTCCTTCTGAGATGTTTGTCGAAATTTACAACTGCATTCAGATTCTTCATGACCGAAGTTGTTGCAGATAGAGCATTCTATTTCATTTTCAAGAAGAGAAAAGTTAATGTAGGTCCGTTTCATGATCCCCATCACATTCCTTTGATTTCACGCTTCTCTAGTCATGAGGGTCTTGTAAGCAACACATTGAGCAGCTTTGTGTCCAAATTTATGACATGAAAAACATTGGCCATTAAAGAAGTCCCTGCGATTATCGAATCTATTGACCTGGTGATTGTAGTTGCTATTGATATTCATTCTTGAAACAGATTGAGTATGATTTACCTAAGGTTGGTTGGAGCTTCTATTCATCCTTGAAGTAAATTGAGCCTAATTTACCTGGTGATCTGCTTTATGCCTATGCTTTCGATTGTCAAACTGTTCACTGCTCTTTGCTGCATCAAGATAGCTTTTAGTGGAGGTTGACGACTTCTGTGCTTGGGATGCTTCTTCAGTATATCCAAGACCTGTCTTTATCAGAGGAGAACGCTGCACTTTGATAATTTCATTTAAGGTTTCTGATCCTTTAGCAAATCTGAGATTGAGAGCTTTTTTTTTCTCAATATCCTTTCTTAGACCCATAATTTCACATTCTAGTTTTTCATTATGTTTTTCTCTTTCAGCAAGTTGGAATGTTGGAGTATCTATAATCATATTCTTTTCTTCTAAACAGACTTTGAGTTTAGAGATTTCTTCATAAAGGTCATCTTCATCTAAAGCATCCAAGAAATCATCATCTTCAAAAGCCATCAGAAGTCTATAGTCATTACTATTTTCATCTTCACCACTATTTGATAAACCATCGCTATCTTCATGCATATAGTAGCTCTTCTTACTTAGACTTTGTTTTCTATTCCATTTTGTTGATTCCTTACCTTTATCAAGCTTATCTTTATGAGGACATTTGGCAGCATAATGACCGACTCTTCCACAAGCAAAACATTTGAAATGTAGTTTACCTTTGAATCTTCTAGAACCCCGTTGAAGGTTCTTGACATAGTTTTCTTCTTCCTCTCCTTCTGAAATATGTCCTGATTCATTAAGTTCTTCTCTTCCTAAAGCTTTGAATGTGGCTTCTCTCATATCTGATGGACCTCCTTTTCTCATTTCAAAAGCAATTAAGATTTCGTGCAGCTATGTCATCGTAATAGTCTGAAGATCCTGCTTTTCTTCTATAGCAGATACTTTTGATTCAAACTTAGTAGACAAGGATCTCAAAACCTTTTCAACTAAAGTAACTTCTTTTATCTCTTCACCCAAGTTCTTCATGCAATTAACAATCTCATCTATACGTAAGAAGTAACTAGCTATACTTTCATCATTGTGCATTTTGAGAGTTTCATATTGAATTCTGAGAGTTTGCAGTTTTGCACGTTTTACCTAATTATCTCCTTCATAGCTTAGAATGATCTTGTCCCATATTTCTTTGGCGGTTTTGAGTTGCATAACTTTGACAAATTCTGATTGTGACAGACTCCCCAATAATGTATTGACAGCCTTGGCATTGGTTTCATATTGCTTTTTACCTGCCGTATTTGTAGGAATTGCTGATGGAAATGTATATCCTCCTTCCACGATTTCCCAGACATTTGTTCCAAGAGATTGAAGATAGGTTGTGGTTCTTACCTTCCAATAAATGAAGTTTCTCCCATCAAATATTGGTGGTCTAATGGATCCCTCTCTTTCGTAGTTACTCATGATGATAGATCTTCCTTCAAGCGATCAAGCTTCTTCTGAAGGACCTGCTCTAACACCAATTGTTGGAAATAATATTGAGGGGGGGGGGGGGGGTGAATCAATATTATTAAGTCAATAATATTTCATTTCCATAATCAGATTCATATATGCTACTTCAGTTAATGGAACTTGCATGTATACGCAATTGTCTTTAAGGCAACTAGCATATATCCTACAAACTTATGATTCAGTTAATTCATCATATGTTGGTCTTTAATCAGTGCATCAGAACCATATAAACAGTAACTAGGTGCAGTAAAAATAGACTAGACAATCACACACATGAACACAAGATATAAGGTGGAAACCCAATGTGGGTGAAAACCACCTGCTGCAATCGTCTCTATCTTCTTTTTAATAAGAAACTTCTTTTTACTATTTTTGTATTGGTGCAGTCTTATACCAGTACACGAGCTTCTTCTTGCAGAAGGCTACAACCTTCTCTCATTCTCCAACTTCTCTTGGAAGGGAGCTACAACCGCCTAGCTCTTGTACTAGCTGATATGTTTACTAGTACGTAGGTGCCGGCCTACAAAAGGCTACAACCTTCTCTTTTCTTCTAGGGACCACGTTTCATAAATTTTTAGACTGGATCCATCAATAACATCATCCAAACATCGAATATATCTGCATCAACCAATCTCCTTTGCACCAACCACAACTGAATCAATCAATCACTTTTCATAATGTTGTAACCAGAATACAGTAACCAGAACCCAGAACACTGCAATAGCAAACAAAAGTAGCTAAAGCATGTTTTATGAGGTATATGCTACTTCAATGTGTCTAACCTGCGTGCATATGCACTTTTCTCAAGGCGAACCTGCGTACAGATCTACAGATCAAATTTAAGATGTATACGCTGTTTTGATATGCAGAACCAACGTTTATACGCGCGTTTTCTAAAGTGAACTTGCGTACAGATCTGTAAATGATGATTTAATATTTACAACAATTCCAAACTTCAGTTATACCCAGATCATCATATTTACAGACTACAACATGCGCTAGTTATTCAGATAAAAGATCAAAACCACACAAAGATACTTCACTTCAAGCCTTAAGATCTTGACCCATCATTAGATCTTATCCTTCATCAAGTGCTAAGGTTCATCCTTGATTCAGATCCAGCTATGCACCATAACCCAATAACCTGTATTCTAGATCTTGCTCTTCATTAGATATTCAATACTTGAGTGCCTTTGCCTAATGATCTTCTCCTCCTTTTATAGTCTTAAGCCTCTCTCAATACCATGGACCAAAACCACTTAAAACCAATACCTTGGACCAAATACCGGGGTCAACACTTGGGACAAGATACCTTGGATCAATACCATGGATCAAAATACCATGGACCAAATACCATGGACCAAAACTTAGTTTTCCAACATGTACGCACCTTTTCTTCCGTGAAAGTGCATGTGTACGTTATATGCTCCTTTTTGTCTACTAACCCGCGTGTACATGTGGCTTGGTCAATGGGGAACTTGTGTACACCTCCATTTCTTCAATCCGTGAGTCTGAACTGTGATCTGTCATCTGAGTGAGTTGCCATCAAGGACAACACCTGTGTCATAGTGCCAAATCTGTGTCATAATGCCAACAGTGAGGGACATGGATAAAGCCCAGATAGTTAATCAAAGTTAAATCAACTAAAAATCACAAATTTAGAAAAAAGGAAAAACCAATGAGACATCTAAGAATACATTTAGGAAATATGTGATAGGAAAAGAAAAATAACCTTTTTAATAAAATGAAAAAAATGAATTATTTGACCATGGGGTGAAAACTTGACATATGGAAGGATGAATAATAAGGTAATTAGATTTTATTTTATTTTATAATATTACATGGAAAGACAATTGATGTTAACAAAAACTAGTATAAAACAAGTGTAATATGTAACATTGTTGCTTACTACTTGCCCCTTATGCAAAAGGTAGAGAACTCTTATAGGGTGAATGTGATCATATAACTTAGTTATATTAAGTGCATGATTTAAGTGCCACAATCTTGGTGGAGGGGGAATCAAATTGTTAATAATCTATTGGTACATGATAACATAATTTAATGAAAAAGGGTCGACAAAAGTTAAATAATTAAACTATCAAAAAATATTATGATTAATAAAATATATTAATAGAAAAATGTGAAAAAAATGTTATTAGAAAGAATAGAACAATTAATAGAAAGTGTATATATATATGTATGAAGATTTGGTGATTAGAAAAAATATTGTTATTCGAAAGAATACAACAATTAATAGAAAGCATGCAAATAATGATTATAGATTAATAGATATTTATTGTTAAAACTAAGTATGATAATGAATGGAAAGAAAATATTAATTATGAAAAAATCATAATATTGCACCAGATGTTCCAAAGGAAACGTCGTAAGGCATAAATTCAAGAGGAATAACATGAGCTTGAGCACCCACTAATTCTACACCTTAAAATATGCCCATTTTAAGGTTTGTCCATCCTTGCTCTCATCTAATATTCCCTCAAATATTTCTGTATTGGGAGATAAAACACAAAAACTAAGCCCTCCTTATTCATGCCATAAGAAAGGGATGTTGCAATAGGCTTATTAATGATTCTTTTGACATCCAATCCTACAATTTTACCAACATCTTTCGTTCTGTGGCACTAAATATCATTAAAATAGGCATGTCGATGTATGTGTTGTGTAACTATCGTTTTATACGTACAAATAAATTTGTAACATTCTTACACGTTCTCACTTGATAGTTACATTCATAAGGTTAGAATCCTCACCATGCCCCTAACACCATGCATTTGTTTTTCATCATTTTCTTAGCTAAGGAATATTATAGTATCCCAAGTCCTAAATTTGAGTATGCTTACTTTAATGGACTCCACTATCTCTCTTATGCAATGAAATTTCACTATAATATGATTTATTTGTGGATAGAACTCATGCAAATGCGAACTACAATTGTCACAACAAATAAGCATAGGCCAATGGTCATGTCCAATGGTTTTGCAAAACTAATCCAACCAAACAACATCCTTGGAAACATTTAAAGTTGTAATTTACTCTCATTTAGACATAGAATAAGAAAGCACTTATTATTTCTTACTTTACCAATTAACAACTTCAAATATCATAAATGTATATGGATTGTCCATATATTCCCTCACTTGGATCATATCATATATATTTAACCTAATATAGATATAATTTTAGGTCATAGCAATGTTGCATTCACTCCTCTTATGCCCTTTTTGATGGCACCGATAACCAATCTACTCTTGCCACTTTCTACCTTTATTGGCATATCTTGATCTAGATCTATATTTCCTCCCACTAGGACTCTCATCATTTCAATTATTAGAGTGTGACTCCTAGTCATAAAGCTTATGAGTCAATGCTTATTTTAAAGGTTCTTTAGTTTATATTCTCCTTTATTGATGGGCCAATAATTTCATCTAATTTTTTATTCTCTATATTGCTAGTTATACTAATGGATACTATTAGATTCTCCAAAAATTTAGAAAATTATAGAGCAAGACTATGCATGACTCATTGGCCCACTTCATAATTAATGTTCTTGAGCTAATTAAGGAAGGCATTGCAAGAATTAAGATGATATCACTATCCTTCATCTTTAGAGAAAACCTTTTTTATAGGAATAGTAAAATTAATGAGGGATTTAGCCTAATAGAATGATTCAAGTTTATCCCAAAGCTTCTTTGTTGTAGAATCCCCTATCGAAATCATTAACACATAATCAATTAAATTAGTGGCTTTATTATTCATCATGTCCCAATCCTTTTCCTTCACTGTGTTGGGATTTGTGTCTATATTCAACTTGCACAAAATGAAGTTATGCTTATGGTTTCTCAATTTCCAAATGACGAGGTGAAATTTATTCTACCATAGAAATATGTCTTCCTTTCACTTGAGATGGCTACCTCAAAATCACCTATTGTAGCACCAACACTTTCCTATTTGAGCTCCTTAACATGGAGGATTAAATCTATGTAGTTCTTCAATCAAAAGCTCAAAACAAGGCCTTAACAACCCAAAAGGATTCAATCACTCCAAAACCTCAAAAGAAGGCATTAACAAACTCCATCACTCAAATTTCCTCCTAATGAAAAAAGTGTCTACATGAAACCAATAATTGCTTTGATACCATTTTTTAAACCTTAGATAACAACCTACATCAAATGGAGAAGAATCTATTAAAAAAACCAATAAAAAAATAAAATTCAAAATAATAGAATAAGCATAGTAGAAAATATCACACCTCTCCATTTTCAAATCATACAATATAGTGACAATTCATTCACATAAATTTGCAATCCACTCATAATTAGAGTTAGGATATGCATTTTTTTGGCCAATAAAAGATAACAAGATGTTTTATAAGATAATTTATTAATGTTTTGTAACATAATTTTATTGTGAAGACAATTCAAAAAACACAAACAACTCAAAAGCTTACCATTACTCTACAAAAATGTAATTCCTTTGATTCTCTCGAAACACTCAATCTTCAATTTAGCAAGAATGTGCATTGGGAGGCCAACAAAAACCATAAACAACAAATCTTGGCTTCCATGAGAATGTGAGTCCTCTCCCACCGCTGCAGAAAGGATTGGGCCATGTCCGTGGCCTCATCAAATTCTCCCTTCGACACAAATGTCTAGAATCATTTCTTTATTTTAATTTGGTGGACCATTAAGCACCTGACAAGGCTAGCTCCCATTTTGAGATGGTTAGAAATCATTCCTGTTGATATCAATGACAACATAGAGTTTACCCATGAGACGGTTAAGGCTACAATCTTAGATGGCATAACCAATATCATCATCTAACAACAACCGATAACTCAATCGTCTAACACAAAATCGATAGTGATCAATTGTGCAGAGTGGTAGTTGGGTTCATTTAACTTTTGATTAACTTGATATGTTATAAATTAAATTTATTAAGACATGACTTCCCATGGATCCAAGTGAGAGCTCCATTGCTTTTCATGTTTATCACTTATTTTTCCGTCTTTATTTTTCCATAAATTAATAAAATAAGTAATAAATTTTATTTTAATTTGTGTATGATTAAGGAAATTCATACAAATGTATCATGGTACACGGTAATCACTTGAAGATTTAATTAGATAAAACTCCAAAAGAATGTAAAATTATTCTTTCCCTATATCTCGATTGACAACATTCTCAAAGTAGAACCAATTCAAATGGAAAAATTCTTCTTAAATGGAAAACTGACCTGCCTTTGAAATTAATGGATGACTGAAAAATCACTCTTGTAGTTATAAATTGCCCTATATCTCAATTGACAACATTCTCAAAGTAGAACCAATTCAAATGGAAAAATTCTTCTTAAATGGCAAACTAAACTGCCTTTGAAATTAATGGATGACTGAAAATCACTCTGGTAGTTATAAATTGCTATCTTTGTAGCTATATGTTTTGCAGACTCGTTGATTGGAATAGAAAAATAAGATATAATATAAATTAATTTCGAGAGATCCAATTCACTAATTTCATATCCAGTCTGATCAACCATTTGATGCGGCCTATGTAAACCGTTACATTTATAAGATGTGAAAATCTTAGTAAGAGAGACTCCTTTTATGTGCAGCTTCAGAACTCTCACAGTGAGAGACTATCATAGTTTCTGCCCTCACTTGATGAGGTTCTTGCTTGATGTGTAGAGAAAAACTTGAGACTTAGTTGGGTGCCTTTGGGTTCCCTTGACAAAGATTTAGCAACATGAGCCTTAGTTGGGTTCACCTCGCTTAATGTCTAGATTCAAACAAGTGTCTTTGTGTCATTTACCAGATGTTTCTTAATTTCCTTAGTGGTCGAGGTGGATTGTTAAATTTCTCATCACCTAGGTTTCGAAAGGACATGCATTGCTTTTGATTCAATTTCCCGAAATGCTTAGCAACATGAGCCTTAGTTGGGTGCACCCTGCTTAATGTCTAGATTCAAACAAGTGTCTTTGTGTCCTTTACCAGATGTTTCTTAATTTCCTTAGTGGTTGAGGTGGATTGTTAAATTTCTCACCACCTATGTTTCGAAAGGACATGCATTGCTTTCGATTCAATTTCCCGAAATGCTTAGCAACATGACCCTTAGTTGGGTGCACCCTGCTTAATGTCTAGATTCAAACAAGTGTCTTTGTGTCCTTTACCGGATGTTTATTAATTTCCTTAGTGGTCGAGGTGGATTGTTAAATTTCTCACCACCCTTTTTTCGAAAGGACATGCATTGCTTTTGATTTGATTTCCCGAAATGACAAACATAACCTGTATTGATTAGGATCAAGATCATTGGATCATGTTAGTCAACTTGCAACCCAAGAGAATCTCAACCTGTAGTTTTAGATGGTTTGATTCCTCGAAATATCATGAATAACTTGTATTGATTAGGCTCGAGATCATTAAATTGGAAAAAAAGACCCTTCCTCTATGTAGACTCACAACCGACTTGCTACTCAACTTGCAATTGCATGTGGGTAAACTTTTGCATCCCACTTGAATTTGAGACACAAGGCAACGTAATTTCATTCATTGTTGCGCACGGTTTAGACACGCAGGCTCAGTCTTTTCTCTTTTTAGTGAAGGTTGTTCAATTTGGTTCATTTCATGGATAGTAGTTCCAAGCCTAGATGAAAAAATTAAATTAACTCGCTTTACATTATCTGAATTGGAAGACCTTGGGACGTCACTGAAAATATTTCATGCTCCGGGATTTGATGATTGATTACAAAAAAGGATACAAACTAGGTATCCATTTCTCTGTCATACTAAATAAATAATTCATACAACAATAAATACTTTCAATGATGTCCCAATGTCTTACAATTCGAATGGTGCAGGGTTAGCTAACTTGAATTTTTCATCCAAGTGTGGAATCACTATCCATGACATGACAAAGATTGAACAGAATCCACGAAAAAAGCAAAGACCGAACCTAAAACTCATAACTACGCACAACAGCAGGTTGAAACTATTCTATCATGTGTCAAATTCAACATGCAAGGGTTTACCCAGATGAAATATGAAGTTTTTCCAACAATGTGTGGTGAAGTATGATATGTAAAAGTTGATGCCCTCTATGGAGATTTGTAGGTTGAGAGTTTACAAGGTGGTTGTGAAACATTTTGTAGGTTGAAAGTTTACAAGGTGGTTGTGAAACATCTCGTGAAGTGCATAAAGAAAGACACTTACATACAACGGCCAAACGTAAGGGCCTTGCAGAATCTCTGTCAAGTGGTATTTTTTTTTCTTTCCAAAGTGAAGCATGAACCTCATGAAGAATTGGTTTTCGGATGAAAACATAGAATAAAATAAGAAGGGTACATCTCCAATGTTATTGTTCGTCATTTTATAAATTAACATTATTATCCTCCATTTTATAAATTAACCGTGCAAGTCATAGTTATTCTTGTTTGAGAGAAAGAACTATGAAAAATATTTGTTTCATTTTTTTATAATGTTATAAATAAAAAATTTAACTTATGAGAAGTGCAAAACAAGTGTTTTGTGATGCTTTGTATTATAGGGAAAATTGTCGATACAATGATCAAAGTTTAAACAAGAAATGCTCTAGAGAACTTGCCAGGCTTCGCACAAATGCCTCCAGCTTACTCGTCCTCTGCTAAAAAATCTATAATTTGTTTTAGTATCCGCTCAGAGTCCTTTTGACTATGGCCGAAATTATAATACCTTTTATCATGAAGGCAATCCAAAAAACACAAACAACTCAAAAGCTTACAATTACTCTACAAAAATGTAATTCATTCTATTCTCTCACAACAATCTATCTTCAGTTTAACATGAATGTGCATTGGGAGGCTGGCCAAAACCATAAACAAAAAATCTTCGCTTCCATAAGAATGTGAGTCCTCTCCCACCATTGCAAAAAGGATTGTGCCATGTCCGTGGTCTCATCAAATTCTCCCTTCGACACAAATGTTTGGAATCGTTTCTTTATTTTAATCTGGTAGACCATCAAACACCCAACAATGCTAGCTCTCATTGTGATCGTTAATGTAATGGATAACATGTTGTTCACAAGTGAGACGGTTATAAAGCATGCTCGTTGATATCGTCGATAGCACAGAGTTTACCCATGAGACAGTTATTGCTACAATCATAGATAGCATAACCAATATCATCATCTGACGACAACCGATAACTCGAGTGTACCCATCATAGGTGGCGTAACTATTTTCATCATCTGATAGCAACCGATAACTCAATCATCAAACAATCACTCCCTATTGTATATAACAATGACCTACCTATGGAATAATATGAATCAGTTTGACTGCCTATTGGAGTTACTACCTGGCCTGACATGGTATCAGAGCTAGCTCCTTGTTTTAGCTATTATGCTCCTGTAACTCCTTTGTCCTGTCCTCTGCCTTATTCCCCTCTGTCTTGAAATAACTTGCCTCTGCCAGCGCTACACATCTATCCATACTGTCCAGACAGAAGCGTTGTAAGTTAATTTTTTTTATATAGCGCTGTCATTTCCTGTTTTAGCGCTGATGCCTGACATGGTATTCTACGTTCAATGATCTCTGCATTACTTTGATTCCTTAGAAATCGATGTTTCCTTGAATCTGCGTTGAATGCTAAATGGTGTATGTTGAATGAATCTGCGTTGAATGCTGAGTGGTGTATGTTGAATGCACTGGCCATTCTCTTTTGTAATTTCGTTCATTTCGTTCACATCCTCCAAGCTACGAAATGAGCATTTCATGCCAGGGTGCCACTGCAGAGATACGCCACCATCGATGAAGCTCTCTGCGTTTGTCAGCATAGACGTTTTTAAGGTTTGTTCACATAGTGCGAATACATGTTCACAAATAACAAGAGTAGAGGGCGTTTGGCTTGGGGCATCATAAGCGGCCTGCAAACCCTTTCGGTTACAGACATGAATCGGCAACACTGTGAATAGGAAGGCATTGTGAGTGATTGCACTCCCACTGGCCATTAATAGTGGGCGAACTTTGGAATAAAGCCACCTGTATCGAACCTCTGTGGTTGATCGCAATAGTGAGAAAGTTTTCCAGCTCCTGGTATCTCTGCGTGGGAGACAACTCCTGGTATCGACATTTGAATGGTAACGTTTGAATGCGGAAGGGTAACTAGGAGGCCCATTTTAGACCTCAAAAGTCCCCTAATGGCTACTCAAGGGTGTCCTAGTCTATACACCCCTTTTTCAATTGTCCTGTCATGAGCAGAACTCGTTTAATGGCTTGAAAAGAAATCATCATTCATTCATCACTATCAATAAAGGAAAATTCTCTAATAAATTAATATTCCATACAGTCCCAATCATTGGTCTGTCTCCTTATTTCCTCCTTCACATACCATGCCTTCGTAAATGTCCCCAGGGTGTGGATAAATCTATGCATCGACAAGTCCTATGGAAGCCCTTCCTTGATCCAATGGGCCTTACAATATTGTAGGTGTTGACAAGGGTTGGAGCTCCCCCTGTACTTCATGAATTTTGGTGGGTAATCATTTGAATGCCAAAATCTGACTCTCATTGTTGTCTTAACCTCCTGTGATTCTCTGAGGTGGTTTCAGTGAGATCCCCACCACCTTTCTAGTGTCGCTTGTAAAGAGACATCCAGTAAGGGAACTTTCTATTCTTTAGAGATAGTTAGATCAAATATATGAATAAAAGCATTAATCGAGTACATGCCATTGAAAATAGGGAATTCTCGTACCTCAATACCAACCCAATTGATATGATAGACCATGGCGTAGCACCTGGTGTTGATCTTGTATCCTCCCTGCTGTCATTCATCCCAAGTCGCCTCAGTGTTGACCTCCTAGCTCTGGGTGCTCCTCCAACTGATTGATCCTTCTGCAGTAGGATTGATATAGTCTTCTCTTCTCCCTGCTGTCAGCCGGTACAACTGATCCAACAATTCAGGTTCTTCCTTGTCATCTATTGGCTCAGTGAACCTTGGTCCTTGGTATGGGTCTAGGGGCTGGATCACTCTAACTCCCTCCACTTCAAATGTCATCAAATCCTTCTTTAGATCAATTATTTCATAATTCTCAAAGGCCCAGTCTATTCCAAGCAATGCCGGATAAGGATCTTTGCCTCCCATGATATCAATTACTTCAAAGTTAGCATACATTTTTAACCCTTCTATGTCCTCTAGCCTTCCCACCAGAAGAATACAATATTGATTTTCCATACATACTTAAATTGGATAAAATGCCAAATTCAACCTTCCTAGGGCTTCCTAGGTTTTCCTTGGTAGGATATTCACATATGAGCCCAGATCCAACATGTATCCTTGATCTGGAAGCCCGCAATTTGAGCATCAATCCAGAACTCCCTTCCTGTTCTCTTCTTGTTCCTTCACACCCTCATAGGGTTCTCTTAGGTAAGTTGGAAAAAATGACTCCTTCCTTGGTCGCTCCATCCTTGACAACAGATTTAAGACTTTCCCACAACTTTCCAAGCATCTGATCATCATTCACAATTTTTAGAAATAGCCTAAACCATTCTGCTATGGGTCAAACATTGGATTGTGGTAGGTTAGACTCCTAGCTTTTGAAAATCCTAGTTCTTCTCTTAGAGGTCCACCAATTGAAGTTAATTTGTGTAAAGTCTCTATAGCCTTTTTATAGTACCACTTCTACTGCTCATAGTCATATGAGAATTTTGGTGAGGTTGGTTTTATGATTCTAGGTTGTTCAATGGCTCCAACATCAGCTCTAGTCTTCTTCCCTCCATGGGTGACTATGTTGATGTTTGAGAGGGGATCTATCTCTGGAAACCTTGGTTCAACATTGATTAAATTTTATCCCCTTTGGCGGTTGCACTCTTCCCATCTAGTGATTAGCTCTGGACAGTCTTTCGTTGCATGTGTGTTAACCCTGCATTGAGAGAACCAAGGTCTTATGGGTAGCGGGAAGTCTCTTGTGACATGCCCCTCCTAATCATAGTTGTAGCAACATGCCATAACTTTGCCTCCTGTTCTCTCCCCCTTGTTCCTCCGCCTCCTCGTCCTCGAGGAGTCTCATTGATTCGATAGGTCGATCAATCCAATCGATCAGCTAGGGCATCCAACACTCTACACTGATCAGTATGGTGAGTTGGAAAAGCACAAAATTCAAAAAAAGTGTTGTTTGGAATGTTGGAATACTTCTGTAGGATTAGACAGAGATGAGGGAGATGCCCATATGTTCTGCATATTTCACAGTACTTTGTTGGTTTAGAAATGCATGAAATTGAGTGCGTCCTGTGTATAAACCTTGTGTCCCTATTTGTGCAACTCCTACAACTGGTAGAGATGTGGATGGCCCTCATCAGTGTAGAGGGAGTGCTTGGGCCCCACAACCTTGGGAATTCTGCCGCATGATTCCCCTCGACAAGGCAGTTGGTGCACCATACATGTCATCGCGCAAGTCATGCTGGATGCAAGTTCTTTAGCTTCTATGTTAGTTCTACGATTTGATGTTGTAGACATAATATAGAAGGGTCATGTGAGGTTGCTCCCCCCCGGTATTCATGTGGGTATCCTTCCATAGCCTCGATCCTAGTCGCCTGTTCTAAGGTTTTTGCAGAGTATCAATTTTCTGTTGAGTCAATGATGTGCGAGTAAGGGGTAATAATACTTTAATGAACCAATCCCATTGATGATTTGGGTCAATCGGGTAGCTCAACTTTCCAATCACATCCTTAAACCTCTACATTATCTCCCATGTAGTTTCCCCTTCCCATTTCTTGATTTCCCATAACTCAGACAACCCCTACTGGTTGGTCTGGGAAGCTTAAATTCTTGAACAAACTCCCATTTGACTTCATCCACCATTGGATTTTGTTGTAATGCAGACCATTTGATGAACCATCTCAATGTCCTCTCCACGTCCTCATTTCCTCTTCCTGAGAACTCGGGATATCGAGTAAAGGATCTCACCATGCTTGATTGACTTTGTGGGAGGAATAAAAATCCCAGAGAACTTGTTGTGATGACCTTGGAGACCTGTACTATTATTACTAATTACTACTACAGAACCAACCTTGGGGTAGCATGCACAATGTGAACCTTATGACTTTTGAAAACTTAACAAAAAATTGGTAAGGGCTGTGATAGAGATGTTGGTCCCTATAATACTATAATTACTATTACCCCATTACTATTGTAGTTATACCCCTTATTTATATTGTTGTGCCCCTATTACCCCCATATTGTTATTTCTGTGCCCCATAGAATCCCTCTATTGTTATTTTTGTGGCTTTATATTATTATTGTTAGGTCGGCTGGATTATATTGTGACTCCTTAGACTCCTATATATAGAAAGGAGGTTTTGTCATTTGTATCATCCAAGAATTGTTCATTTATGTAATGTAAAGGAGGTTTCCCCCTCGAAGAGGCTGAATTCTAAGGCGTTGATCTCTCTTTTCTATCTTTTTGTGAGCTGGTTTCATAACATTTGGTATCAGAGCTTTGGATTCTAGGGTTTCGCTGCTCCAAACAGGTCATCGTGAATTTTCGCTATAACTTTTTTTCTGTGACGTTTCAGAAGTCGCAAAAAAAACCCATTTGAGAAGAATTGCGCTGAACCTTGGGTCCGAATTTCAGAGCTTTCTCGTGATATTTTCGGAGATATGATCTGAGGAAGTTGGTCTTTTTGCAGACTCCTGAATTACATTCAAAACAGGTGACCTGGGGAAAATCGTCATAACTTTCTCTCTGAGGATCGGATTGAAATTTCGTAAAAAGGTACAGAAAGAGGACGGACTGTAGTTTCTTGTATGTGTGTTTCAGATTCAAAGGTTGAAACAGTGACTCGTGGCACGTCGTACAAGTTCGCTCTACTGAACTAGTCTAAAAGCAAGTCACTGTGGGAGATTTCACATAACTCTTCCTTGGAGAATCCAATTTGGCTCAGACTTGTGGCATTGGAAAGAGGACGCAGAAGGCTACTACAGGTAGCAATTTCAGAATTGGATGATCTGAAATTACAGAGATACATCAGATTCAATATCAGGCTTCTATAAAGTGAAAAAAGGTGTGTAGTTTTTTTTTAATTTTTGTGTAAGCTTGGTTTAACGGAATTCAAAGGGCATAGTAAAACATTATTATCGGTAACTGATGCCCCGAGGAAAGAAAATGCAAACACCTAGTAAGGAACCTGAAAGCTCTAGCATGACTCATGAAGAAGAGGAAGAAATGCTACATGATATATCAAAATTACAAGAACAAGTGCAACAAATGTCACGCTCACAAAAGCTAACAGAAGCTAAGATAAGTGGCGTGGAATCTAAGGTAAATGGCGTGGAATCTAAGATAAAGGGAATGGAAGCTAAGATGGATGGCATGGAAGCTAAGATTGACGCTAAATTTGATGGCATGGATGATAAGATGGATAATTGAAGAAGTTGCTACAAGAAAGGGTCACTAATGGTGAAAAGGTAGTAAAGGAAACTCATGATGAGAACAAAAGAAATGTTAATCATGATTCCATAGACTCTAATGTTGGATCGAAGACTCACCATGTTCCAAAAATCGATATGAGGAAGTTTGATGGCAAGGATCCCGCCACATGGATATTACAGATGGAGCAATTCTTCGATCTCAATAATGTGCAAAACACACAAAAGGTACGTATGGCAACTTTATATTTGGAACCAAATCAGTTTGTATGGTATCAATGGCTTTGTTCTCGTAAACAATTTATCACTTGGGCAATTTTTACGGAAGAATTGATAGCACATTATGAGGATACAAAAAGCAACACTTTTTTTAGCCAATTGATAAGTCTCAAACAAAAGGGTTCAATAATGGAGCACATTGAGGAGTTCCAAAAATTGAACATAAGGGTAAAAGATATTCCAGAGGAGCATAGGATTGATGTGTTCATAGGGTCTTTAAAGGATAATATCCAACATGATGTGCGCCTTTGGGAACCTGATTCATTAGAGAAGGCATTCAGGTTAGCAAGAAAAATGGAAAGCAAAATTATGGCAACTAGGAAGCATACCACTCACAACTATAAAGACGGAAGTGTTGTTGCCCATAGTCTTCCACAACCTACAAGGTTGACACCACAACAATTGGAAGAAAAAAGAGCAAAAGGGCTTTGTTACAATTGTGATAGCAAATACACAAAAGGTCATAAGTGTGCTGAGAAGAAATTATTCTACATAGATTGTGAAGAGGAAGAAGAAAAGGAGCAAGAAAGGTCAAAAGAAGAGGATATATTCCAGGAACAAAGCCTAGATGAAGAACAAATAAATCCGACCATATCTTGTAATGCATTGGCAGGAATTACCACTCCTCAAACCATCAAGATAGAAGGACAAATCAAGAAGAAAAAGGTAATAGTGTTGATTGATTCAGGAAGCACCCACAATTTTATTCATTGTAGGGTAGCAAAAGAATTGAATTGCTTCCTATATCCAGCACCAGAGTGTCAAGTGATGATTGCAAATGGAGGAACAATAAATTGCTCTGGAAAGTGCCATAATATCAAGCTATCCATGGGAGAATATGTATTGACTAGCCCAATGCTTTCCATTCCAATGGGAGGTGCTGATGTTGTACTAGGAGTCCAATGGCTACAATCCTTGGGTACAATAGCTTTTAATTTTCAAGAACTTTTCATGAAATTTTCTGTGGAAGGAAAGGAAGTTGAATTAAGGGGTATTGCAGGGAAACCAGGAAAGATAATCAGCTCTAATGGCATGACAAAGCTTCTAAAAAAGGAGCAAAGAGGTGTAATTGCACAATTATGTTCGCTAGATGTTTCCACATTGGAATCATCTATTTCTCCAGATCTCCAAAAAGTCCTGGACAATCATTCCAAGGTATTTGAGACTCCCAAAGGTCTCCCACCTATGCGTGATCATGATCATGCTATTCATCTGATTCCAGGAAGTGTTCCTCCAAACATCAGGCCGTACAGATATCCCTATGTCCAAAAAAGTGAAATTGAACGTATGGTTGCAGAAATGCTAGAGGCTGGTATAATTCAACCGAGTCAAAGTTCTTTCTCAGCTCCAGTAGTATTGGTGCACAAGAAGGATGGATCATGGCGCATGTGTCCGGATTATAGGGAGCTCAACAAGCTCACTATTAAAGATAAGTTCCCCATTCCTGTTATTGATGAATTACTGGATGAATTGCATGGATCAATTTACTTCACCAAGTTGGATCTTCGTTCGGATATCATCAAATCAGAATGAAGATTGAAGACATTCCGAAAACGGCATTTAGAACTCATGAGGGTCATTATGAATTTTTGGTCATGCCTTTTGGCCTTACCAATGCACCTTCAACATTTCAAGGTTTGATGAATTCAATTTTCAAACCATTCCTTAGAAAATTTGTGTTAGTATTTTTTGATGATATACTAATCTACAGCAAGTCTTGGAAGGATCATGTTGAACATGTTGACAGGGTGCTACAACTATTGGAGGAGAAACAATTATATGCAAAAAGATCCAAATGTTTCTTTGGAGTCCAGGAGGTGGAATATTTGGGTCATATTGTATCTCATGAAGGAGTTAAGGTAGACCCTAGCAAAATTAAAGCCATTAAGGAATGGAAAATCCCCACATCCATAAAGCATCTGCGAGGATTTCTTGGGTTGACAGGGTATTATCGCAAGTTTGTTAAGAATTATGGGAGAATAGCAGCACCTCTAACAACATTATTGAAGAAAGATTCATTTTCATGGACTCCGGAAGCAACAAAGGCCTTTGAACATCTTAAAGAGGCAATGTGCCAAGCACCGGTCTTAGCTACACCGGACTTCACAAAAACCTTTATTGTGGAATGTGATGCTTCAGGAAATGGAATTGGTGCTGTTCTAATGCAAGATGAAAGACCCATTGCTTTTGAAAGTCGTCCAATCAAGGGAAAGTTTTTAAGCAAAGCTATTTATGAGAAGGAAATGTTGGCAATACTCCATGCACTTAAGAAATGGCGACCCTACCTAATGGGAAGACACTTCAAGGTAAAAACGGATCATGATAGCCTTAAATACTTTTTAGAACAAAGATTATCCTCTGAAGAGCAACAAAAGTGGGTCACAAAGATGTTGGGTTATGACTTTGAAATCATCTACAAAAAAGGGAAGCAAAATGTGGTGGCAGATGCACTCTCAAGAAAGGATGAGGATGTGGAAGCATTGTTGTGTGCCATTTCTATTATCCAACCAGATTGGATAAACGAAGCAAGGGAGGAATGGAAGAATGACGAAGAAGTGTGGGCACTTATTCGAAAGCTACAACAAGATTCCAGTACTTCTGATACATTTAGCTGGCAAAATGATTCGTTATGGTACAAAGATCGCTTATACCTCTGTAAGAATTCCCAGCTAAAACAAAAGATTCTTATGGAATTGCACACTTCTCCCTTAGGAGGGCACTCAGGATTTTTAAAAACTTACCACAGGGTTAAGAAGGAATTTTTTTGGGATGGCCTTAAATCAGATATTCAAAAGTTTGTGGCGGAATGTTTGGTTTGCCAGCAAAATAAAGTTGAAACAATTAAGACACCGGGTCTATTACAACCTTTATCCATTCCAAGCCAACGTTGGGAGGAGGTTTCAATGGATTTTATCACAGGTTTACCCAAGTCTGAGGGAAAGAGTGTCATCATGGTGGTAGTTGACAGACTTACCAAGTATGCACACTTTTGTGCATTATCACATCCATTTAAAGCCAGTACAGTTTCTACTGCATTTATGGAAACAATTCAAAAGCTACATGGAAACCCAAAGATTATTGTAAGTGACAGAGATCCCATTTTCACTGGAAATTTTTGGACAGAATTATTTTCTTGTCTTGGTACTCAGTTAGCTCATAGCTCATCTTATCATCCTCAATCTGATGGGCAAACTGAGATAGTAAACAAATGTTTGGAAGGATATCTTCGTTGCTTTGTATCTGATAAACAGACACAATGGGTCAAATGGTTGCCTCTGGCTGAATGGTGGTATAACACTTCCTTCCATACAGCAACAAAAATGACCCCATTTATGGCACTTTATGGGTATCAACCACCATCCATCACATCATATTTAAGAGAAAATTCTAAGGTTCAGGCAGTGGAACATCACATCGAACATCAACAACAAGTCCTCCAACTCTTAAAGGATAACCTCGTGTTGGCACAAAATAGAATGAAACAACAGGCAGATCAACATCGCAGTGAAAGAAGTTTTGATGTAGGTGATTGGGTATTCCTACGGCTACAACCATATAAGCAAATGTCCCTAAAGCAAGCTAAGAAGGATAATAAATTATCACCAAAGTATTATGGTCGTACAAGGTGTTGCAAAAGATTGGTACTATGGCATACAAATTGGAGCTTCCTGCAGCTTCTCGATTGCACCCAGTTTTCCATGTTTCATGTTTAAAGAAGGTTATAGGTGACAAGCTCCCAATTCAAACAATATTGCCAGAACTTGACGAGGAAGGAAAAATTATATTGGAACCGGAAGCAGTCACAGAAACAAGAACTCGACAGCTACGAAATCGATCAATTTCAGAGTATCTTATCAAGTGGAAGAACTTATCCGCTGAAGATTCCACATGGGAGGATGAGAATTTTATGCAGAAGTATCCAGAACTACTCAAGCGTTGAGGACAGAAGGAGAGGGGCATGTTGGGTCCCTATAATACTAGTGATTACCCCATTACTATTGTAGTTATACCCCTTATTTATATTGTTGTGCCCCTATTACCCCCATATTGTTATTTCTGTGCCCCATAGAATCCCTCTATTGTTATTTTTGTGGCTTTATATATTATTGTTAGGTCGGCTGGATTATATTGTGACTCCTAGACTCCTATATATAGAAAGGAGGTTTTGTCATTTGTATCATCCAAGAATTGTTCATTTATGTAATGTAAAGGAGGTTGCCCCCTCGAAGAGGCTGAATTCTAAGGCGTGATCTCTCTTTTCTATCTTTTTGTGAGCTGGTTTCATAACAGAGTACTAGGGGAAGGTTGGGGAATATACTACCTGGTTGCAGGGAGGAAATCATTACTCCTAATGGACACATCATTCTCAACAAAAAATATTCTCATGCGAAGTGCATGTCCTCATCCGGGCCTTCCTCAGGGCTTATGGAATCCATTCCATCTAAAGTTCCCATCTCAGGTGAGGTGGCTCCTTATCATTTCTTTGACCCATTATAGCTTAGGCCACCCTCTGCTCTTCCTGACGGGCCAAATGTGAAACAAATTTTGGAATGTAGAGTTAATCACACTAATGTTTCGGTGACCTCTCGGATGAGAAAAGGAGTCAAAATATTTTCTCGACTAAGAGTTTGAACTTTCTCGGCCGGAGTTTATAAAATGTTTCAAGGAGAGTTTAGAAGGATTAATGTTGGGGTTGCAACTCTCAGACGAGGTTTTAAAAATTTTCGGCCTAGAGGTTTTGGAAAAAAAATTCTCAGGCACAAACTCTCGACCGAGAGTTTAGATTCTAAATACAAGTCTTTGTTGAGAGTTTAGATTCCATTTAAAACTCTCGTTGAGAGTTTTAGATTCTGATTATTCTTTCAACTAAAAGTTTTTTGAAAAACAATTTCTCAGGAACAAACTCTCAGCTGAGAGTTTAGATTCTACTTAAAATATCTTGGTCGAGAGTTTAGATTGGGAAGGTTAAAATTTTGGCATCCATTTCTGCCCTTGCCTGTCAAAACAACATTATTTGTCTTTCTATCGTGCCTACGAAAATGAAAATACTTCTATTTCTGTGAGTGGCCCGCAAAATCATTGTAGCTACTTTCTTCACCATAAAAATTTGGCCTTTATTGCCACCTTTCTCTAGACTTCTTAAGTTCATGTCAATTAAGGTACTCTCCCTTGAACTATCACTAATTTTTATTCTTTTTTCAAATATGTTTTATTAAGTAGCGGACAGATAATTAGTGATTATTACCTATGTGTTAACTAATAAATAAACCAACCCTGCAAAAAATTAAAATGCAGTAACTATGGAAAGATTTGGGCATGAGCTTGATCCTTTTTTAATTATGAATAGCTAAAATTCCATTCAATAAGAAACAAGTTTCCCACACAATGTTTCTAAGTTGGGGTTCCATTGAGAAGAGTTGGATGGTGATATGAATAAGCATAAGCATTGGTGAGCGAAAACAACAATATTTCTCCTTTTGTTTGTGACCTGAAAAATCGTTGTAATTGCTTTCTCTGACATAAAATTTTGGCCTTTACTGCCACCTTTGATGCAGGGTTACCCCTGCTTTACCCACAGTATGCATAAACCTATGCAATAAACCATTTTCTGCCCAGGAATTTATATGACCATCCGGTCAAAGATTCATTATAACTGAACAATGGTTAAGGCCCCCTTAATTAGAACTTATATGGAAACATTTATTCATTAACCCCATAGTCTAACCCTTCATATCCTTTCCCTATCGGGACTCTTTACATCCTTATAAACCTTTGTTAATTCCTATGGCCGTACATATAACCAAACCCACTTTACAACTTTGGGTTACAATTGGAAACCATTAAAACCCTTCATTCGGTGCTTTAATCCATTATAATTCTCCTATAAGAGAATACACGTAAAAACATGCATAACATACCTTTTTCCACCTTTCCTTATCCTTCGCACATTTCCCAAGAATTGCCTTTATCGCAATCGCTCATCGTAGTTTGCCATGGTCATACCACATATATGCTCTTATCACCCCTCCGACTCCGATATGCGACTATCGGAAGCGTTTAAATAACGCTTAAGCCTTAAAAGACTCGGCACAACACTTTAACAGAATACAAAGGAAATACATTGAAATTCCACTTCGAACCACATAAGCGGATCTCAAAATCTATACACCTGCATTCATATTTATCGTCGGGTCTGTTAATACCAAGTCTTTCCACATTGTTGCTCCAATCTCCGAAATGCCCGACCTCCGATCGCCGATCTGCCCGATCTCCGATCAGCGCTTATCACTATCGACTATCAGCTATCACACCATCCTTCAGCTCCTAACCTTTGCGATATGCGATTACATCTCAACCGTCGATCAGGCTCGTGATCTGATGGTTGACGATTAATCGCATGATCGCAATCGCTTATTCCCTTCGGCCATCCAACAACACTTGAAGGGTTTCCACCGATGCGATATTCCTCTGTCTCCTCTGCGATTGGATCTGGTCCATTGATCTGTTAGATCCAACGGTTGCTGTACATCACCTCTTCACTTCTCCACTCTTCTTTTTGCTTATGATTTTACGCTATTTCTTCAGCGTTTGTGTGGTTCTGGGTTTCTTCAAGGTTCTGATCCCTTGGTTGTTTCACTGCACACTTCCTCCTAAGCTTTGACTTTGATCTTTCTAATGGATTCAACGATCCATTATGATCCTCCTTGTCATGTCCCTCTCTGTGTAATCATCGAACTCCGCCTGCAACTCTCTGTTACACAGAATATGCTAATTCATTCATTCATCATTCAATATTCGATAACACACTTATATAAATTGGAATTTGAATCTTTGTGCATATATATATATATATATATATATATATATATCAACAAACAGTTACATAATGAGACTCTCTGTCACTCCTCAGCCTGATGTTCTAATTAATGGCCTCTATTTCATCATCTTCCTGTAAGCTTACAATTACATCAACTAGCTAATTATCGAACTCTCTATCTGTAACCTCTCTCTATGCCTTTTTGGCTTACATTTATACAAAAGGGGATTCTAAAACCAATTCCTGATTTAGATCCATAAGCTTCTCCTAAAATCTCTTTCTCATCCCTAAGGATTCTCTCAAATCCACAAAATCATGAACTAACTTCTAATCTGGAATTTACAATCAATTCTCAAATCCTTCAGTACTCTCAACTATCCTAAATCTCTCATATTCTCCTACATTCAAGAATATTTACAACTATGCCTCACTATATTCAATTAAATCCTATTCTAACTTCTCTCATTAAAATCACTCAAAACTCCTAATAATTACATTAATTCAATACTTAGGAAACCAACTTCCTTGAAACACAAGACCTCCTATGTCTACTAAAATACAATGATAATGTTGAGCTGAATGCTCCTGCATCAAAATCCCCAAGTAAGAAAATTTATGACCTCCTGGTCATAAGTCTAGATAATTGATTTCTCCTTGATCCTAGACTTTATTTTGTAATCTGTCTTTGCTTGTCCATTGTTCTATTACTGTTGTTGTCTACTACTATTCTCCAGGTCTCCATACCTTGTGCTGCAATGCTCCACTTGCCCTGCTTTCATAGTCTGTTGTTGTCTTCCTCTTATTGTTACTCCTCTCTTTCCTTGTTGTTGTCTTCTTCCGAGACACTTTCATCATTAACCTTCTTATCAGTTCAATTTATCTGTCCATTATATCCTCAGTTTTTTGATTGCTTTCATCTCTTGATAGATGAACTTTCCTTTTTTCTTGTTCTTCACTTATCCTGATCACTTCCTTTTCATCCTTACCCTCTTCTTTACTGTTATCTTGCACCTCTTCAATTGCTGTTATATTGTCTTTCTGAACATTTCCATTCTGTTTTTTGAACTTGTCACTTTTTCTTGATTATTTTGTTTTTTTTTTATTATTTATGACAACTACTTTGTCATCCTTCTTCAACAATTTACCCTGAACACTTATCCTCTGCTCTTCTAACTTTCTCCTTTGAAAGTCTAATTCTCTATATAACTCAATGATTTTTACTTGGAGTAAACTTTGGAAATTTACACAATATCCTATTTCTTCATTTCTATTGATCCATCATCACATGGTCCTTCTTCCTCTGCTAAATCTTTCTTAACATCCTTTAGTTGATGTTTTTCCTCTTCTTCTTTTATTTGGCTGTCCACTTGTGCCAAATATGTTCCATTTTCTGCAACAAAATCTTCAATTATAAGACAATCATTATAATAAAAAATATAAGGCTTTTGTACCTCTTCTTCCTTTGGAAACACTTTTGTATGCTGCTTTGATCTTCCCTCCTCTGTCAGCACATTAGTATGCTGATTCAAACTCAAAGAACTCTTGAGACTATCAGCTAATCTCTCCTTCTCATCATTTGTTTCAATGATGTCTTTCAGTACTTGTCCACTGTAGTGAACTAATTCTTTTCTAGTCTCCTTGTCCTATTCTGCTTCAAAACTTTCATCTTCTGGAAGGTATTCTTTCATGTTTTTGATAGCTTTAAAAGACTGCCTATCCTCTTCCAAACCTACAATCATAAACAAATCATTAATTTTAAAAATGCAAGACCTTTTGGTCAGACTTGATGCTTCAATCATCAAGTCTTTTGGATACTTTGAATCATTCATATGATCCAACTCCTCTGTCTCTTCATCACTCTCAAAAAGTAATAGTCCACGTTCTGGTTCACATATCAAAACTTCAACATCTTCTTTAGCATCTCCCTTTTGTTGTAGCTCAACTCTTTTGAGCTTCTCTGTCTTCAATTTGACATCTATAATCTATTCAAGTTCCCCTAACTCCTTTATTAACTGCATATAACACCTGTTGTTCTCTCTTCTCTT